>RJWH01000089.1:593012-1193012 GCA_004363575.1 Solenodon paradoxus
ACCTACTAATTGGACAGGGCTATGTGTTTTAGGCACCTTACTGCCAGATATAGATGTCATCTCAGGAGACGAGCCTGTCCCCATTCCCCGCTTTGACCGTATTGCAGGACGCCAAAAGAGAGCCGTTATGCTCATACCCCTATTAGTTGGACTAGGCGTCTCTGCAGCAGTAGCTACTGGATCTGCGGGATTAGGGGTCACAGTCCACATATATACAAAACTTTCTAAACAACTAATCGATGATGTCCAGACCTTATCTAGCACCATTAGTGACATTCAAGATCAAATAGACTCCCTGGCAGAAGTAGTCCTTCAAAATAGACGAGGCTTAGATTTACTCACTGCAGAACAGGGAGGTATCTGCTTAGCCCTACAGGAACGCTGCTGCTTCTACACCAACAAATCCGGCATCGTTCGAGACAAGGTAAAGAACCTACAAGAAGACCTGGAAAGAAGACGAAAAGCGCTGATGGAAAACCCATTCCTAACAGGCCTCAATGGACTCCTCCCCTACATCCTTCCTTTTCTAGGACCTTTAGTCGTTATTATCCTGATCCTTACCTTTGGCCCTTGGGCTTTTAGGCACATGACAAATTTGATCAAAGATCAGCTCAACACCATATTAGGAAAACCCATTCAAATCCACTACCATCAATTAGAAATGCAGGAACGGGAGAGCAATCCAGAACGGGGTATTCATCTGAGTGTCGGCCCACGATTGCTACCAGGACCCCCTTCCACGGGAGCAGCATAACTCTCGACAATATGCTTTACAGCCTGAGAAGCTGTAATGGACACCGCTAGGTGCAAGGCAAAGCACTGCAAGGAGAGGCCCCCAAAGACATGGCCGCTGTCGAGTCTCCTGAGAGGCAAGCCGGTTTGCAAAGAGGTTGGTACCCACATCCTCTCCTCCGAAAAAGGTGCCCTAAAGCTTGAGATGAGCTCAGGAGGAACCTGGCCACTGCCTCCCCTAGCAGGTTAATGTCCAAAATAGTCTCCTCACCCTAAAAAATAAAAAGGGAGGAGATGTTGGGGACTTGGGCCAAGCCACAAAGCCAGGCTGATGCAATCCAACGGAAAATCGCACTCAGAGGCACCTCAGCCACTTCCCTGTTTGCCTAACGGTCGTCTCCCTATTTCATAAAGCATAAACATTAGCAACCAAGAACATTAGCAACTAATCAATTAGCAACCAATCAGAGCCTTGATCACGCACACTAGCAATCAATCAGAGTCTTGATCACGCACTGTACATGCACCCACCCTCCAATCCAACTAAAGAGCACGCAGCAGACATGCACAGGGGCCACCTATCAAAACTACTTCCCTTCTTTTCCCTTTCTATATAAGTCCCTCCATCTTAATAAAATTTTGCAGCTTGATCAGAATCCTTTGTCTTGCTGTCATTTTTCGCGCCTCTTGTCCCACCCCTTTCATCCGTTCTAGGTGGATCTCCGGACCCCAGTTGACGGCTCCGCGGGTCGGAGTCAGTTTGATTTTATTTTTTGTTGTTTTTGAGATGTATGAGTTTTGTTATATGTTAACTCCTTGTTAAGCCTATGAGTTGCAAATATTTTTACCTATCAGTAGGTTGCTTTTTTGTTTTATGATGGTTTTATTCAATAGGTAGAATTTTTACTTGCTTTTTTATTTTGCTTTTGTTTTACTTCCCATTGAATTCAAATCCACAAAGACATCTCTAAAGTCAATGTCAAGAGTCTTACCACTCACTATTCTGTTTTCTTTTTCTTTGAGGTCTTATTTTTAATTCTTTAATTTAGTTTTGAATTAGTTATTTTATATAGTGTAAGATTGTGGACTTGTTTTATTCTTTTGCATATAGCTATCTGCTTTTCCCAGCACCAGTTATTGAAGAGACTTCTTTTTATCTGTTGTATGTTCATGGCTCAGATACAAATATTAATAAATTATTTATACCATAATTGTGAAATTTCCTAGAAGATATTCAAAATAGAAAGTGATCATATATTTAATGTAAATAATATGTCAAATTCGATTTACAGGGAAAAATTGAAGTAAGTTCAAATGTATAATTTTACCACTTGTTGATAAAAATTTTTGTAATTAAACATACTGGAATATGCCAGCTGTATTCAAGTAAACTATGTAGAAGTGCCAATGTATACAGAGGAAAAAAAATTAAGTCTGATTTAGTTAGTGTTATGAACCTGAACAACTACAAAATCATTTTAATTTTAAATTTAGGTGCTCAAAATAGCATTGCTGTTTTATCAGTATTTATTGTAGCAGTTGTTTTAAAAAGAAGGTACATTTTGTATTTCATTTTACTATAACTAGAATGTCTAATAATCCTTAGTGTGCAACAAACTCCCCAATATCTGACCTATCACTATATCACTGACCTAATTTCCTTTGAACTTACCCCTTGTTCTTTTATCTAAAGCCAACGCCTTGCTGATCTTTAAATTCACCAAATATGTTTCTATCTTTTCACTTTCTTAATATCTGCCTTAAAAACTCTTCATTCCATTAATTTTTTAGCATACCTTTGCAAAAATGTCACCTCTTCAGATTGCTCTTCATTGATTTATCAGATAGAAGACCACCACCAATCTGAACCCATATAGCTTTCCTTATTTGTCTTTATAACTCTTATTCTATTAATCTCACCATAAAAATATGTAATCATTTGTTTTCCCAAGGTTAGAATGAAGCTATAGGAACGTTGAGGCCCTGTTTAATTTGTTGCTCTACCATTGTTACATAAAACAATGTCTGCATATAATTACTGCACAACACATATTTAATAATATATGGATAAATAAATCATCCATTTCCAATTGCTGTACTTTTACTAATGTGAAGCCATAATGATAATATTTTATGTGACTCAATTTTTATAGAAATAATTTGTGTAGATATTATTCTTTTATAGATTAAAATATGGATTTGGAGAACTAAAGGGAGACAACCATGATTATCGGATATGTCTAATGGGGAGTCAGATATGAATATGAAGAGCTGATCAGTTTATTTAACATGGAATATGTGTGTGATATATTAGAGTCATGCTTGGTAAGTAAGTAATAGTTTAAATCACCAAAAGTTAGTTATCCCAAGAATCTGATTTTGAGAGAGAAGATGAAATTAGCAAGGAAATAGCCTTTTTATGTGTGAGTGGGTATGCCAAGATTCAAGTGTTTTAAGCTTGATAAATCACATTTTCTGTTCTTCTTTCCTGAGAGAGTTTACAAGTCAGAAAAATAGATGCTATGATTTGATTTTTCTGTTTTCGTTCATACTTAGTCATTACACACTTTTGATTTTATTCTCTAAATATTTTTCTAATCAATATTCTCTACCCTACTTCTTTTACTTTGACTCAATTTCTTCGTTTCTTATTTTGCTTTCTGTACAGCCTTCCGACATATCTCTCAACTGATGTCTAATCTAGTTCTTCTGTATTTTTTTCTACCCTAGGTATAAAACCTTCCTTATACCAAATAAGCCTCAATCATCCATCCAAGCCAAAGAAAAGTCCTAATACAAATTAATCTTTAGTGTCCTCTGGGGTCAGGCATGAGTAATTCAGTACCCCCACTAGTATATGGACCTTCTAATTCTGCAATCTAATTTCAACTGAAACATTCAATTTTTGCCAAAACAAAGCACTGCGAGTGGGTTAAGTATAGTTGCAAGCAATATGCAACCACAAACTTAAGAATGAGGGATTTAATAAAATAAATATGTTGAAAGGTTCAGCTTAGGAATGATACAGCAGTGTGCCCTTGCTGAAACTTGTGCCCATGGTTTTGAGAGTAACTCACTGAAAATCAAGTGCCATAGTATGTGGCCCTCCCAAGAGACTGCAAATAATGATGCCTCAGATGGGCTAGCCCAAGTAGACAGAGAGCCTATATCTACAAAATAAAATGTCTTGGTTTTAGGAAAGATAAGGTAAAGCAATTTTATTCATTGCTCTGTTCCTAATACCCAACAGTCCAGACACTCAATTGGTGTTCAACAAATGTTGCCTTTAAAGGAATCAATTTTAATCTCTCTCTATTCTATAGTGAGACTGAGAAAAACCTTGAAGTCTCTGAAATTCAATTGCTTTACTGTAAAGTGAGCATGCAGTGAGATTGTGCATGTGAATTTGCTAGTGAAATTCTAAAGCAGATCACAAATGAGAGGGGTAAATGATAAGGCACTTCTGTGTTGTTCATTTGAAAATACTTCTAGACATTAATATTAATTTTCATTATTAAAGAGCAGTGCCAATCTCTCAGTAACATTTTCTTATTCAATAAAATAGATCATCCAAGTTATAAGACTATATATTATTCATAGAGTTCAACAAAGCACTTTTGATATGCAGGAGAAAAATGCAGGACATGAATATTTTTATTTTCCCTAGTTATTCAATTGCAAAAAAAAATGTTTAAGTCCCCTCTTCACAGATTATAGGCCAGGCCATGTCTAATAACTTAGTTTTGCACATTTAGCATATAATGTCTGGCCATTATCTCTCTTAACATCTTCATCTCTCTTCTATTCTAGGTATTATACCAGCATATGTAGCCTAATCTGGCCTGAGCCATTCATACTTGCAGGAAATTGCAATGGTATTTCTCACCTGCGAGCATTTGGGAGTAATAGAATACCCTTTCTGCTCTTCTATGGCTAAAATATCTTCAATATTTCAAGTAAAGAAAAATTAACTTACTATTTCACATATTGTTTTTCATGAACTCTATAAACTAAAAAAATTATGGCAGGAATATAAACTTTGGATTAGCTATTGTGAATACCTAAATTAGTTTAACATTAATTAGTATGACATAATTTTATATCAGTTAATTGTACATGTTAGAAAAAAATCTTCATAGATCTTACTGTGGCTTCAGCCTTAGGAAAGTATGTTCTGAAATGTAATCAAAGACAAGTCAGTAAACTTCTTTTCTAAGTCATTTTTCTCAGTGTTTCATAGGAGGATTTTATAAACATTTGCATTAAGTCATGCCCTAGACTCTTAGTGGTCTGATACACCCTAGGCTCAGTCCACATACATCATAAGATCCCAGGTTCAAACCTGGACTGTGAAAATAAAACAATGTGAACAACTAAATGAAAATAAGTTTTGTCTTCCTTCTCTCTCTTTCTGCCTGCTTACTTACTTACATTTATTCCTGCCTGCACCTTTCCTTGGAATTTACATTAAAAAATTTCATGATCAAATATTTTTGGGAAGATTATGGCAAAGAAAATTGTTTTTTGCAAACCCATGTAATTCAATAGACTGATGTTCATTGGGGACACTAAGAGACATACATTGAGCATTGCTTCTTAAATCTTTGAGCACAGAATCATTTATGAAAAAATACCATGAAAATAATTAATATAGACCTATAAATGTACCTTTATAGAAAAAAAGGAGCAAAATATATCTGCCTTGAAAAATATTCTCTTGATTAATCCACTATGCAAATATTAGTCAATGATTAAAGTTCTCATCAGAGTGTCTTTGGGTTATAATTGTAATTTCTTCTAAATAATACCACTACATAAGAGAATAGCTCCAATTTGTGCCTTACTAGTTATGTATATTCTGTGTAAAAGTTGCCTTTGAAGTCACTGTTGACATTCATTTAGATGGATCATGGCTACCTTACATAGTTGAGATAATGCTGATACTTTAATAATAAGAAAAAAACTCTGGCAATAAAATAAAGCATCAAATAGTACTACTTTAACATTTTTCTAAGGGTCAAAATGTCATAACAAGGCAAAATTACAAGGCAACTAGCTAGTTTTGTCATCAAACCTTCATAAAAAATTGCTCTCTGTAATCTGCCTCAAGACTGAAGTCATTTGGAGTTAACCATTATCCAAAACCTATTTACAAGTTAAGAGTTCTCTAAGCCTCCAGCTATGGAATCATGACAGTATAACAGATGAATTGCATTGCCTTTGGAAAAATGAAGCTTACTTACCTATAAGACTCTTTCTGTGACGATGTATCATTACCTATCAGTCATTAGAAAGCCACTCAATGCCCCAGAGCAGTTAACTTGCTGATTGGTTTCTGATTATTATATTTCCTTGAGCAACTGATTGAATCTGATCATTTTTTTTAATTCTCTCTCTGTTGCCTGCAAAATGATTTGTATACTAGGGATAATTTTCTGTGTACTTTCTGCCAGCAGAGGGAGTTTTGCAGTTTTCTGTCAAATACTGACACTATAACTCCTTTGCCAGGAGGCTTAATTTGTGTTCCAATGATAATGGCAATGATGGCCTATATATGTACTATGAAAAAATTCCCTGAGCACTTTTTAAAGTCCTTGTATGTAACACAGTGGCAACACCATATCATCAGAGCAATTTGCAGACAAGCTTGAGATTATCTGCAATGTTAATGATAAATATAACATGCCTTAGGTTAATAATTTTAAACACAGCATCATTTCTTTTTACTCCTGACTATTTTAAAAGATAATGCCTTAAAATTAAAGTCCATATACTTGATCAAAAGGATTAATTAGTGATATTACTGAGTTATTTCTTTTCTGGCAAATTAAACAATATATACAGATATGCAATGATGCACACTTCATAATTTATGATGCAAATGTTCTTCAATAAAATTAACTTAAAAGTAGATAAGCAACTGAAATTCTGAATTTGGAGGTCAATGAGAATTTTTCATTGCTTAGCATACGTTAACTCTACTTATAAAAGAATCCCTATATCTGCCCAATTACTGCTATACTAATGAGTTAAGATAGTCATGTTCATAATCTACTCTGAAAATGAATATACAAATGTAAGAGATAATAAAATAAACTATCAGCTTCATGAGACTTACTTTGTAAGACTACTTTGCTTAATGACAACAGCTGAGAAAATGAGCTAGAATATGAAGGATTGATCCGAATTTAAAATAAATTATTTGGTCATAAGTAATGGGAAATTGCAATTATGTGAATTTCTGAGGTGATAAGTTGTGTACAATGAAGTGAATCCTGAGTGAACTGGACATTGTGGAAACCCATGTGATAGGATATGCTCAAATAGTGAAGTATTTGAATGCAAAACTAAGAGAAGGAAACAAGCACATTTCTTTCATCTCACAACTTTGCTTACGAACTGATATTTCATCACACTAATGGAAATTCAACAATTATAATTCACTGACAGGGTACCTTTGTCAACAGTATCCTGAATATTACCAATAAAAAATCTGTCATGTTATTGTGCCCTATTGGCAATAAAGATGACATTTCTCTTTTCTTCTCTCAAAGGTTACATTGCTCTTCATATTTTTAGCTGCTGAAAGGCAATATAACTCTATCTGGAAAGGATAAAAAGTTTAAAGCTTTATTGAAAACTAATTAAGCTGCTACTTTATTCTTAACTATATGATTTTTTTACCTAAATGAAGTAAAATGAATATATCCTATTTAAAGAACAAATAGTAACTTCTTAGAACATGATTTTAATTTAGGAAAATGATTGCTCTCTAAAAGAAGCAACATTAGAATTAGTTGTGCTAACAAATATAAATTGATGATGTTTAAAATTGTAAATTTTGAGAAGGTAGGAAACATTGTAAAGGAGATATAATATTACTCTCCTAATGTAGGATGCTTCAGAAAATAAAAAAAATATTGACTGAGATTTGTATTAGCCTATAGTAGTTGAAACACAGTAATTCCTTGAAGAATTTAACCAATATTTTCTAAGTTATTAATGTCATTTTGGGGAAAATTATATTTAGCATAAAGTAGATGACTTTGGTTCTCATGATCTTACAGTTGAGAGGAGAAGGCAGTTAAATAATAAAAGCTATTTAACGAATAGCAAAAATAGTAATGTGGTATATGTCATAAAGAAAATTCTGAGGTATTATTGTAACATTAATTTCTTCAAGGGTATGTAGAAATATTGCTTGAGACAAGTTCTACAACAAGCTATAATAGTCACAATTACTTTTAACAATATCTTAACAGAATTTTTAAATTTTAGAAACCATTCATAAAAATTTATTTACTGAGTGACTAGTAAGACATGATGCTGTGTGCTAGAAATTCATCAATTAACTTAATGGTCCAGTCCTTCCATTCACAGAGTCTAAAGTCTAGTAAAGAGGAATAAATAGGACATTATGATCAATTCAGTACTTTCTGTTTGCCTTATAAACCTCTCTTTTTGATTGAAAGACACATATTTTGAAATCATACAGTGAACTGCCTGTTATCTAGATATGCATAGTACTCTTTCACATAAATGTACTATATACATATTTCTCAGTTTCTGTCCTATTCTTCTATGAATTGTGGTTGTTTTCCTACTGAATACATATGTTTTCAACAGATAGATATGTATCCATATGGGGGACAAGAATAGGAGATGATTGATTACTTTAAATACACTGATTGCATGAATTTTAAATAATAATGGGCAATTCTTGCATCTCTTCTTACAATAATCAAGAGATTTACAGAAAAAGTTCTTACCACAGTAATAATGATATGGAAGTATTAAAATGGAAGACTCTTAGAGAGGAATTTCACACATAATATATAAATAAAATAGTATTCAGCAAAATTTTCTTGAGTAACTTCAATGTTAAAAGTATTGGAGTAAATGGTGTAGAAAACTAAAGATGGCTATCTTAAAAAAATCTTTATAGCAAGATGCTCATAAGTGTCTATTTGATTTGAACAACCAAAACTTCATTTGAACAAATCAAGTCAAAACATTTTATATTTGTAAATATTTCCAGAGTCTTCATTATAAGCATTTTGATTTTGCATTATTGGTATATATTACATTGGCATCAAGTGGAATTTTAGTATATAATTTGTGTACAATAAATGTTGTTTGGATTTTTTTAATTAAAAAAAGGATGGAGGGTGGGAGAGACAAGATAGAAAAAAAAAATTTTTGTTGTTTACCTTGATTTCAACATCATCATTTATTAAGTAAAGCCAAAATAATTTTCTCTACAAAAATGTCAAATAGAAACTTTTCTAAATTATAAGTTTCCATGCTAGCCTAAAGGGAAAACATTGAACATAATTTAAAAAAATGAAGAGACAAGCTTGTTATAAAATTGATTTTATAGTAACATAAGCTTTTAAAAAAATAGTTTTCCCCTGTAATAAATAGTCTCAAACTTCTAGATATTCATCTAACATTTCTCTGGTAGTTGCTATAACTAGTTCTTGAAGTTTTATTTTTGTGTTTTGTACAGAAATATCTAGGTTAGAATCCACCTGTAAATGTTTATCTCATAGTACATTTTTATGTCTTGCTATCATTTATAATTGTGATTATGCACCATATGATTGTAGATATAGAGGAAGAACCTCTATTTAATTTTAAGTATCTAGTTTACAACAGAGGGCTAATTTTTGTGTTAGACTGAATTGTTTCAATTTTTCTTCTTTAATTCATAAGATCATGTTACATAAAATTGCATTTTGAATCACATTCTCTGTGTGCCATGAAAACCTAAAGTCACATATAAAGTCATGAATTCAATGCATTTAATATTGGTTGAAGATAATATAAAGTATAAGTCAATCAAATCAAAACAGACACTGATGGTAAGATTTTGCTCTCTAATAAGTTAAGAAAGTAGATGCCATGATTAAACACTCCTAAAATAAATAATAAACTTTCTTATGTTAGAACAGCTAAAAATATTGATTTTCATCTCAGTGATCACTGTATCAAAAACAATTTACTTAATGTTATTTTTCAAGAGATTATGGAAATAAAGGTATTTAGTTGTCACAACTGGATTACTAGCAAATTTTCATCTTACGATTAAATAATACATACTATTAAAAGTGAATTAATACTCAATAATATTCTAATTTTAGCAAGCTATCTAACATACATTTACCTTTGATTGCTCTCTGGATTCTATTTTTTAACATTCTGAGACAGTATTATTCTGCCAAAGGTAGCGAATTAAAGAGTATCTAGGTACTACATATACACAGAAGAACACTGAATAATGCATGACGATTGACTGGTCTATTTCTTTATATTTTAATCTTTCATTCATTAAGACATTTTGAAAATAAACATAAAAGAAAATGGAGAAATAAATCTTCCAATGGAGAAATAAATAAGTCTCTTGCAATGCAACTGTAGAAACTGTGAAATAGTATTCACTGAAGAAGACCATTCAGACTGTAAAGTAGCAACACACTAAAAGATGAGATTTGCTGTTCTTGAATATAACTGTGGTTTATTGGGTTTCCTGGACTCATTTGTCACTGCCTATTTAAAACATCTGCATTTACCTTGCACATTTATTATGTCTGGCATTAGAAATGCTATGTATTATTAGTAGAGTGCTGTTATTGACATTTTAGTTTAATGAACATGAACTATTTTCCGTCAAATTTTATCCATTGATTCATAAAAATTATTAAATACTTAATAATGTGACAAACGACTGAGAGCATATCAATGAGTAAAAATCAGTGAAAATCTATTCCTTCATAAAGGTTAATTTTAGTGGAGGGTACAGGGAATGTATAACAATAATAATAATTCATAAAGAAAACATATGGCAAGTTAGAGTATTAATTGTCAAATAAAAAAGTAAAAGAGGTAAGAGATGGGAGATATTGATAACCAAATATTTTACTACTCAAAAGTAAAAAGTAGGACAATGTTTAAATAATACAGTGAGATTTTATTTGTTTCGTTATGTTTGTTCCCTTAAATATATTGCTTCATTCTTATGAATAACCCATTCAGTCTGAGTTTTACTGAATTCAACAACAAATAAAGAAAAGCACTCAGAAAAATCATAACTTAAGCCCAACTCTATTTTCTGATTCTGACTGGAACAATTGCACATGGTAGAAACTAGAGACAGTGGTTAGGAAATACAGGTGTGGCTTCTTATCAAAAAATATCTGTTTCTCTATGCAAATTATATTCTCTTGGATCCTCAGTTCCTTTGTAGATGAAGAAATACACTGAATATTCTCTTAAATAATGAATTATTATTTTGTTATGTGGATCCACTGCCTAATTACAATCTTTCACATGGTACCTAATTTTGGTCAACCAATCCCCTTTAAGGCAGATCTTCACTGATTACACGAATGACATCATTTATCTTCAGGTATGATTTGGCTCACCTTTCCAGCTACAAGGGTGACTTTCTTCCCTTCTTTAAATGTTGTTTCTTAATAATGTGTGAGGAAAGACATCCCCGAAATAGGCAAACTGTTCTTTGGGTGAAAATAAAAAGTGATCTTCTCTTTGAATTGCTGGATGCAGTCTCAAAGATCATTTGTAAAAGAAAAGTCACGCTTCTAAGTATTAAATGAAAAATTAAAATTAAGACCCAAGAGATTTCTAAAGAAAAAAATTTCAGTCACAGAGAGAAGCAATGAGGAAGATATTTTAAATAAAAATAATTTCCCAGGGCTTTCAAATCATGTCATATTGAACTGCCTACTCTGAGTCTTTATAAGGCCTACACACCATTAAAACTTGACAGCTGGGTTTAAGAATGCCACATTTGGTTGCAGTTTCTGTGACTACATGAAGAACAAGGAGTAACAAAAATTTGCTCTATTTCAAAAATTCATAAATAAAGAAGACAATTTATCTGTTAAGAAAATATATATAACAAATGATGAATTGTATTAGTTATCTATATGTTTTATAATTATCTTTTTGGTTTTAATTTCACATACTATTGCAATAGTTATTTAAAAAAAGGCAAATGTACTTGATACCATAAAATTCTGACTTGTAAAAATATATATGTCTATGTTAGGATTTATTAAGGAGAATTATCAGGTAGGTATGATTTTACAACTTTCATATCTCTTTGTCTTAAATAGGCTTTTGAGAGGAGAAATAAGATTTTAGAATGTTTCAAATTTTAGTAAGAAAAAGTTTATTCTATGGCAGATAAACAGGTTGGACTAATGACAGACAAATGGACATAAAATATTCATAGTCAATGTTACTTACATTCTTTTTTCCCTCTCTGGCCTAAGTAATTTAAATAAGTATTAATACAAAATTGCAAGTGATGATAATGGTGATATCCTTTCGATTAAATTATATATTCATTCATAAATTATATCTATGAGCCCATATTTAAGTATTCTTCTAGATCAGGATGATGTGATCCAAAACAGAAATAAAATATGGTTTGTGTATGGGGCATATCTTATACTGTGGTAACAAATTAGACATAATACAAATTCGATTGACGTATTTCAGTAAGCAAATAAAAAATTTAATGTGATACATCTTTTTCAGTTAATAGAGAGTTCAATAGAGTGGGTTATAGCAGAGTTCAAGAGAGTGGATGATTATGAAATATTTCTATAAATAAGTAGTAGAACCCAAATATGACTAATGTTTACTAATCAGGAAATTCACCAAACTTTCAGCTATACCAATGTGATATGTCAAATCTGGTTATATTTTGAAAACTTGTTGAGTTATTGTTATTTTATTCCCACATTTCACAAAATTGGAACGCTTTCCATCACATACAAAGAAAAATTATAGCATAATATGGTATAATGCAACATAATACAGCCATGTGTAGATCCGTGTCCTAAAGAATCTAAGAACATAAAGAACAAGCTGCCCAGAGGTGGTTGTGTTAAAATTCAAGAATATATTATAGAGATTTTATATGCATCCAACTTCCTGAAAATATTAAAAATAATTTTAAAAAATTTTGCTATCATATTCTGAATAGAACACTGATTTTCACCACACCGTTTTTGCATTTTATGCCATATAAACTGTGAAAAACATCAAGAAAAGATATTTATGGTTTTACAATTAACATTCAAGAACATTAAACGGAGGTTAGATATCAAATTAAACCAAACCAAAAATCTTTTTCTTTTAATTTCTTAGGCACTTGATTTTCATTTGAACAATGTGAAGGAAAAAGTTATCTACTACTAATATTCTATACAATCTTTTTGCTGAAATGTAATTCTAATATGGACCTAATGCATGTGTTGTTGGCAATTACTATTGCTTTTACTTACATTTCATTCTCTGGAACTGCTGGATAGAACTGAATATACGGCCACAGTCCTGACAGGAAGAAAGACTGGGATGAATTTCAGCCCTGTTTGGTAACAAATTATTCTCTCTGCACAAAGTACTTAAATTTTTTAAACATTGGAAAGTAAAGTAAAACAAGAAAGTCATAAAAACAACCAAGATAATAAGTTCAAGTCTTTATATGACCTTTCAGAAGACGAGCCAGAAGTCTGAAGATTGCATGAGCAAGAGTGAGGACTGTCAGTCAAAGGATTGACTGCATGTGAATTTAGGTATAGATTCCAGTGAATATTTAGTCTGGTATGTATTTGTTGTTTTTGGTAGAGCTGCAGTTAGATGGATTTTGAAGGGTAAATTTATAAATCGATTCATATAGTAAATCATAATTTTTAATATGCAATCCAGACGAATGCATTTTTCAAATAATGTGTGTGTATGTGGTAAAATTATTTAAATGTCTGTACTTCATTTGATTGCTATTTAGGTTCTTTTTAAAATTTTGGATCTCTTTTAGAATGTTATGGGAGAAAATGAAAATAGTTTTGACCTTCAAACTAAAAAGCAAGGTTAATAATGAAGGTTATATTCCCTTCATACTTAAAGCAGGCACATAAATAATGATTCACCTCAATATGAAAGTGAGTGCGTACTATTTTTCGCTAACCTTGACTTCAAATTGGATGTGTTATACATCGGGCAAACCTCTTATCTTTCTAACATAATAGACTTTAAGTAGTAAGAGAGTCAATATTCTGCTTATTTAGTATTTCACTTCCATTCAAAATTCCATGCTTTAAGTATAGCATACATTGCCTATATATGTTATATAAATTATTCTTCCCCATCATTTTTTTCTTATGTGCAAAAATATAATCAGTGGAGAAACAGTTATGGTATCAATAAAGTTGTGGTATCAGATAATATTGAGGTAGATAATACTGCCCTAGATATAATGGAGAAAAAATAACATGAAAAATAAAAATGAAAGATAAACTAAAAACAAAAAGGGAGAGATTTTTTTCAAAATAATTGAATATTCATAGATTCAAATAGTACATTTTTTTCTGAGTTGTTGATAATGCTACTAGAATTTGACCAAAATAATATTTGGTAGAAATGATTGTGAGACTACACAACTAATGAAAGTAAGACAATAGAATGTATGTAGTATCTGCTACTATATTATCAAAATCCAAGCCAATATTTCAACAGGCAGAGTTATTTAATTCTCATAAGATTTATATAAGGATTAATTGGCTAATATAGTTATAGAAAGGTTTTCATTGTTGTTAGTAACCTAGTCCTCTGCTGAATAAAATATATAAGGTATTTTAAAAAGTACCAACCATGTAGCAAATTCTTGATAATATGCTCTGTGTTTTTAGAACAAACAATAATTATAACATATGTTAATTTGGATCAAAATGCAAGATTTTTTCATATGATTTTTGAAATGTTTTATTTTGACGAAACACATGTGACATATAATTTACCATTTTAGCCATTTTTAAAGTATAGGTCTGTAACAATAACTTACTCAAATTGTATGTGACCATTACTATCATCCATGTCCAGAATAGTTTTATTTTTCATACTGAAGCTCCACACTCATTAAACAGTAATTCCTGTTCCACACTATACCACCCACTGGCAGCCACCGTTTTACTTTATGTTTCTGTGAGTTTAACTGCTGTAGGAACCTCAGATAGTGGCATTTAATATTTTTGAAACTATTTTCTTAGTTATAAAGTATAACTTTATATTTTTTAACCACTTCACTAGCTTAAATTATGCATTTCTATTTGGGATACACTTTAAATTTAAATACAAAAGATAAGTAGATTTCTATATCCAACATATACTATCTGTTGTGGGTTTCGAGTCTCATTTAGATAACATTTGTTCCCCTTAAATACCCTATTCTTGTACAAGGTTGTTAATTAGATAGATATGATAAAAATCCAATGTTGGATTTGAGGGGTTAATATCTTCTAAAATGCTAAAAACTTAATTCTTAGATAATATTTTTCCAGTATAAAAAAGGTTAAGAAATTGCCAGAGTAAAATTCACAAAAGCAAACACGACTGAATTGGAAATAGTTGATGACTTGCACCTCTAATCTTACCAAATAGTGTATGAATTTGAATAGCTCACCACTGTATCAAATTGTTTTTGAAAAATATATGATGTAGAAGAGGAGACATAAGACTAAAAGCTATGGTAATATTTTTCCTTTGAAGATGAATTTTAGACATGTTATCTTCAATAATCCTGATATATAACATCAA
This sequence comes from Solenodon paradoxus, assembly GCA_004363575.1. Lineage (NCBI taxonomy): Eukaryota > Metazoa > Chordata > Mammalia > Eulipotyphla > Solenodontidae > Solenodon > Solenodon paradoxus. Next base: position 608,370 of record RJWH01000089.1, read on the forward strand.
TAAAATAGGAGTTTCTTGGGAGATACTATACTTTTTTTTTTTTTTAATTCACAAACTCACCTTTGGGCCCCAGGTGAGTCAAGAGAATTTTTTTGGAACAAAATCTCTCTGAATATAGAAGTCAAAACAAACAGAAAACATTAGTTTGCTGCTAAGGAAGCTGAATCTGGGTAACAGTACAATTCTTTACTCTTAGAAGACAGGAATTATACTAATTCACAGTAGTATTTTTATTGAAAGTTTGCTGCTAAGCAACACAGAGTATATATGGAAGAGTGTTGCTAGGTAGCACACCTCACTTATTTTACTCTAGAGAAGAATGTTAGTGCAATGAGAAAATAGGCCAACATTCATCTCTCACAAAAATTTTCTATGTATGAGTAAATTTATACAAATTCATATGTGCAATCAAGACATTAGTAAAAATGAGGAAAAAGTATCACGTTTGGAAACTCAAAATAGTGTAAGATTTGATTGATTCACTTCCATAAATGCCAATTTGACAAACATGGAAATTCAATCACAGTTGACAAACACATACCTATAATAATGAGAAATTGAGAGTATTGTAGTATTATAGTCTTAATATACAAAGAGCTGGAATATTTGAATAGGAAAATATTTAAAACTTCACCAGGGAGAAAAAACAATCACATGATCGAACACCCTAGGGATAATAAAAGACAAGCAGAGACTAATAAACCTATTCACACCATCTTGGTACATGTTAGTGTTACTGAGTTTCTTTTGCATTGCCCTTTCCCAATTTATTCATTAAATAAATTGCTTGTATTTTACGCATGTTGTCAAATCTGACATGTAAAGTCTATAGTAGTCCTGTCAGCTGCCTTAACAAAAATATAAAATACCATTAGGTTAACACTGAAATTTATTTTCTCACCCTTTTAGATGCTAAAAGATGAGACTAACATGGTTAGATTGTGGTTTGCAGAGAGAGAGAGAGAGAGAGAGAGAGAGAGAGAGAGAGATTAGAGAGAATGAGATTGAGAGAGAGAGAAATTGAGAGAAAGATTAAGAGGAGAGAGAGACATACACACACGGAGAGAGAAAGAGAGAAAGAGAGAGAGAAAGGGAGAGAGAGAAAGAGAGAGAAAGAGAGAGAAAGAGAGAGAGATATTTCTCCTCTTATAAATCTAACAATCTTCTTTAAGTAGGACTTCACCCTGTGACTTCATTTAACCCTTATTTCCTCCTGAGAGGCCTATCTCCAAATATAATCAAGTTGAGAGAGTTTAAGCACAGACTTTGTGAGTACAAAGTTTATAGTACAGTCAAAATGCTAGTTTCCTGCTCTGCATATTTGCCTCAGATATCCAAAAGACACAAAGCTATCTTATTCCAAACTGAATACTTTAAAATATTATTTTCTTTCTCTCTCACTCACTCACTTCTTAATACAAAATGCATCAATAAGTTAAATAGCTTTCAAGATATTTACTGCTTTCCATTTCCCTGCTCCAAGTCTAGATTTTTATCATTATGCCACATCAAGATTAATGCCACAGCATCCTACCTTCATCTCCACAAAACTCTTTCTGGATGATTTTCCTAAGCTACAAACTTTATAATGGCACTTGCTGCTTTAAAAAAAAAAAACAACAAAAAACAAAAACTAAATTCTGTGAAGCTTCAATACTGTCAAAATGAAGCTTTGATCCCTTAATTTAGCTTAAGATTTATATACTTTTATTTCATATTATTAATTCCTGTTCATTACTTCAGACTAATACTGGGCTGCTATCCTTTACATTCTATGCTGCAAACTTTCTAAATAAATTGCTATATTTTACTCAAGTTGCCACTTTTTTGTAATTTGCAATACTGCTTCAGTTGTAATATTGTTTCTTCACTCTCTGGAATACATTTTCCCACTTCTTTCTTTGCACACTTATTCAATTCTCAGGTTCTTTCATCTGGTAACATTGATGGCACTCTGAACTTTTTGTTACTCATCTTATGAAATCCTATGATATCATCAATACTTTGTAACTCTGAAATGTACTTTTTAATTACTTCATGAAAATGTATTCCTCTGAACTATGAACACTAAGAGAAAAGGAATCAGTTTCATCTATTTTAACTAAAATATTTCCCATACCTTAGCACAAGCTCAACAATGTAATCATGTTTATAAAATAAACACATTCACTTCACCAATGATCAGAGTGATGCAAAATGAAACATCAAATTGTTTTTGATACAAGGAAACATGCTCTAAAATATCATCATTATGTGAGAGTTTAGAAGTGATATGATTTATATTAAATAACTTTTTAGAAATTAACTTTTTTAGAAAAACATCGATATATTTTAGAAACTTTAAAAAGCAGTAATTCCTTCTGAGGAAATATAACTTAAAGAAATAAGTAAACAAATGTACACAAAATATTGAGAAAAGTGGTCTATTGTATCATCACTTATAACAACAGCAAAGAGTAGCTTATTTATCAAACTACAAAATATTTTAGAGTACCATTTATAAAATGGAATGTTATATAAAATAGAAATTATAATTATAAATAGTGTTCACTTTTCTTGATAAAACAGTGAGTTAAATAAATGAGATATAGACTTACATTTATTTATAAAGGGTATAATTTTTTTGAAGGAAAGGTATAGGCACAAATGAATGCAAATAAGCAGGCAGGCAGGAAGAGAAAGGAGGAAGCATCTTCATTTTATTTTTATTTAGTTGTTCACACTGGTTATTTCTCCCTGGCTATTCGACTTGAACACAGGTGTAAGTGGTTTGCTTCTTCTGAGGCATTTCACCAAACCACTGTTCAACTAGGACAGACAGAAAGTCTAAAAATTTTAAATAAATGTTGGTTGCAACAATATATATGTATATATACATTTATGTTAATTGTATTAGTAATTTTATTATTAATTCATAATTTTTTTTTGTTTAATTTTCTTTTAGTTCTCTATAGTATAATGAGTGTGCACAAATTCACAGTTTGAGTTAAAACAATGTTTGGTGTTGGAGATCTGTATCTCCATGGAATACTTCTTGGAGTGAGCAAGATCCTAGCTTAGGGAAATGCCTTGCTGTACACCCTGGAATGCTGACAGTCCCAACATACCTTTCTTCTCGTTGACAACATAGGTCTCAGCCTCAATTATAATTAAACTGGATCAATAAACTTTTTTGACTTTTGAATACGTAGAGAAAAATGAAAAGACATCACTTACCAAATTATCCTCATTCTACGACAAGGGAGTAACTCAGGTGCTCAATGATTGTGTCAAGGATAGACTGATTAGAAAGTACCTAGTAGCATCCTGTCCCAAAGACCCTATTAAGACTGAAGCTGGGCTTTATACTTAACAATCCTCCTTTTACCTCTCATTATCTATGGCAGCTCCCCTTTGTCCCGTCAATTCTGGTCCCATTTGGTCTCTTTACAAATATCTACAACTATACTTCAAATATCTTGAACCTTCACTTACAATGAGTAGTCCTGATTAATAAATTTGTTTTGATTGTTTTAAATAGGCACGGAACTAAACAAGATAGAACAACAAGAGGGAAATCCAATTGAATGTTTAGTAGTAACATAATGCAAAGTAGTAACAATGCAAAATCACTGATATCATTTTCAAAACTTACTCAAATCCTATATGTAGGATCAGGGTTGGAAATAATCTTTTCAATACAGAAGTATTTTTCAAATTCATCAAATGAGTTGAAATGCAACCTCTGTACAATTTGTAATTTCTAATAATAATAAAAATATTAAACAAAGGTTAAGTCAAAGTCAAAAGCTAATTCAAAGAAATACAAGTTTGCATCGCATTATTTTAAGTAGGTGTCTGTTGAAATCTGTTTTCCAACTCCTTCTCATAGAGACGCAGTGTATGAATTCCAGAACAGAAATTATAGAAAATTGAATATCATTAAATTATTTCCCTTTATCTAGTTAATCAATGACTGCAAGTCACTGTGTCACTGCCAAAGTTTGTCAGTTATCAAGCAAGTGAATATAAGTGGAAAGTATGTAATAGGAGATATATTATGTAAGTTAAGTGAATATATGAAAAATGCTAGTGAAAAACAGAAATACAAATCATTTTACTGACACAGTGATATTCTATCCAATGAAAGATAAAGTAATAAGTTACACAATCATATTCTTTAAATAACGCAAATCTGAATGTAAAACAAGATCTTTCCTCAATTCAGAATAGTGTATTAAAAATTTTAAATTTAATATTTTGAGTTTTTTCAAATGTAAATTTTACTGAGGATAAGTAATAACTTTGATCTGTGGTCTCTACCTTTAATATACCAAAAATAAGACAAAACTATTTAAAATGCTGATAAATATTCTTAAATTTTGAATAAAATTATTAAAAGCATACAGAGAAGTGTATGAGAAATATATGAGAATATGAGAAATAAATGAATCATCTATTAAAGACCTGCTTGATGATAAGTATTGTGATTCTTCATTTCAGTATTTCTTTTGTTAATTTCTTTATGTTAATCTGAAACCCTGTGCTGTCAATGTTTTACTTCATAAAGGAAGAAACTGACATACAAAAAACTAAGCCATTTCCTTAAGGTAAAGCAGAATCCAGTAACTTTAGGATACTTGAATTTAGGCATGCCAGAGTTTAAAAACCTGTATTTATTCCACACAAAACATATCACTGCATGAATCTTAATAAACATAAAAAATGTAGTTATCAGGCATATTCTGGTGGCTTAGGCAGTGAGACACTGGTGTGCAAAATACAAACAACCCACAGATCTGTGTTTCAGGTCAGGGGCTAAGGATTTTAAATAAAGATGTTTCTTCCTCCTCTTCCTTGCTTCCGTCCTTAAAATGTTTCTTCCTCCTCTCCCATCTTTCCTCTCTAAAAAAAGGCGATGAACAAAATAAATGAAAACGCAGTGTGATGTGTTATTTATATGTATTATCAGCATAAGTTCAATATTAAATTTCTTTAATTTTCAAACAACTTTGAGTAAAAGTTGAAAGGCTACCATCCTGCATGCACAGTATTCCAGCTTTCTAATGTATTGAGTGATTTGTAGGCTTCAGGATCAATTGAGTAAAACTTTACAAATGAAAAAAAAAAAAAGGTTACAGTTTTATTGTATGCATCACTACTTGAGAACCCAAAACAGCTCAAAATCAATTGTGAAGGACTGTGTATTCACATTGCGTTATTTTTCATGTGGCTCAATTGTGAGATATGCAAATATAATGAAAAAATGAAGTCCTAATTTTTATGGGAAAAAGGTCACAATGAATACCAAATTAGAAACATCTAAGAGTATTAGTTTATAGTGGAGCCATACACTGAAGTCATAAATATGAAATATATTTTACAAATATATACAATTTCTGAATATAGATCTATCGATACTCTATACAGATAGATTAAATCATATAATATTTGCATTCTCATAGAGTATAAAATATGAACACAAGAAAATTATTGCCTATTTTTCTCAGATTTAATAAAAACTTGAAATTTAACTATCAATTTCACTTCCTATCCTGAGAATCTCTTCTTTAACATCTCAGGCATTTCCTCTTGAATATATTCATTTAAACAATGCAACCTTACAAAATTGTCAATTACGTTGTTGTAAATACTGAGGGAACAAAATTTTATTATTTAAACTCTTTTACCCCTCCAGTATAAGTGAGAATCTACTTCCTTTTGATGCATATTTTACTGATTCAAATGTTTTCTAAAGTCAAATAAATATTCTCTTTCATATTTTCTCCATGTGACATGGTTTGTAGTTATCATATGACTTTGTTCACTGTTATTTATAAACATACATCTTGAATGTCAAGGATGCCAAAAATAGGATGTCCAAACTAGAGAGAGTGTTTTGGATGCTCTTTAATGAACACAGCATAGAATGTCCTTGCAACTTCTATTAAAGTATCTAAAGATTGGAATATTTGGGATGATCTTACTTTCATATTGAACGTCATTTAAGTATAACTGATTCAAGCAGAATGTTTTTCAGCAAATTCTTTTTTATTTAATCATGTACTATCAAGGAAAGTCTTCAATATTTGTATTTTATTTGTAAAATTGAAATTATAGTCTGAAATTCTCTTAAATAACAAATATGTGTATATTTACCCTGAAACTTGCAAAGACCTTTGAGATAATCTGATTTTTACATCCAATTGACTTTGCAGTTGTAATTTTGATATGTATGTTCTCTAGGTCTTAACCAAGCAACTGCTTAAAAAGGCAATGCTATAAAAACATACTTTAAATATATCTTCTTAAAACATATGTATCCATATATATATATATATTAACAAAATTAGAATAGACTTTTGTTCTCAAATAGCTACACTATGTAATGTCATTCAGAAATTATTTCTTTATTTCAATATAGGGCAGAAAAAATATTGTTTATCTTCAAACTGTCAGATGTTATGGTATTTCTCTGAATCAGTAAATTGTACAAGTTAAAATAATTAACATTTCTTATTCAGTCTATTTAAGCAATTTATAGAAAAAATAGACATTAATCAATGGTCATTGGCCATGACTGATGAAATATTAATTATTAATCTGTAATTTCTAAGATTCATCATTTACCTCTGTTTCACTATTTTCTATTTCCTCACATTACAGAGCTTTTCAGATCTTCACACTACACTTGAAAAATATGCAATTGTTCTACCATTTAATAAAATTTTTTAAAAATTCATTGCAAAACATCTTTAAAAGAAATCCTAAATTATCTTAGTTGGACAGGCTTTTCTTCTAATTAATGAATAGGTTTGCCACTGTAAGATGAATTAATTTAGTTGCTTAGACTGACTGTTTCTTCCATAAATGAAAAAATCCATATATTTACTTCTTTTAATCTACTTATTTTCCCTTTGGCCATCCTGTTGCCAAATTAGCAGTTCAAATAAAGTAAAAGCAAATAGACAATAAGATATTACAAAGCTCTGACTGCCTTGGAAATCTAATAGAAACAATTGACTAAGACCAACACATTTTTCAGTATAAATAATTCACTAAGAAATTTTGCTGCTTAAAATCACATTTTTCCTCATGATTAGAGACAATTAACAATTTTTATCTGATTTATACAGATAATTATCAAATCCTCACTCTTGCCAGCGCAAGTATATTGGTTAGCTGAAGGTAATAGGAAAAATTTATTCTTGTTTGAAAAATTCACATGATAAATTTTAAATGGATGTGTTATACAGTTTTAGCATATTAATTTTAGTGATTCGTGTCATTAGCTTATGTAATTGCAGTGATAATTATATTTGCATCATTATTAACTAAATCAGGTATAAAACAAAAAAATAGGTAGGCCACCATACAATTGCCTTGAGATTTTGCAATGAGAACATTTGCTAATAAATCTTTTCAATTACGAAGTTCTCCCAGTAAAGATGTACAAGATAAAATATGACATCTTATTTCTTTCATTAAAATGATGATGACATGATTATTCTTACTGAGTGTTCTCTGTGTAGTAAGAAAAAAATAGTATATTCAAGGACACGGTTGCTTTTCTGTGGTCTTACCTTAAGTCACAAAGACAATAAAATGTGGATATAAAATATTGCAGATGAGAAGGCAAGTAAATCTCTGAGGCATAGGCTAGCTTAAATTTCCTTAGACACAGGACTCTTGCAATTTCCAAATGTGAGATTTTATTGATAAAGCATCTTTCTGCATTTTCTTTTCCCATTTTCTAAAAAGTTTATCTGCATAAAAGATACAGTAAAATAATAAAGACATCCTCCAATGAGCACCTTAGTAATCGAAAGAACAAATAATTTGCAAATATACTATTAGAATTTTTGCATATAATGTAGGTTTTATATGTACTGAGGACTGTGCTTTTAGTAGGTTAATATTTAAATGAACTTTATGTTCATTCCAGCATAAATTGTTTGATATACATATGCATTCCTGTTAAGGAAATACAAAAAAGTGAATTATTTCAGCTGAAGTTATTCATCTAAACTCTTACTGTCAGCTGTATGCTAGCTGCTGGTATAGACACTGATGATACAGTGGTGAACAAGAGAGATGAGGTCTTTGCCCATATGAATTATGGTTATCAAGTTTAGGTAGAGAAATAATCACTGTTCTAGTAAAAGAAATGACATTTCTCTTATTCAGGTGTATAGTTAACTAATAACAGAGTCTAGCAGCTTACTCCACATTCATGACATGTATGCTTAAAAGCTGAAAGATGAAAATGAATGTGTTATAATTTGAGGATGTTGGGAATACAAACCATGAACATTTAGCTTGTCTTTTAAAATGCAATAAGTGTATTTACTGGAGAATTTGATTCCTCATTTAACTTTAAACATTAATTTTGTAGACATATCCTTTAATTAAAACACATGTTGCTGATTATCTTCTACACATCATTTCTATGGTAAGATTTCAGATGACGATTTTTATGAAAAGTTTTTAGATTTGATTCTAAAAACAAATAACTATCAGAATCATGTATGCATGACTATAAATATAAGGAATATTTTAATATTTTTAAATTGAATACAATGTTCTTTTTAGAAGTTACACTTATAAAATTGTGTATCTTCAGAGCTACACTAGAACAGGTTAAATAAAATATAACTAACACATTTTGAAATGCCAAGCTATTATAAAAAATCATTGCATCAAAATACAGTCTTAATTATACAAATATTCATATATCTGTGTAGGTATATACATATATGCATATATGTACACATGTCTATGTCTTCAATATATACACATACTCTTTTTAAGGAAATCACTAAGAGAAAGATAACAGTCAATAGAAAGCATAAAACAAATTTACAGAAAATAAAACATAGAAAAGAAAATGAAAATGATCAAACATTTATAAAAATGTTTATACTCATTAAAAATTCAAAATATAATTTAAAATTAAACAGAAGTTATAACATCAATATATTTTTACTAGTAAGGCTAATAAAGATTGAGAAGGGTTTGTTTTGATCAGAATAAGAAAATTCAAAATTGTATGTGATAGTCAATGGATATATAAATTAGTATGATGGCAATAATTTGATATCTTTTAAAATTAAAAAGTTTAACATTTTGATAAATGTTAACACTTCTATTTAAGCATATAAGAGAATCTCAGTAAATACTTATTTAATAAGAGACTTAGAGCTACTTTATATGGACTCCACAATTCAATATTTCAAATATCTCAATCCATGACAATCTCTGCATCTAACTTGCTTTGTTAAAACTTTTTATTGAAGCAACTTACACAATGATGTTTTATGTATATATCATATCAATGTCTGTATATACTATAATAAATTCACCACTGAAAGTCCTATTCTATCCTTCAGCATATAATTGACCACTATTACACAATTTGCCCACCTTCCTTTCCCCCACCCTTCTAGTATGCACTCACTTGATCTTATAGCATAAAAGTATAAAACTACCCACATCCAATCAATCACCACTTCAGTAGAATCCAACTCCTAAAGATTTTTTAAATCAATCCTTTGGACCCAAACTTCACTGTAACTAATCTTCTTCAGACTATTTCATATCATCTCTAACCAGAATTACTGGAAAGCCTCTAAAAGGTCACCTTGATTATAGGCACCTTATCCCACCCATCATCCCGTATTCCCAATGAATCTCGAATTTGGAGCCAAAATGTCAGTATACAACTTAATGTCAATGATGCTACTTTTGTATTTATTTTCATTGCCCTTAGGAAGAACTGACACTTCTTGAAATTAACTGATACTAATGCCTCCCATGATCTAGCTTCTACTTTCATTTCTTGATAAGTTTATCTTACTGATTGTACATTATCATTGCCTTTTCCACCTAACAATAATTTCCATGCATTAACTTACTGTCCACTGTCAACTACTTTACTAAGCTACTTTGTATTTCTGTCTCACCTCTCAGATTTGAGTGCGTATTTTCATTTACCTTACGCCCCTCAATTTCTACATGGTAATTTTTATTCATATTTCATCAAGTTTCCACTTTTAAGTTTCTATCAAGAAATTATTTTTAATTTATAAATCTATATGGGTGCCATTTCAATGTGTCCCATTTGCAACTTGGGTTTTCTAATTCAGAATATCGTACTAGTAATGTTTCCAGCTGAGGTGTCTGACGACCAGGATCCGCTTGTATTTCATTGATCCCTGATATCCCCTAAATAAATAACAAAATTATTTGTTATCCACAACAGAAAGAAGAAAGAGAGCAACAGCTTTCTTAATTTCTTTCTTAATAAATATTTGTAATTTACGACCTGAAGGAAGGAATTCACAAAACCTGTGACCATCTAAGTTTCCCTTATTTTCTGGCGAAAGCTCTGAAGAAATAGAGCAGATCTTTTTGCTTTGTCTCTGCATCACTCGGATGATGCCTAATATATCATCAGTCCTACTTATTTAAAAATTATATATATGCAAATATTTATATATTTGTGTGCACATGATATTGATATCTGTATATACTGTAATGATTTCACCACCAGAAATTCTATTCTTTCCTTTGCATATAATTGACCACTTTCATCCAATGTAAATATTTATATCTATATCTATCTATCTATCTGTCTATTCCTACTTGCTGAAAGTTATTTATTGCTCACTTCAAAATCAATACTCCGTTTTAGGTTATTCATGGATGCATGTATAGGCAAAGCAATATAATCTAAGTTGTCCACTGCACATATTCTATGTGAGGTCACACGGTGATACTTCATCTTTTTAAGTTTGCATACTTCTTTTCACAGTCTATAGTGTCCTTTTTTAGCATGAGTGTTTTTTCTTTGTATTTTTCCTGTTTAAAATTTTCTCACGTGAAGTGTTGCAGGTAGCCAGTGATATGCCTTACAGAGAAAATACCTATGTTAGAACATCTTCCTTTCGGTCTGAGTTATCGTTCTGTAGATAGTAAATTAAATCTTACTGAGTCACCAAAATTTAAGTTAAACAACTATCCTTGAACTAAAACACATGTAAAATAAAGGTATGTATTGATTGGTCAATGGAAACATTGTGTCCCAAAACTCACAGGAAATTAACTCTGCAGTTTTCCTAAGGACATTGAGTCAGTTTTTGTTAATTCAGTCTATGTAGTGACTTTAAAGAACATAACGAGAGCAAATAATGAGAATAGACTCTAATTAGGGCCTCATAAATATTTTACAATTAATAGTTAAATAAAAAGTCAAAAAATGAATAAAGAATACAATGAAGGTATGTCTCTCAAAAATTACGTTATGGATTATAAATCTTGTTCTATATTACTTTCAGTTAATGGTTTGGGTAATGATCAAACCATCTCTTTGTGAAATTTACAGATAGTTCCTATCTGTGAGGTATAATTATACAGAATTCAAATAACCTTATTAGACAGAAGATTGCCAGTAATCAATGAAAATTTCAGAGGGATGTCAGGAGCCATGATTAAAAGTTTTTATAAGTCCATTATAAAGTCCGTTATAAAGAATATAAACAAAAAAATCTTAACAGTTTTTGTAAACCTGACTAGAAATTTAAATTTTGCTTTAATTCCAGGAATTATGTGATAAAAGTAGGTTGAAATCATATAACACCAAAATCTAAATATAGAAATAGAAAATATAACTAGCAATTGTAGTTTAGCTTTTTGGTAGTTGTAAAATGAGAATACAGATAAACTAAGGTTTTAGCTTTTTAAATAAGTAGCAAATGAATTGATTCAGTTAATTAACCTTATATAGCTTTTAGAACTGACCATATATATTTTTCAGGTTATTGACTTAAAATTTTGTTATCCATTAATGAATTGCTCATATCTATTTTCACATTGCTGAACTCTCCAGGAAACACTTCAATTGACTCAAAATGACAAGTGAATAAAAAATGCTTTTATGGATGCCTCCAAAACACTATTAATTGTGGCAAAATAGTATTCTGGTGTCATTGGAGTTGCCAATAATATCTTATCTGTATGTATTTTAAGCTAATAAGATGATTATAAAAACATAAATCTTTAAAACCTTTCTAAATATTATAGCTATTTCCCAATACCATTTCAGAAGAAGATATAAGCTGTATATTAAGTAACCAATATTTTTTATGTCTTTGTAAAAATATTTATTCAAGGAACAATGATAAGATTATTGAGGCTGATAATTTGACTTGGTGGTAACAGAAAGATTATAATGAAAAGAACTCCTTGTCCTACTATTCAAAATCTTTCAAGTTTATCTAAATTTTTACTGATCTGTAGATAGGCTTTGATATTAGATTTTGCTACACTGTTAATACCATTCATGTTTTGCTTCAAAGTTAGACCAACCCTGAAAATATTCCTACTTGCCTTCCCACTTCTAGGCCTCCTGTTGGACTATTTTAAACTTCTAAGACTCTTTAACAAAGTTGAAACTTTAAAGCAGTTTAACTGTCTCTGAGGACGTGCTGAGAGTAGAGAAGGAATATATCACTTACTTTAAAATTCAACCTCTTGAGGCCCATGCTTAAGAATATTTAAAAGAAACTTCAGCTTGTCTATTCTCAGACTAACCACCATATTTTATTTCAGAGAAGTCTAGTCGTTTGAAAACAGGTAGGACTCCTTGGGAGCACATTGGGCATGCTCTTTAAAGAACTAAAGCATCTATGCTTTTGAACTATAGATTATTGCTACCTCTAGAGAGACTAAGAGACTAAGTAACTCTTTATACAATATTGTTCTTCCTTTAGAATGAATATCTGGCCTCTACCTACATTTCTAGATAAACTTATCTTTCTGTTTATCCTTTTTCATTGTCTTTCTACCTAACAATTCCCACATATTCGCTTCCCACTGCAAACTGCTGTGCTAAAATACTTTGTATTTCTGTCTCACCTCCAAGATTCTGGGTGTATATTTTCAATTATTTTACTATACTTACTCAGTTTCTACTCAGCAACTATATTATTCACATTTCTTATTTTTTAGGTGCTCATTACTAGTACCAAAATATATGTGTTGTATGTAACAGGAAGTCAAATACTTTCAAAATTTAGTATATAATTATTATGGTGAATACACCTTCTTATAGTTCTTTTTTAATGTAGATTAATGTATTCTTAGTATGGTTTGCTAGCATATTGTTGTGGATTTTTGCATTTATGTTCATGGGGGGGATATTGGTATATAATTTTCTTTCATGTGACATGTTTGGTTTCATGTCAGAATTTTGTTGAATTTATAAAATGAGTCGAGTGGCATTTCTTGCTCTTCTATTGTTTCAAAATTTGAAAGGATTGAAAAGAATCTTCAAATATTTAGTAAATTCTACTTTGATTAGTTGGGAAGTTTTGGACTACTAATTTAATCTTCTTACTCGTGATTGATCTGTTCAGATTTTCTGTTTCTTAAGGATTCATTCAAGATAGGCTATATTATTTCTAGGAGCTTATCTGTATCTTCTAGGTTATCCCAATGACAATGTCATAGTTCAAAGAAAAGTTTTAAATTTGTTTTGCATTTAGTGCCATCAACTGTGAAGTTTCCTTTATTTATGATTTTATTTGAATCCTCTCTTTTCCTTCCTTGATGAGTTAAAAGTTTGTCAATTCTGTTTATCTTCTGAAAGAACCATCTGTTTTATTTATCAGTTCGATTGTATTTTTAGTCTCCCTTTTATTTCTAATCGAATCGTTATTTCCTTTCTTCTAATAATTTTGAGCTTTTTGTGTTCTGATTTTTCTAGTTCCTAGAGTTGTAAAACAATTAGGTTATTTGAGATTTTAAGTGTTTGTTTGTTTGTTGAGAAGGCATTTATCTTCACAAAATTCCATCAGAATTTTTGCTACATCTCATAATTTTTGGTATGTTGTATTCTCATGTTTAGTTACCTCAAGTTATTATTTTGATTTCTATTTAGATTTCTTCTTTGACCCTTTTTTTTTTCAGTAGTATATTTTTTATCTTCACAAGTTAGCAATTTTTTTCAGTTTTATTTTTCTAATTGATTTGTAGTTTTTATACCATATGGTCAGAAAAAATGATTGATATGATTTCAGTCCTCTTAAATTTTTAAAACTTAAAGTTTGTGGCTTTTCATAAACATTCAGAAAAACTTTCATGTACAATGCACTCTGGTGACCTATTTGTTTAAACCAGTTGCTGTCTACATACCTCCAAAGGCTCCAGGTTCAAGTCCTGGGGCTAGGGAAATAACCAAGATGAACAACTGAATGAAATAAAGTGCCTCCTCTCTCTTCCTGCCTCCCTGCATACTTGCCTTCATTTCTGTCTGTACCTTTCCTTTAAAAAATATATTTAATTTGCATTTGAGAGAAGTTTGTATTCTGTTGTTTTTAGATGAAATGTTCTGTTTGGATTTGGAAAGTCCATCTGATATAATATGTAGTTTAAGGTAAATATTTACTTATAGATTGTGTCTAGATAATCTACTAATTTACATAATAATATATTTTCAATATATAAAATATATTTTCTGTGATTCTATAGTAAGGTGAAGGCCATATAAAGCCCAGTGACTCAGGTTTGAGACCCAATACCAAGGAACAGAAAAAAAAAAAAAACATTATGTTTTCAAAATGTGTAATTTTTCAATATAACAATATCTATAGCTGAATCAATGATTTGGAAATTTTAGAAAACAGAAAATCTTTTCAGTTACTTTTGTATTTCCAAATAATTCTTTATTTCACTGTTAATTTCCTGCAGAAAAGTTTTCAGGACTGGTGTAAAGTAGTTGAATTCTGCATGGGATATATGGCTGAAATTTTTGGGAGAAGAAATTGACATTGATTCCAAAAATACAGATTATGAAAAGTGATTCATATAATATTTATTAGAAAAAATGTTCACTAATGATAATTACTTACCTAAAGTTGGGAGAAATTTTTAAAAATCATTAATATCACTAAATAGCTTTTATATATTATAGTTGGCAAGCTCTTAAGATTACTGTAAATGTACCCTTACATTTACATCTGATATCAACATATCATCTGTTTCCTTTTTTTTAAAATCAAAGTATGATTAAAATGGTGACAGTAAATGTTACAACCTTACTTGCTAGTATATGTTATCATTTTAGTTTATAGTCTAAAGAGTTTCATATGAAAAAAAAAAAAAAAAGAATTGTTAAGAATTTCCAAGATGATATTATAAAAAAGATTGAAGGAACATTACATTACAGCATTAAATAGGTTAAGGTAAACATAATTGCAAATCGATCTCTGCATACATACACTAAGCTCACCCACAGTCCAAGTACATTGTGCAGCAGTAATTGACCCCTCTTTACATTTTGAGCAATTTTGTTTTAAAATAGTACAGAATGCCATAGAGTTGAAACAGCCAAAACAAGATAGTCAAAGAAAAAACAATTTAAAGATAAAATAATTTATCCAAAACATGACCCAAATATATTTAGAAATTCGACAACTGAAAATGTTTAGAGCTACAAATAATTTGGAAGAAACTATTATTTGGAGAAAAAAGTCTACATAATTTTTAATAATACCTTAGAAATCAGACTCAATTCTAGTTGTTCAAAGACAAAAATATCTAAAAATAAAGGATAAAAAACTGGAATTACCACTAAGTAAATATATGCTTACTGTATACAGACTTATGTGTGAATCTTCATTTAATTTGTGAATGAGGACAGTATCTGTAAGTATCATAGCAATATAAAAAAATCACAAAAGACAGGAAAAAGTTAAGTTAAATAATTAAATATATTTTAAGATTATATAATTAAAAACAAAATGGGGGAAGCTTGACAAATATGAAATATAGATCTAATGTCTTTAATACTTGAAGCAAACACAAAAAATAAAACAAATAGATCTTCAATGTTATAAACAAAAGATCAGTGAGATACAAAGTAATTATGTGTTGAGTAAATATGTAATAATAATATCAAAGGAAATACACCCAAATATATCAGTGGTTACTTTTGATCATTGGATTAAAAATGTTCTTAACTTTCTGAACATCATTTCTAAATTTTTAAAATGTTAAAGTGATAGTGTATTTCCTTTTATGCAATACAATGAGACTAATTTTTAAAAGACTGTAGTAAGATCAGTAATTTCCTTTTTTTGTCAGTTCTCATTCAAATAAAAATTCATACATTTCATACAAAGTGCTACATAAATCAGCTATTAAAATATAATATGAAACGTAAGTTAAAAAACACATAAATACCTAAATGGATTTTAATTCTTGCTTACATACTTGAAAATTTTCTCAGGGATGCATAATTTCAAACTTAAATGAAGGATTAGAAAGCCTATAGGAGGTCACTTATATACTGAAATATTCTCTATTTTAGAGAAAAATGAGAGCCGGTGAGAGCGAAGAAACATATCCATATGATACAATTCACAAATAATAGGTATAAGAGTGCTAATATAACTATTTAAACTTTCAGCTCCATCCTTCACTACAAAACTTTAAAATAGTCTCAACTATTGGAAAGACAGTACAACAACGATTCCAATTATTTCCAGGATACACTCTTCTTGAAAAAACTGAATTGATGAAATCTTTTGTTTTCAACTTTCAGGGAATTTATTGGGATTCTAGTAAAAGGGAATTACCAATTCAGTACAGTGTTGGTATTATAAAATCAAAACATACAAAATCATAAATGAATATGATCATATATAATATTGTTGTAAGAAGAAAATCAAAACATAAACAGGATGCTGAAAAGTATTTTTCATCTTCACTATCAATTGATTAGGTAAAATATGAATCAGTAGTTTATTTTGAGATGCAAATGTCAGAAAATCAAAAGTTATTTAGCTTTAATTATTTGCTCAGTTAAACCACATGATAGCTATCATTTCTTTTTCAGTCTAGAAATGTTTTTTATAGTTTTTGTAATTTTACTCAAATTAAATATTTTAATGTTGTATATGTACTTAAGATTTAGAATAAAGTAAAATTTTCATATTTAATATCCCTTGTATAGTATTAATTTGAATTATTGTAATGGAATTTATCAATAAAGTATAGGTTAGATTTTCAGTAGGTCTAATCTAAACTTCAGTGTAAAAGAGGATTTCAAAAATGTGTTTAAAAATACGTATTTTGAAAAGATATTCTTAATCTATTAAAACACTTAACAAGAAATACACCAAATTAAGGAATTAAAAAGTTTTCCTTATTATGATTTAAAGCTAACACCCTATAAATTACAGGTAAAAAGTGCAGATATAGTTTTTAACATTATACAGATTAATAAAATGGGAGTCATTGTTTTCAATATTTTCCTTTTATATATTTGATGAGATAAAATACCGTTCTAAACAGTTGCAATTAATCTGCTATAAAAATATAGAGGTAGAAAAGAAAAAATTAAAATAGTGCACAAAAGAGGTGTGCTTTTATTCTGTTAATTGTATGTCAAGAGGTATAAAATTTAATTTAAAAAAAATAAAGCCCCTAATTCATATTCTCCTACACAAAAAATTCTATTGAACTTATGCAGAAGTCTGAAAGTGACCTTGAAGCAATTGAAACTCCTCTTTTAATGTGTCTAGACAAAGAAAAGGAGCACTTAACTGCAGAGAGAAGGTTGTACTAGAGACAGTGCTGGAATATGAGCTATAATCATTACCCACCACTAACACATGAGTCTGCCAACGGAGCCATGCACTTACAAATTGCTTCTTCATAGAACTCTGAATGTTTTGTTTGCTCAGTTTTGGTTATTTTAACTATATATTTGTACTACCATCAGAATAAATGTGATAAAGGGCCAACCTAATACAGTATTTCATCTTTATAATATTGTAAATACTAACATCAAAAATTGCAATCATATGCATGAGGTTTCATTGTCATATCTTTTCAGAACTCAATGAGATACCTACTAAAGGTCTTTGTTGTTAAGTACCTAAAAATATTGTATTTCAGTCCTAAATTCCTTCTAGGAGATGAGGCTGGAAGTGAATGAGGACTGAAGGCTTTTACTTTAGAAAGAATTGAAAAAAGGCACATATTTGAGGTATACACATTACAAAACTTGGTTGTTGTTCTCTTGAACATACAGTTCTAATTTTTTGTTTTAATTTCCTTATGAATAAAATATATCTCTAATGACCTTCTAAGAAATAAATTCAATGAAGATCCCAATCATCTTATAGATATGCTTGATGTAGAGCTTTTTATTTATTCCCACAATTGAAGATAGAAGTCCCCAAATCGACACTAACCAGAAGCCAAGAACCTACTTAACTGTCAGAATGACCAATCTCCAAGCATTTAAAAGTGATAGAAATGAAGATTTCAGAGACTCCAGTTGGTTTTATATGAAAAGAATGATTTTTTTTTTGCTCTAGGAAATTAAAATACAACCAGCATTTGATTAGAATAAACTTAGTTTCTATGTGAGAAACATGTTTCTCTAACTACTATTTAATGGTATTTTCTTCACTTTAAAAGAATTATTCATTTTCTGTTGTTTAGTGTTTATAAGCCATTTAGAGAACTTTAAAAATATTGATTAATCAAGTGGCATTTTTATTCTGACTTCGTAGATACTGTCTGAGAATAAAAACTATGTTTTGAAGTGATGGGAAGAGAAGCATGTAAAGTTCCTATCTATTCTATCCTACTTCTGAACCAACACATCATCCTATGCCAGTTCTGACAATTTATACGGGACAATAGAAAGATGAAGTTCCATGTCTTCCCCCTCCATATTTTACCCATGCAACTGTGCCGCATTATTGGGATGACAAAAACAGCCATATGAATATGTGACATTGAGTTCTCTCAATCTGGTTGATGCCTTTTATGAAAAGCTGTCCCCCAAATGTTTGCCTGAATTTACCAATTTGCACAAACATACACTATTGGTTTTTTAGCTTGTTTGTTTATTTGTTTTCTCTTTTAATACAATTTCATATCTACCCTTTTTATCTCCTGGATGGTAGTAGTGGCTTAAATTCAATTGTTGGGCCTCTTCCTGCTGCAGAATTCTGTGCATGAATGACACCTGGGCATTCACATCCTTAAAGAACAAGGCTGATGTATCATGAAGAGTGGACTCGGTGACTTAAGTTATCCCAATTCTTACCTGGCTGCTTTTGTATTAGAGATAAGCCAATATTTTTTTACTTTTTTTGAGTTGCATACATAAAAAAAAAAATCTTAGATTAATCTTATACAAAGAACTAAGGATGTACTTTTTTATATAATTGCTCATAATTCATTATAAGATACTTCTAATTTTTATACAAATTGTCATTTTCTCATTTTCACTTATTTAATTACAGAATATAATTTGTTCTTGAGCACACGAATGTATTTTTGTCAAATTTCTATTTTATAATGGAATTCCAATAGAACAGTTTGAAATGAATTTTAAAGAATACGTAAATTTTATATCATTAAAACCACAGAAAGAACAACTCAGAGAGTGGAGAAGGCATGTTCAAAAGCAAAGACTTGAAGAAACTTCAAATGATTAGCAACACTGAAGCATCAGGCCAGGTAGGCCCATCCTCTCCAAATGGCTGCTATTACTTAATATAGGTTCCAAAATTCAAAACATTAATCAAATAGCTGCAATGACATATCTTTAAAAATCATCTCTTTTAATAAAGTATATGTAACCACACCATAATCAGCATTAATCCTAATTTGCACTAAATTCTTTCTTCTTGCCTAATATATTAAAACCATGATTCCATCACTTCAATGCAGCTTAAAATATCTTATTTTTATATTTATTAGTCTACTGAAAAAGAGTTATACTACTTCACAATTGAATCACAATGCTTCAGAAACAGAAATATAAAATCTTCTGCAAGCCACAGGATAATCAATAGAAAACTCCACTGAGTGTTTTACTGGCTGTTTGCCAATCTCTTAGAGAAAAAAAATATTACTGATGTGCAATGTGATATCAGTTTCTTTTCTTAAGGAATATGAGAAGCTTTCCTCCAACCAACTTTGACAAAAGACTCAGACATCTCAGAATCTAACTTTCTAATGTACTCTCTCCTGGGGCATCAGGAGACTTTGTCATACAAACACTTAAGAACAGAGAATGGTAAATTAATATACATAGATATATATATATATATATATATGTATACTGAGTACTGAAGAGAACAATAGAATTAAAAAGTCAAGTAAGTAAAGAATATTTCATACAAAATCCTCCAAATTGTGATACTGTATTATAGGCTAGAAAATTGAAAGTTTAGGTATGAATCGTATACCTTTCAGTTTGTTCAAAATGCTAAGATATGTACAAAGAGGAATTCAGTATTTTTCAAAAGGTCTACCATAATGCTCATAGTACAAAGGGGCAAATTAAGGAAGAATATTCTGTGCATTCTGCCTGATGGTATTTGTCTTCGTTCATGGACTGGAAAGATACATATTAGCAGTTAAAAAACTTTATGACGTTTTGCCACATATTCTTACATTTGTATATTTTTCAGCAAAGTGAAAATAAATATTCCCTTTTATTTAATAAAGTTTATGTTCATCTGTGCCATCTTTACTATCAATTATCTACTTTACTATCTACTGGTCATTTGATAAAATCATGTCTAGTTATTTTATTGAAACACATTTTAATTTAGGCTTATCAGAGTATGGGGGGGTCTTATATTCTGAAATCAAATAATATTTTGTTAAAAATCATCTCTTACGTCGCTCCCTGTTCTTAATATATAATCTGCTATATAGACTTCTAAATGTTATTGTTTTTAAGCAAGAAGGAAGGAAATGAAGGAACGGAGAAAAGAACGGAGAAAAGAAAATAGAAAGGAAAATCAAAGATCTGTAAAATGTTTAGGAGGTAGGTTTTACCTATAAGTTTCCGAAATGATTAAACACAAATAATAATTTATTTTATTGCTTGTACTTCAACATTTCTGTGGTGGACCAAAGAATATCAAGACAGAGTGTGATCCATTTTGTCTTTTATTGTGCATGTATCATTTAGAGTCTTCCAGAAAACCCCCTTAAAGGTAAGACTGTTTGAACTCCAGACACATAATGTGGTAGGTCAAGGACTCCACATCTCAGATTTCTTAGAGACTTGATTCTCATGACATCGCCATCATGAGTCTTCTTATGTATTCTGCCTTTCAGTCATCTCAGCATTCTATGTTCATTGCCAACATTTAACCATAGGGAACTAGTCATACAACCACATTCCTCAAACATCTGGCAGACACGTGAAACCAAATATAGGTAAATTGGCAGAAAGATAATTAAGCTTCTAATAAAAGAGAGAGTATTACAAATAACAATGGTTAGCATATTTTTTGAATCAAGCACCACCAGGGATTTTTCAATGCCTGCTGACCTCTAAATTATGCCCCAACCTAATCTTTTTTCTGCTCCTCTGTCCAAGCCCTTTCACACACCACTTTAAGTCCTCCTGCTTTGTTCCTAGAAGATCATTCTTTCTCTCTTTTAACATTTTTTCAGCCTTCAGGTCCTTGAAATTCTAGATTTTAATATATAAATTTATAAAGTTGTTTAATATAACAATATCTCGTGTTCAGGACTGACCCTTCTAATCAAGTAGTTCTAATTATGCTCATCATTATTTTCCTCTCAGGTATGTTTAACTATAGCTTTTAGTAAAATGAATAGAAAGAAGAGGTGAACAAAATTATAGTAATATGTTTATTATACTTTCCAATAATGAAAGTATAGATATAGATATAGCCTTGTTCTTATTATCAGTACCTCACCCTATTTTTTTTGGTTTCTTGTTTTTTGGGGGTTTTTTTGGTTCTTTGGCTTTATGGTTTTTTAGTTGATTTCATTTTGTTTTGTCTTTTTCTGCAGTCTCAATTGGTGATTATTTTGTAACTCGGGACATTTGACAGTATCTGGATAAATTTTAAGTTGTCACAATTGTGAAAAGGATACTACAGGCTTCTCTGGGCAGATGTGCAAGAAATTATTAAACCACTGAAAGTGGACAGGCCAGCCCAACATAATGAAGAATTATCGGGGCCAAAATCACATTATCTTTAATGATGAGAAACATTATACATCACATTAGTGAGCATCAAAATTTGAAGGGTTTAACTATACTTACCAAAAACAAAAAATGACAATGGAAAACATTTAATTGAAAGCATGATCAAATTGTAAATGGAAAACAAGATAAGGTCCTTCCTTCATTATACCCCATTGTAGAGAAATTAAACTTCATCCCTACCACTATTTCGCAATACATAAACCCACTAGAATGCAAGTCTCATCTCTTACCACATCTCTTCACTCACTCCTCATACTAGAGTCTCTTTGGAGACCTGGGATGCCTCAATCTCATGCATCCTATTAACTGGTGCCTTATCTTTTCCTACTGACTGAGCAAAAGAGCCATTTTCCTGTTTTCCATAGCAATGCAACACAAATTTGTAATAAAAGCCTTGAATAAAATTGTCTTGCTAGAAAACATCTCTACCACCTTCTCTTCCTCTAAAAGATATTTTATTCTGTCCTCTCTATTTTCATACTAGTTACTTTAATAGTTCAATTATAGCATTTGTTATATAATATTTGTCAACTATTCATTTGTCTATTCAACTATATTTTATATTTATTATGTGTTTGATTAATTATTTTATGTGTTTTAAATTAGTCATTTGTTGAATTACTTATTTATTTAATTCTCTTTAATCAAATTTTATTAGATTACCAAGACTTTAAATCATGGTGAAAAGTGAGAGTTTTCATAACAATGATGATATAATTAGCATTCATATGTGTTTACTGTGTGCTTCTTTTTTTATAAGCATGTCTTCATTAATTTCAGAAATTATGTTAGTAATAACTCTTATTTTCATTTAACATGTAAATAAATTGAGATTTTGACAAGTTAGAAATACAGCAAAGTAATAATTTGCAATTAAATTTTCTGGGTTTCTATCCCAGAGTCTGAAATAATAGGTTATGATACTTATTTCAACAAAGATAAGATAAAAAGGCGATGTGTGATGTCAAAGGAGCAATGGCAACTACTTTATTAATGTCTCAGCAACAACGTCTCAGAAAAAGTCTATACATATTTACTCTGGGTTTGGAACATAGGTAGTAGCAGTAAGGAGACAAGTTTCATTTACATATTTCTATATATTATGTATTTTGTATTTCTTATAATATTTTATACTTATAATGCAGGTATATGTCACAGTATTTACAATAATAATAGTTTCTGTTACTTTATTTTTTAACAAATATGTGTAATAATCATGTATATACCTTACTGGATATTAAAATGCTATGTGTGTATAAATGCATATAAAATAAATGTTATTAATAGTCATCACATGAATAACTATTATGAGTGGAAGAAATGATCAGCACTATAACCCTTATATTGAGGAGCTGTTAAATTACTTGTGATGTGCAATATCCTGAATAAGATTATGTGTGTGTCGCTACAATCTGTAAGAATAGGAAAGGAAAAGAAGACAAAGAGATAGTGATGAAGTGAAAGAAGAGCTAAGATTATTTCTCAACCTGCCTCTCTGGGGATTAATTATAGATTTCTTTCAAGAGATCAAGCATAAAACTCAAATATGTCAAAGACAGTAAAACTAAGCTTGGCAACTGCAGCTGATGAAATGGAAAGGATAACTATATTTAATGCAACTTGAAAGAGAGAATCACATCATTTTTTTCCTTAATGCATTCCTAAAACATGATAAAGTGATTATTACTCCAGGTAAATAAATACAATAATTAATGAAATAAATAGCTGAAAGTTGTGATTAAGAAATATGGCTATCAACTACTGTGCTATAGAATAGTTAGATTGGGATAAAGGTGAATCTGTGCCATTCTCTCATCAATAGAACTAAGCAGAGCAATCAGAGAATTCAACTTCTTTTAGTATAGTGTTCTGCATCTTGAATGTTCTTCTGACATTGTGCTATAAACTGATATACACATGTAATATTTGCATGTAATTAAATTATTTAAAATGTGAATTCTATGTCACATTCATGATCTCTAATATGTATTATATAAGCATAAATAAAGAATAAGTTAAAGCAATTCATAGACTGAAGTGCAAATTGACAATAAATTCTTGTATGAAAAGACTGTATCAAAAATTAAAGTTCAAAGAGGAGAGAAGTAATCGTCAGAAGAGAAACCTAAACGGCAATAGATTGATGTTCAATTTTCCCCATTTCTGATTGCTATTCAGTGTGGTGTTTTTCTTGTTTTATTTCCCTTTTAGTCATTAAACATTTAAGAATAAAATCTCTACTTTTGTTCTTTCCACCCATAATACTTAGTGAATTTTTTTGAAATAAAAAACACTAATTCCCAAAGTTTATAATCCTTATAGAATTAATCTGCCTCTGCTTATGTCATGCTTCTTCCTGAGGCTGAATTGTGTATAGAGGGATCAATTACAGAGAAAAGCTGGAATGACAGTCTAAGTCTTCTGTGGCTTGATTATATCTAAAGTTTCTTTGTTAAGACTATGAGACAGTCCCTCCAGGCACGGATCATTGTATCATGAGCATCATCGAAAGAGCCAGAGGAAGACAAGACAGAGGGGGTGGGGGGGACAGAAAAAGAAATAATACTTGTATTTAGTGTATAATTTGATGTTTCAACAAATAGTGGACACTTGATCATTTTTAAATATGTCACATGTTCCTTTGCTAGACAGAATTTTTAAAGAAGCAGATATATGTACACACACATAGACAGATAGATAGATATGTATGAGGAGATTTTCAATATGGTAAACAATGTTGACTTCATGCTTTCTTTCTGAGAGTACTAAGTGAAAGATAAAGAAAACTTATGCGTATATTGCTACAACCAAACAAGATATTAATCTTTCAGAGGTTTTAATAAATGTCTTTGTATTCCAAAGTAAAGAGAAGGTATTAATTTCATATGATATTTTTCCATACTTTTACCACTCAAATATCATTTAATTCAATTTTATTCAATTTTTAATTTTTCATGAATTTTAAAAACATTTTATGAGTATCATTTAAAGTGAAGTCTGACATAAAGATTTTTCGGTACTAAACTACTTTAGTGTTGACATTTTATAAAAGTAAGGTAAGTAAAGGCAGAGAAATATCATACATAACATAAAAAAAAATGAATGGCTAATTAGATTATCATGGGAAAAATAAAGAAATCAAAGAAAACTTCTACAATTGGAGAAATTGAAGGTTTTCATTTCTTTGCATCTTAAAAAAGCTTTTAGCAAAGTAGTTGACTTTCTAAATCTAAAACCTTATTCAGAAAATGGAAAACTACAGTTAACTGCTTCTGTCAGTGAGAATAAGAATAAGAGAAAGAAAAATTCCAGCTGCTGTGTATATTATATGTGTAACGAGATAATTTGTTAGGTTTTATCCTTCACCACAGTAGTCATCTAATTCAGACAATGGCTAATGGATGTCAGAATTATGGTAAAAGATTCAAAGACTCAAGTAACATGAAAATTAAATTAAATTTTGTTAGTTTATTAGACTCTGAAAGTGCAAAAAAAGTATTTTAAAAGGTTTATGAATGATTGAGGTTATCCAAGCAGTGTCAGCCTATTAATGCTACAAGTCTTCTAAAACAAAAAGCTTTGGATCTATAATACTGTATTTGATACCACCTGTGATCTAAAATCTTCGTAAAGAATTACATCTAAAAATTTCAAATGCAATTGAGTTCAGAGCTTGAACCTAAAATGAACTTGAAATCTTCAGCTAACTGGGTAATTTGTTCTAATTTCTCTCTTCTGACACTATAAAATGCAGGATTTTAAAATATATTAGAACATCTTTAAAGCTCATTTTAAAAACTGTCTTCGACAACTAAGATTATGGTCTAGAAAATTCAATGCTAAATTTAGTTCTTTCAGTATAAAAGATATAAAGAATCACGCATGTGTATATGTGTGTGCATTTGGGTATTTTAAAGTTGAAAGAAAGTATAAGTAGTTGACTAGTGATGACCTATTCAATCTAGTAAGATTGAAACAATAACTATAAACTATTTATAACTGTGAGACTTAAATATACAAAATTAATGTTAATTATGAAAAAAATATAAGATGTTAACAGAATAATTTGCTTATTCCCCTGAAAAAAATTTAAAATTGATATCCTGGGCTCTTGGGATAGTTTTGTTGGTTTAAACATCCCAAATAGTTTGTTGAAAGCAACTACATATAACAAGATGTTCATTGGTAAATATTTCTCTTTATATCTAATTAATCCACACATATGGAGGACATTTGACTATTCTCATTTAATAATGAAATATTTACCAAAGGCTTATGAAGTATTAACAAAATCTGATTTGTTGTAAGATTTTTTTTTTAAATATTATACTCTTCTACATACAGTAACACCCTAATGGTATTGTAAGTGCATTTTAAGGTAAAATCTAGGTTTGTTCAAGTTCTAGGTTGTCAGAAGATTACCAAAAATTCCAATTTGTCTTAAACATTTTAGTAGTTACGTATGAATTACTCGATTAGAATTTGTCCCTAACATTATATGTTTATGTGTAGAAGAAAGATCCGGATTTCTGATGACCACAACACAGAAATCAGATTCTTTACCCATAAAACATGATTTGATTATATCCCTTTATTTAAATGAATTCTAACTATGGGCTGATCCAAACAAATTAAAAAGAAAAATAATCACATGAACTAACATAAAATTGCACGTATTCCTACTTTCTTGTGTGTCTATTTCATGTTCCATCTCATCAGATGTTGAAAAAACAGCTTTAATCTTCAAAATTTCTTGTATTTTTCTTGTCTTACTTTAAAAAAGGCAATCGTGTCTCCTTTCAAATGTCACATTCCTAGAAAATTCTTCCCTGAGAATCTAAAGTTCCCAGGATTTCACTTGTAATTTTGTTTTTAAAAGTATATGTCACTATTTGAAAAAATCTTGTAAAGTTATCTGTTTATAGCTTATTTTCTTATCCTCCTCTACCCTGTGGGTTCTAGTTTACTCAATATTCATACGAATATTTTGACTTATTTTGCACATAATGGGAATCAAGTGTTTTTGACTGAATGAATGAATAAAACCTTAAAAAGAATCTATTAATGAATTCTATTCCCATTTTAGATACAGCATGTAAATTAACTACTAATAATTACATGATAAACTCCATAAGAAACTTGCTGCAGAAGCATCTATACTGTATATATTGTGGAGTCATAAAAACCTTAAAAGAAGTGCTATAAAAGTCAAAAATAGTCATAATTGCGATTGCTCTTCCATATATATATATATATATATATATGTGTGTGTGTGTGTATATATGCATGTGTATATATATATCTTATAAAGTCTAACACAAGCATTTCTGCAACAACTCAGTGTTCACCAAATTTACTGAAAAAATTTGAATTTTGTAAATTTGCAGTCTAAAAATATCAAAGCTAATTAGGAAAATGAGTTTGGAACAGTTCACTCAGAAACTATAGTTATTATGTATCTACAACACTAGCAAAAAACAATAATTATCTTAAAAAATATTAGCTTAGTTAAAATGCATTAAGTTTCTAGTAGAAAAAGAAATATTCAGTAAACATGTGTACAGTAAAAAGATAAGTGATCATGATAAAGAATGTAGGCTGCTGACTTGCAGAAACCAAGTCCCATTATATCAAGAGGGAAGTCTCCAGAATAAACTTTCAATATAACCTCTGGAGAGGCCCAGGCAAACAATGTTCACCGGAAGAACATGACTTGTGTGGTATGAACTTCTTCAGTATCTTTCTGAGTTTAATATTGTGAGTCTATTGTATTCAGCTCTCTCTTCTTAGTGTTGGGAAATATAAATATGTGTAGCCAAATGTTATATGAATCAAAACAATATCTGTATTGCCTTAAATATGCCCTGGTTTGCTCTTTATATGCAGGCTAATTGACATTACAGAAACACTCATTATAACAATACCTACTTTACCTTGTCCGTAAAGCACATTGATTAATATCTATTTAATGGCATGTCCTGGTGTTCAGTGTTAAACCCACGCCTAGGGAGAAGTCCACATCCAGCCCAAAGTCCAAGCTTCATGGACCGGGATCGGAGGTGGGGAGAAAAACGAAAACGAACAACTAAATAAATAAAAGGCTTCCTCCTTTCTCTTCCTTCTTGAATGCTGCTTGCCTGCCTTTACTACTGCCTGTCTTTTTTCCTTTAAAAAAGAAAAAAAGTATTTTCTGATTTTCCTCTTCAAAAGGCAGCCTCATAATAGAGATTAACACATTTTTAGAAAGTAAATAAAGACAATTTTGTTTCACCAAAGAGAATAACAAAAATATTTTATTTTGTTAACACTATTGATATTAATATTCTAATAAATCAAATACCTTTACTATATTCAACATTAGAAAATATTTCTAGAATTCTCAACTGAATATAACAAAAATTATAATTTTAAAGTAATAGTTATAACATTATTTTCTACTAAAATTATAAGAAAATAAAAAGGATAAAATTTCTAGAATAATAACATATTTTCTTAATACAGTTTGCATTTTTCTGACAACAGATGAGAATAAAGATTGACATAAGCATGGCTTTCAATAACAGGTACATGGTTAACTCTAAAAAAGAAAGTTTTTTTTAAATAAAATAGCGATATGTTTTTATTTCGTAATATCAAATTAAAATAATATATATTTGACTAATGTTATCCAGCAAACAAATACTCGTGATTTCTACTATATAGCCGTTCCTCGTAGGTATTCTATTTATTAATCTCCTTGAATTTTTACTGCAATTTCTTTCACTTTTAGTTATAAATTATTTTTTCTAACCACTGAATGTCTATCTAATGAATAGGTCTAGGAACATGTTTTTGATTAAACATGAATTGGAGCGGGAAAGCAAGTAAAAAGTAAAAGCATTTTTTTTGGAAAATATGTTCTCAAAAATAATAATGAATATAAACTCTTAATTGGCCAAAATTATGTTATGTGGAGATATAATATAGTATCATCTGAATGAAACCAGTGTAACCACAGGTGTCCTTCTAAGTGCAAGAAGGAAGAAGGAAAATCCAAGAAAGATGTGGTAATGAAAGGAGAGGTTGACTTGCCTGATTTTGAAAATTGAAAGACCACAAATGAATCTCTAAACAATAAGGAAAGGATTCTCCCCTAGAGCCTCCAGAACTTCCCGACCTTGACTTTGTCCAGTGAGATGGTGTGGAAAAACTGACCTACAGGACTGTAAAACAGTAGAGTTGTGGTGTTTCAAGGATTTACGTTTGTGGTCCTTCGTTACAGTACTGACAGAAACTAATGCAAAGATTATCTTCTAAAATGTGTATTAATCACTTCAGTTGCTCAGTTCAGTGAGAGAACATTCACGTAATGAGGAATATGGGTCCTAAGTCACTCTCAAAATGGACCAATAAAACAGGATAAACAATTAGCATCGGGAAAGTTAAATTAAGAAATACAGAACATATAGTGAGTAAAACGTTAATCTCCACTCTCCCTCTCCCTCTTCCCATACCTACCATCTTTCTGACTCTTTCTTACTTGATACACAGGCGCGCACACACACACACATATGACCAGGCATAACCAGAATAACTGATTATATGTAACAGAAGTGTCAAATGAGAAACCTTGAGATGTCAAACACTGTAAAGGATATATTATTATTGTAATTTGTTAATAGAAATTAAGAAATCTTTATTGTAAGACACAAAAATAGTTTTGCATACCCCAAGGAAGAATTCACCTTTTCACTTAAACTGACTTCCCATCATTTGTAAAATGTATTCAAATTTCAAGATAGTGATGTTCTTCAGGTGAGCGCTCAGAAGTAAAAATTCTGGATCACGTGGTAGTTCTATGTATAAATTTTTTAGGAATCTACCTACCATTTTTGATAGTGACTATAACCAGTCTACATTCCTTTCAGCTAACATTATTGTACTGTATATTTGAAAGTGGTTAAGAGATTAGATCTTAAAAGTTCTCATCACAAGAAAAAACATAACTATCTGTGGTGATGGATGTTAACTAACCATTGTAAAGATCATGTGGCTATATATACATATATGTAGTGATTACATAGATATAATAATTATTATATACATCATAAATGAATACAATGTTATATATCAATATATCTCAATAAAACTGGGGGGAGAGATTCATTCCAATGTCAAAGAAGTTAAAAGAAAAAAGAAAATTCTAAGGATAAATAGGACTTGGAATACTTGAGCATTATACTTATTAACCAATTGTAGAGTTACCTAATAGTTTATGGATGAGAAAGATGATGACAAGAGATCAAGGTTTTCAAAGGTTTTTCTTGAGAAGATGTTTAAGGAGGAGAGTAAAATAGGGACAACATTCTAAATTTGAGCATCTCAATAGTAAAAACTGCATTTTATCTGCAAAAAGTATAATCTCATTTGAATAACAGACTATAAAATTAATAAGTAAATAAAAGGAACAGCAAGCTTTACAGTATGGACTAACTATAATAAATTTGCCAAATTAATCATGGAAATATTGAAGTATAGCAATTTGATCTAATCAGAATTTCTTTTCCTAAAATCTAGAATAAAGTTTAAATTTTTATTAAGCACAAAATGTGCAAAAATTTTAAATTGTATTGCACTATAGAAGAACATAAACGCTGAAAGGAAACATTCTAGGTTGTTAACATGAGTTATGTTGGGGTTGGGGTGAGCGTCAGAGAAGTCTAAATGGAAGGATGAAAGTAGTAGAAGCTGACAATAGAATGGCCTTGACTCCTAGTTGTCTTTCCCCAGTCCATCTCCCAATATAGAGGTTGAAATGGCTAAATACTCACTCACCAACCCTATGGCTAAGTTAGAGGGTCATTACTCAATCTTACATAACAGGTAAAAGGGAAACTTACCATATCATGAAATAATTTATCCTCTATGAATAGGAAATTAACAGGAAGTACACCTAATTTCAGGATTTGTTTATTTATTGATGTGGTATCAGGAAATGTTACAGTCATGTTGTAACCATTGGGGTATAAATTGACAGCACTGCTTAAATAATGAGAGCAGAGGAAGAGAATAAAAGGAAAATATCAATACAATAGTGAATTAACCCTGGAATTTGATGTATCTCTGGCCTCATTGTTCTCTATATAAGGTGATAAATATTATTATATTGAATCTCTTTTAGTTGATAACATGTAAAAATAACATGTTTCAACTGGAATAAAAACTGCAGGCAAAAATAAAGGAAATGTATGAAATGAATACATTCAGACATTCAAACATTTTAGGTATGTATGTATACATATATAAATGCAAAACTAAAATATTTTCATTACAATTAACAGAATTGAATACTAAAATCATTGATCATCAATAGCAATATAAATTGAGAACAAATTTTAAATAATATTCAGTTTTAAGCTATTCTGAATGATCATATAGAAAATGCTAATGAGTGGTCAGCTTCCTTTTTAAAATCTCAAATGCTTTTACCTTCATTCTTCAGTGTATCCCTAGAACTGTAGCTCTAAAACTCCCTTGCTTGCTGGTTTCCAGGTCTAGTTGTTATCACAAGTGGGACATTTTAGGGTAGAAAGGAGAGAAGTTAGAGTATTTGCTTCTTGTGATGCTCTCCATAGTTAATACAGCTCTTCCAAGACTCCAGTCCCCATTGGCTGGTCCCCATTCAGTTGTTATTCTTGACTATGGTATCTAGACTATGGACTAATCTCTTCCACCTCTTGTATTTAACACAATTGGCACACAATATTGACTGTACTCTAGATTTTTAAGTGGTTATTGCCCATCAGCATAAATTGACTGCATCAGAATTTCTGGGAGAAAAGATAGGTGTCATATATTAATATGCTTCTAAGGTCGAGGCCTAATGTTCCAGTTTTAGAGGTGGTTGTATCTACCAAATCCCTTACCAACACTGTTTTTTAAACTTTTCCTTACTTTGAAAGTTCATGTTTGGTTTTCTGACTGGACCTGACTCATTATCACTACTATTACAGTTGCTAAAATTATAATGAATGCAAAAAACTTGATGATTGGATACTCAGTTATTTTCACATTTGTGAATACCTGAATGCCTGAAAATATAGGAAGGATTATAGTACTAAGACTGAGATTGTTATGCACTATTTCTATTCAATTCAGTCACGTTCATCTCTTGTGTGTTCTCAGAGAAACTGTAGGAAATGATCAAATAGAATAAAATAGAATGTAACAAAACCAATAACTTCAAGGATTCATTTGCTCATTCCATCATTTTCTATTCACTTTTTCGCTAAATTTCTAAATTTGAAAAAAATGTGTAATTTCTTTGGTTTAAATACAAAGCATTAGATAGACAGCAATTCTAAAATGTTTTCATTAAAAATAAAATAATCTTGGCAAAACTATATACTGTGTGTTGAAACTTTCACAAAATTTCACATTAATGATAATAATTGCTCACACAAATGGAAATACAAAAAAATCATCTTTTCCATTTAATGTGTCCATAAAACTTGTCAATATAAAAGGCACCTCAAAATAATAGTTGTCAAAGTAATTATTCATGTTAAAAATGTCACATTTATCTATCAATAATACTTAACATAGATTTAGTATTTTTTAGAAGACTCTTCAAAACTCTATCTAATCAACAAGCCCATTAAAACAATTATTTCAGGTTATAATTGCTTTTATTTTACTGATAGTCACATTTATTTTATTTTTGTGTCCAATCCTTTCTATTTTACAGAATACCTATCCTTGAGAAACATTCCATCACTGAAATCACTAAACACAGACTTGTAGTACTGAACTATTTAATCATTTTATTTCATCTTATATTTCCCTAAGCATTTATTCCAATGGAGATAGATCAGTTAAATGTGATATTATCATTATTAAGATTATGATCATCAGCATGTTAACCAGCCTTCCAAAAAGCTAATCCCCACTCACTAAATCCTTCACTTCTTTTTTCTTTATTCATCTAAAGAAGATACTGTTATTTAATGAAATATACTTTGAATTCTGGTAGATTTATAATTAGATTTAGAACACCTGAAATCAAAGATAGATTTTATATTCTTCTTTAATATTCTGAATTTTATTCTTTAATGAACTGAAGTCATGAAGATCACTAAAATAGATCTGAACAAGCAATATTGAGAGACTGGCTGGTCTCTGTTGTATTTACAACAAAATTATGTTTCATACATGATTTGATTCAAACCCAGAGCATTTTTAAAATATAAGTAATATTATAATTGATATTTTGGTTAACTTATGTCATAAAATATCTCAAGGTTAGAATAGGGAAACATTGATTACATTTTTGCCTAATTAGATTTCTTTTTCTAATGATTTCGGTTTCTTTGTATAAATGCAATGCAAAATATACCCTTACCACAATTTTCTTTTCTAGTGCCAAGCAAAACTTCAAGATTAGCTTGTGATGATTGTATTTCTTCCCCAGAACCAAATTATACTTGAATACCAGATATTTGTTTCCCCTAGTTTTTATTTCTCCTTTAGTCTATCCTACCATGAACATCTGTGATTGAGGAGTAAATCTTACAAAGGCCCTTAGTATGGAACAGATATTTGGTACAGAATAGAACCATAGTTTATTCACTAATGCTTATAATAAGCTTAGATCATAGTATACCTTTTGAAAATCTGCTTCATAAAAGCCTCAATTGAACAAAATAATCATTATTTGGAAAATTATAAATAATCAGCATAATTTCTTACCTGAGTACAAAAGGAATTTTTAAACAAAGTCGAAAAATACTCTTCTCTTACCTGACAATTAATTCACTGGTTCATTTACAATGCAGTGGTGAAAGATTTGTTCTTAAGAGATTAATAAAACATTATTTTTCTCAGAAATTACCTCTGTATTCTACTTAAGATGATGAATAGTCAATACTCTCCATTTGTATGACTTCTCATTTTTAACCAGTTTAAGCATAATGGGAAATTCTTCCTTTTAGAGAAAGGACCATGTATAATTTGATCAACAATCAAGTTTAGTAGAAATGACACTGTCACTACTATGTTTTTTTTTTCCCTAAGTGACCTTCCTTCTTTTTTAGACTACATGATTGACAGTGAATATTTTTAATTATAATTTTTTTCTTTTGAGATATTGAGATAACTTTCTCGACCTGCTAAGAGAAGGAGAAAAATGCAAAATCATCAGTATATATTATAAAATAGAAATATGCAGAAACTCTGGTTTGTTATTACTTTGTCATAATTATAAAATTATCAGAGGGAAATAGAACAACAGCCTTTTTAAATCATGCTGTCTGAGTCAAGGCTTATTAAGTCCATATGTTCAGATGAAGGAAGGATTTTTCATATGGCAAATGTCTAAGACACCCCCTTGACTATGGTTGGCAAGGTTATTCACAGTGCCCTAAGCAATTAATTTTATCTTTTATGTACATCCATGACACTTTTAGACCAAAATTGTATTTCATGAAGACTGAAAATCTAAAATCTTGGAAAATGTCAGAGAAATGCCTTTTGAATATTCATATATGGTAAACTCAGTTGTCCATATTCTGCTTTTTCATCATGTCTCTACCCCAAAATGGCCTGTATTCCATGCTGTCTAACCAGTGCAATCTGGGCAATTATTCAGTATTATACTACATCTGATAGTATATTAGATGAGGCACAAACCACCATAGTGCAGTGATTTCCATATCTGTTATATGGAGGACTTATTCTTACTGAAATGATTCAAGGTTCTAAAACATTGGCTTATACTATTAACATTCACAATTATGGTAATTGAAGAAAATATTTGGATGTGCTGTCAAATTTTTACACATTGGAGACCACTGATGTATTACCTTAAACTGCAAGGTTAATTTGCTTTTGTGCATTCCTCAATAAAACTAATCCTGCCATCTCCATAAATATATTTAAAGATCTAATAATGTGTACTGATGAACAAAATTGAAGTTTTGCCCTAATCTTTTATGTTGTTTTAATTCCTGTGAAATGATTCTAATGGTTTTAAAATTAACCAAGTTCTTTATTAAAGTGCTTTCCTAATACACCCAATTAAATAGTAAATAAAACTAGGAGATTTTAGTTTAGTGTTTCTACTCCTTAGTAATGGTCAGTTATACAACAGCTACCAAGTGCAAATAAGTTTTAATGCATAAAAAATATATAAGCAGTTTTAGCTTTCATTCACTACATACACAATTTTTAAATGACATAAATTTAGACATGAAAATTTTGTTTCAAATTACTGTTTTCTTAGTCTTTATAGTTAAAGTCTATATAAAAGTTATGTTTGCAAAATCGGGTACCATTCCTTAACTGAGATCATTGAGTGCCAGTGAGGTGGGCAGATGCAGAGGTGGGGAGGTGGGGTGCAGCCGGCGTTAGGGAGGTGGGTAGAGTGGGGGGTGTTGAAGAGGGAGGCTCTGATCTATCTTGCTTTATTGCTTTTTTGAGCTTAAAAAGACAGTTTTACACAATCAACAAAATGGAAACATGAAACAAAGTCTGACATTTCTACTTAGATATTAAAGTTCTGAGGCTGAGCTGTTCCAGGATCCAGCTATTCATGTCAAGTGAGGCAATGGTACAAAGCACTACCTTTTCTCTTAAGTTGAATTACCTGGAAATAATTCAATTTGTTTTGTATTTGAATGATTCTTGAATTTCTCTTTGTAGATTTAACCAAATTTTTACATTTATCCAGAAATAGCTTTCTAGGGAAAACTTCAAGATTCCTATTAAAGACCCACATTTTCATAGCTGAAGGACAGAAATAGAAGATCACAGCTTTGACAAGCTTTCAGAGTAAAGAGTCGGATAGGAAAATGACCTATCAGAGAAAGAAAAGGAAATGATTGCAGCCACTGTTACAGAGGCGTTGAATTTTGGTCTTTTAAGCAATTTCCCCACACCTCTTCGACCTATCTAAAGATCAAAAATAATTATTTGATAGTTATTTTGAGAGTCATTATCTAATATTGTACTAACATTCCATATAATTCTTGATAAAAATATTGTGCAAATATAAGGCAGGTGCTGGAGGCAACCAACTGGGCCACATTATCTGTCTCTTGTGTTCATTGACCACAAAGTAATAACAAGTCCATGTCTTTCTGGGTCTACTGATGTTGGAATAATATGGGCTAAAAGCTTCTTTTTTATAATATAATAATTTTATTTTTGTTTGCAAAGCCATATTCAATTTGAGATGTTGAATTTTCTTATCAGTCTATGGGCATTATACACCACACCCACCACCAGGGTTCTACTGTCCTTTACTGCCACCTTGATCCCTCTCTCTTCCCACCCCCACACCCCTGGCAACTGTCATCTTCATTTTGTGTCCTGTGGAGTTTTCTTGGGGTTTAAGTGCTTATTTGTTTCATTTCACTATATTCCACATACAAGTGAAATGTCTTGTGCTTCTCTCTATTTTTTTTTTTTCCTGACTTATTTAACTTAACATGATCCCCTCCAATTCCACCCAGATTATTGCAAAGGGTAATACTGTTTTTCAGACAGATTGCACTAATTTACATTTTCACCAACTGTGAAGGAGAGTTCCTTTTTCTCCACACCTTCTCCAACACTTATTTCTAGACTTGTGGGTATAGGCCATTCTCAATGGCATGAGGTGCTATCTCATTATGATTTTTATTTGCATCTCTATGGTGATAACTGACGTAGAACAATTTTTGGTGGTTCTATAGGCCATCTTTGTGTCTTCTTTAGATAGGTGTTCAGTTCCTCTGCCCAGTTTTTTAGTGCATTGTTCACTTTATTGGTTGTTGTTGAGATGTGAGTTCTTTTATGTTTTAGAAATTAAGGTCTTATCTAATACATGGTTTTGCAAATTCAGTGGGTTACTTTTTTGTTTTAAATGTGATTTCTTTCAGTGTGTATATGGTTTTTAGTTCAATATGGTCCCAATTATTTAGTTTTACTTTGAAAAATTTTGCTGTGGATGTTCTCTTCTCAAAGATCTCTTTAAAATTGTGTTTCTGGTTGTTTTCCCCACATTTTCTTCCAAATATTTTATGATTCTCAGTCATTTGTCTAGGTTTTTGATCCATTTTGAATTGACTTTTGCATATGGTGCTAATGAAGAATTCAGTTTTTTTTTTTTTTCCCAGATGTCTGTCAGACTTTCCCAAAACCATTTATTGAATAGACATTCCTTCTTCCAAGTATACTTTGACTTCTTTGTTTAAGATTAACTGTCCATATAGGTGTGGTTTTATTTCTGGACTCTCAATTTTATCCCGCTGATTCATGTGTCTGTTTTTGTTCCAATACCATCCTGTTTTAATGATGATTGCTTTGTAGTATAGTTTGAAGCTTGGGTGTTGATTCCTCTGCTGTTCATCTTCTTCTCAGGATATCTTTTGTCTATTTAATGTCTTTTGATTTCCAAATAAACTTCAGTATTTTTCACTGTATTTCCTTAAAAGATATCTCTAGAATTTCTAAGGGAATTCCATCAAATCTGCATATTGTTTTGGTTAGCATTGGCATTTTTATAATGTTAATTCTTCCAAACCATGAGCAGGGAATATTCTTCCACCTCTTTGTGTCTTCTTTTATTTATTTTCTTAAAGTTGTGTAGTTTTAATTGAAGAGGATTTTTACCTCCTTTGATATTTTGTTCCAAGGTATTTGATATTTTTTGTTGCTTTTCAGAATGGGATTCAGCTCTTAATTTTTTCCCCCTACTTCATTATTTGTATATAAGAATTCCACTGATTTTTGAATGTTGATTTTGGAATCCTGTCACTTTTTTATTTGCTGTTTCCAGAAGTTTTTTCTTTCTTTCTTTCTTTTTTTTTTGGTTTTCTTTCCGTAGAGTATTTAAGGTTCCAAATAAAGTATCACATCATATGCAAATAATATTTTTATTTCTTTCATTTCCAATTTGAATTCCTTTAATATACTTTTCTTGCCTTATTGCTCTAAGACTTCCGTGACTATGTTGATTAGAAGTGCTAAGAGTATTCAAACTTGTTCTTTGGTGAAGGTTTTTAGTTTAGGTTTTTATGAATGGGTGTTAAATCCTCTCAAATGACTTTTCTATGTATATTGTTATATTATGTTTTTTGTTTATCTCTTTGCTGATGTGGTGTATTACATTCATTGATTTGTCTATCTTGAACCATCCTTGTATCCCTGGAATGAATTTCACTTGATTTCAGTGTATTATGTTTTTAACGCATTTTTGAATTGGGTTTCCCAGGATTTGGATGAAGAGTTTTCCATCTATAGTCATCAGTGATATTGGTGCTACATTTTTCTAGTTTGAGAATCACTCTAATATTGGCCTCATAAAATGTATCTAGACGTTTCCTCTTCAATTTTGTGAAAAAGATTAAGGAGGATGGGGATTAGCTCATCTTTCAATGTTTGTTAGAAATAATTGGCAAAGCCATATGAACATGGGCCCTTGTTTTGGGGGAGATTTTTTATTACTGCTTCAATTTCTGTGCTTGTGATTGGTCTGTTCAATATATTTATGTCTCCTGAGATGAATTTTAGGAGATTATAGGCTTCTAGGAATCTTTCCATTTCTTCATGATTGACAAATTTCTTGGTATGTAATTGCTAGTCATAGTCTCACATAATCCTTTTATTTCTCTGCTGTTAGTAGTAATCTCACCTCTTTCATTCTAATCCTTGTTATTAGTGTTTTCATTCTGTTCTTTTTGAGTCTAGATAGGAGTCTGTCAGTTTTATTTATTTTTTCAAAGATCTAATGTTTGGTTTCATTTATTTTTTTCATGGTTCTTTTGTTTTCTATTTCATATATTTATGCTCTGATTTTTATTATTTCCTTCCTTCTGCTGAATTTTGACTTTGCTGATATTTCCCTTTCTAATTCCCTCAGGTGTTAGGTTAGGGAATTAATTTGGTATCTCTCTTGGTTTTTGATCTGTACTTGTATGGCTATAAGCTTTTCTTTCAGAATAAGAACAACTAACAAAGCAGACTTATCTTTCATTAAAAAGAAAAAAAATTCCATTGCAAGCAATCTGTTGATCTCTTATGTACTTCTGTACTTTTAAGCTAAAACAATGTCAATGGGAAAGCAAAGATCATGCTCTTAAATAAAGTGGTCATACTATAATAAACTTTTCAGAAATTGAAACTTTTGCTCTAAGTTGATATGTCAATTAGATATATATATATAAATATTTTGCAACAGAAGATTTGAAAATGTTTTGTGTTCTCTTTAAAATATTATCTGAAATCTCTAAAACATAAATATTTTTGTAAATGTCAGTATTGCAATGTATCATACTAGGTTGTCTTCTGACTTGTTTATTTGAGGTTTGAAGTATTCCTTCTTCAGTGCCTAGTATGAAAATTTATGATTCATGCCTTCCATCCACTGTCCACTCTCTCTCCCTGTAAATTAACTGCTCCTGATCTAAACTGGACAGGATATTCTTACAATCAAAGGCATTAGATGGATAAGATACTGAGTGATAAATCTGAGTAAATGGCTGAACATTTATTTTTTATTTAGTTTATTAATAAACTGCATATAGTTAAAAATATCAGCAATGATGTTTACCAGAAATTCCCATTGTTTATTTGGAAGCATTTCCAAGATAAATGTACCTTCGTGTAATACTAGCACAATGGAACAGAATTTTACACATGTTCTCTCTGACATTTCTTTCATCACAGACTACCATTTTCTCCACCTCCAGATTGCTAACCAGATTTCTGACTCGACCAAAGTCAGAGAGAGAAGTAAAGGATGAGAAAATATTTTACTCTGGTGGAAATGTCTTAAAATGGCAAATGTTTAAAGATGACTCAGTTTCATGACTTATAATAAATTTTTCATTTTCTATAAATGATTGACTATGTATTTTACTCTGATTTCTGTTCTTTTAACATCTGAAATTCCCTTGTTCAAGTCCATAGCAATCT
Source organism: Solenodon paradoxus (assembly GCA_004363575.1). NCBI lineage: Eukaryota > Metazoa > Chordata > Mammalia > Eulipotyphla > Solenodontidae > Solenodon > Solenodon paradoxus. The sequence goes on from RJWH01000089.1 coordinate 648,349, forward strand.
TTATCTTTGGGGATCTCTAATCATATTTCCTAAATAATTTATTTGATGATACATAAAATATCTCAATCTCATTTTCTCCCCAGGTGGTTTCTCCTTCTATATTTTCTTAAGCATCACAAAAAATTTGATCCAATAAACTTTGGGAGAGAAGACTAATCCTGAATCAGCAACATTTTCCTTCCTTCCACTTTTATTCCTAGCCAAACCACTTTTTATTTTTCCATTCTTTTTTTATTTTTTGCTTTTTTTGTTTGTTTTTTTTTATTGTTTTTATCAGAGACCAGTTAAGTAGGACTTGTAGGTCAAATCAAGTCTATCATCTGCTTATATAAATAAGGTTTATTGAGAGACATACCATTTATTTATATGTTGTCTGTGGCTGTTTTTACACTAGAAAGGTAGACTTGAATATGGATAGCAAAATCTAATATACTTTTAATATGGTTGTTTGCAGAAAAAAAATTTCTCAGTCTGTACTAGACACATGGAAATTAAGTTAAAATTTAGTTTAATGTGATCTGCAAACATCTAGGTAAATATAATGAGCTCACTTAGTTGTCCCTCTTAAAATCCATTGGAAAGAGTATGGATATCAAGCAATTCTCTCCAAAATTTATCTTCTCATGTTCTCTTTTTTTCCATTTTTTGAGAGAGACATATGTAACAATGAAGAACAATTTTATATTGTTAAAAAGAGGAAATGAGAGGAGAAAGCATTTTTTTTTGAGAGATGGGAATCAGTATGTATGTATGTAGGTATGAATTGATTAATTTTGGTTGTCCCTCCCAAATTCCCAGCCACAGGTCATGAATCCTGGTCCATGGGCTTTAGATGGTCCATGCCCCCATGGCCAACTTCGTGCCTGAGACAACATCATCTTTCTCTACTTTTCATCACTGAAGATTTTTGAACAGGTTTTAGATACTGACTTTGACTTATATAGATGGGTGTTTATATTAGAACTTAGTCTGACATCTAATATTTAGTAATTGAACACTTCAGTAGAAACCTCTAAAGTGACACAGCTTTACAACTGAGATAGTCTTTACTCAGATGAACCAACTCTGACCTTGCCCTTCTTTCCAACTTGATCCTCTTGAACTGGAACTTCTTTTGGAGAGTCATATGTGTTCTGTTACTCTTCTTTCTTTTTCAATTAGAAATACATTTCCAACTTCTCACTCAAATAGAAAGAAAAATTACCAATATATAGAATTTTGGAGAAAACTAACAAACACTAATACCTTAACTATTATCTTACTATTTGTATGCCTATTCATAAAGTGAAATACCATCCTCATTATCTTGGTCCTTTTTTGAGGTTATGTGCGACAGATTCTATATATTCTATGGTAATCTGGGAACCAATCTTCCCTCTCTCCCTATCTGAGAACACATGTGAGACAACGCTGTGTAATGGTTTTGTACTACAGTCCTAAGTATTCTAGCAGGTACACTATACCTTAAACAAGTTTTGAAAGGGAGTATTAAGGTCTTAGTTATGTGACAACAACTAAGCTGGGTTATCTTTTCTGTTATTAAGAATAAAGCAGATCTCTAAATAACCATTAGCCAAGTTGTTTCTTATTTCATTTTACATTCAATGGAATTGTGAATCATTCAGCACAGCTGAATTAGTAAATTATAGGAAGTCAAAAAGTGTCAACTCTTATTATTGGTCTTACAAGCCACAGGTTTTGAAATTTTGCCTTAGAATTAGCAATTACCAAAGAGAAAATATTATTCAATTCAAAGTAAATATTAAATGTAATTCTTTAGCTCTTCTCTCCCCTTAATTGCTCCTTTGATTTAAATCTAACATTTTTAAAGTAATTTCAGAAGACTATGGAGTTTTCCAGACTGTATAGGTCCTGACTTTCACCTGATAGCTCTATAATCTCCAAAGTCTATAAATTGAATATTATCAATGAATATCTTACACATGAACATAGATATATGTATATGCCATAATTATTATGAAATAAAGAATATTTATTAAGTTTACTATGTATTTATATATAGCCATATATATAATTATATATATTTAGCAAGATGATATAAATGTGAAACAGTGATGTTTTTCTTGGTAGATATGAATTTCACTATGTTACTGCTAGAGATAATATGCCATAACTTATGACATTTTATCCTATTTGGCACATTGTAAAATTGATGTTTTCAAAGAAATATATTTTAATATGTTTAATGTTAAAGCCAGATAAATGGTAGTATTTTGGAAAGTTGACACTGCATTCTTATAAATGGCCAACCTTCTTTGTGGTTATATGACATAAATTAGATCTAATAATCTCTTGATTGCTTTCAAATCTCAAAATCTAGCCACTGCAGAAAAGAAGTGTACACCAGTTCAATCAATATCTTACCCCAGTACGACTGAAAATGACTTTAAATTGCATCAGATAGAAAAAAAAATAAAACAGTTAAAATGTTTTGTTGAAATAACATCTGAACTTCACATTCACAGAATCTCTTCTAAGAGGCTATGTATCTTATCAAACTGATTTAAATACTTGTTAAAACAAGGTAATACACACACTCAAAATCACAAGCATTTTAACATAGAGAATGAATTAGAGACATAATGCCTATAGTAACAATTTTATTTACTACAAGGAATATCCTTCAACAAATAATATAATAAAAAGCATTAGCACTGAACGTTAGAGTTTTAAAATTCCATGTTGATAGGTCAAGCTTAATTTAAAATGTTCACTTTCACTTGAATATGTATTGTGAATGGGCCAAGGGTCATATAAATAAATAAGAAAAAAGATTTTTTGGCATCATATTATCTCAGAGCTGGAGTTTTCTAAGTGATTTAGTATTAATCTCTTATTTAACACTATAAATGAGTTCAGTGTGACACCAAAGTTAGAGACCCAAGCATTTTTACTCCTGAAACTGTCTTTTCATGTACCTGATTCTTACAAAAAGCCAACAAATGCAACGGGGAATTGGTGATATTTATATCAATAGCATCATTGTTTCTTGATTTTCTTCATTAGCATCACCAAATGTTTCATTCCACTATTCTCCTTCCAATTTTTCCTTCAAACAAAATTTTCTTGGCAAATAAAGCATCCATAGTGCATTTAGGTCTATCTCTGGGGTTTCTGGCAATTGGCATTTTAAGATAAGCATATAAATAAAGGCAGATGGCTTCAGGAGAAGATTCTTGGCAACATTCAAATTTTGTCCTATATAAAAGAACATGGCTTCCTCCAGGAAGATGTATTACAATACGAAGATTACAGCAATTGTGAAAGCCTTACTTTCAGTCTTCACGAATGTTACTTCAGAAAAGAAAGTTCTATAGGCTTTCTTCTACATATCTGTATAAAACTTTAGCTTAGAACAATCTGTGGGAAAATAACCATAATATAACTTGAAGTATTTAGAGATAGCTTTCCAGAGCACTGTCCATTAAAAAAATCTAACATAACAAATATATTAGAATGATTTTAAAAACACATGCCAATATATTACTTAATCTCCTTACCCAATAGTGATAAACACATGTGTTTTTAGACTATTACTTTCATATAAATAGTTACCTCTAAAATGCCTAACAATATCTCTTTTGTTCTTTTGAAGTTTTCAATGTTTTTAGAAGACAAAGATTTATTGATATTATTGTCATTATTATTATTTAAAAATTAATGTAAGTTTCTGTATGTCAAATGTAACATTTCATCACTTCGTTCCCTCAGATTTCATGCTGATAGTAATAAAATAGAATGGATTCATAATATTGAATCAGACTTGAAGAGTAGGTAGTTTGACTTCACATCCAAATATTTCATGGCATGTTAAATAAAATATGAACAATTTCTCCTTTACCAATAGTGGAAATTAATTAGAATCTCACTTAAATAAAGCTTCTCTAAATAAATCAATCTTTAAAAACTATAAAGATACAGCAATTCAAATTCACATAGTCATTCTACCCTATAAGATTTTCCCTTCATTGCCCCGTTCTTGGGTTGGTAGCTTTAAAATCTAAATTCCTGGAATAGATAATTCTATGGGGACATTAAAAATATTATGTGTACTTTTCAGAAGTATATTTATATGTCAAAATCATGTATTTAATCACAATGTTGAATTCTAGTTGAACTTGGGTAAAGGCAAGAGAAGCTTCTGCTCTGTTATTGCTTTCAATTTATCAACTTGGAACAGTGATTCGTTCTAACTGAAAGTGCTGGGACCTCCACTATCTTCCACCAGGTGCATCAATTATGTAAGAGCAGACAAAGGAAATATGTAACCTGATTTACCATCTACTTAGATTACAAACAGTATCCTTAAAAATAATTCCATTTATTAAAATAAATTTTCCTTATAAATTCCTCTATGTAAAGAAAGAAAAAAAATTTTAGGTTTAATATTTAGTACAAGTTGAATTTAATAACTTCTTTATTCTCTTTATACAATTTACTTTGTGTTTGAAGGAATTATGCTGAATTCTTATATTTGCAGAATCTGGCCTCACCTGGTCTTATTCCCAGCTAAGATGGTGACTGACTGGCAGTTTTTGGATGTGCATCTGTCTAAAATATCTTGGTGCAGAGACAGTGAAATTAAGTGTGCAAATATATGTATTCTGAATTCTCTTTCTACTGCAAAACAGCACATCTAGCTACTGATTGGAAACAATATACTTTCTTCTAATAACAGCATCTGAGTCTCAGCACTGCCTCTGTTCTTGATGTTCCCACATATCGTGGTTAGTAGTCCCTTCATCATGACCACAGACCTCCCTCTACTTTGATGTTCTTTTTGGGCATATCAGAAAATCTGGGTCCCCTGAACATCACGTGCTGGTTATGAAGAATAAAGGTCGCTGAAATTGTTATCGTCTTCAAAAGTCACCAAACAATTATCCCACACACTGCTGAAGATGAAAATTTTTGGAATTTCTCATGAAAAATTAGTATTTATCACAAGTTCTTCTGTCATCAGAGGATTTATGCTTCACCTTTCTTCCTTTTCTGTAGTATACTAAGATAATGAGAGCTGGATTTTTTTTTTTTCATTCCTATATGATTATACCACTTTATTCTTTCCTGGGTAAATAGTAAAACTCTAATATGCCATCTGGCCAGGTTAGATACAGAGATTTTAAGATCCTTTACTTTTGAATGAAGTCTTAGATTCAAGTTTGTTTATTATTTTAAAAGTTATAGCCTGAATATTTACTGTTTTCAGTTGAATTTCTGTTTTCACAGTCCTATAGCTTTTCGTTATTCACCCTCATTCTTTCTACTCAATGTCTGACCAAGAAGGTTATGAACACCAAAATGAAAAGGGAAGCAAAAAGAATATAATTAACTCAATTTTCTTATATATATAACTTACTAAATGCATAGTTTTATTAGTCAAATATTAATATTTTACACCATTTCATGTTAAAGTGAGTTTGTATTTCTTACACTATAACAGATTATAGGCTATAAAGCAGTTAAGCTCTAAGAGAAAGCTTAAAATGTAACTGTAGTGGAGAAACTATTCAGAAAATGGAAGTAAAAAAATTCTGAAACAATATTAAAGATATGGTTCAGTAAACTGTACATTTTATTTTAAGCTTATTCCTATAGAGTACAAACAGATTCATATCTCTTTGTTTTCCATTACTGCTCTTAGGTAAACTTTCATTATTGCTGCCCTATACTACAATGATATGCTTCCCATAATAAAAGCTCTGTCTCTGTTTCTATCGCTCTTTGTTCTACTATTCTACCCTGGTCCTGAGCATGCTTAGTTTCCTCAAATCCAACTTTATGCTCAAATTACAGTTAACCATTTTTTCACAGATAAATATTATATGTGTCTCTGAAGCATTGAATCATCATTGATACTCAAAGTTGGCTACACTTCTATTGCTCTTGTTTTTCCTCCTTGTTTCTTTTTGTTCTTTCACTCCTCTACTATGTTATTATTAATTTGTTGTCCTTAAATGGATTTTTCATTCTTCTCTTTTTTAATTTCTTCACAATCAAATCATCTTTTTACTGATCAGTTTCATCTTCTATCTCCCATTCAGTCCACTGAACAGCCTCAGTCATGCAACCAACTGTAAGGATTGTAGATATTTTGAATCAGATAACTCCCAAAGTAAAGGAATTTTTCCCCAAAATCTGAAATATACTCTTTTATTATTTAATCGCTGTTAAGGCATCATTATAAACTCAGTAGTGAGATTATGTCTTTCATCAGTTCTAATTTCAAGCAGATCTTTTGTGTAAAATTTTTAAACTTCTTGAAGTTATAACTGACAAATAAAATTATGTATTTAAAGTATGCAATAGGATGATTTGAATACATAAACATTGTGAAAGGATTTATATCATCTAGTTACTTAACTTTTCTGGCACAATACATATTTAGTATTCTTTTTGTAAGTGAGAAGACAAATTCTCCTCTTAACAAATTTTAATTATACTTACTATACTATAAACAATAGTTACTATGTTATATATTAGCTCCTCAGATCTTATTCATCTTCTAAGTGGACGTTTACACACTTTGTCAACCTCATCCTATTTTCCCCCACCCTCTAGCTCTCCATCATTTTACTCTCAATTTCTATGCATTTGACGTAGTCTTAGATTCCACATATAAGTGATACCACAAAGTATATTTTTTCCTTGTATGTCTTATTTCATTTAGCATAATGATCTTGAGCTTCATTCATGTTATCACCAATGGCAGAATTTCTTTTTTTTAAAGGCTGAATAACATGTCACTGTGTGTGTATTTGTGTGTAGGTGAGTACAATCTTTTAATCAATGCATATGCATACAGGAGATGAAGTTGTTTCTATTTTTGACAATTGTTACTAATACTGAAATGGACATATGAGTACAGATATCTTCAAGATAGTTATTTTGTTTCCTTTGGATGTATATCCAGAATTGGCATTGCTGGGCAGGGTCATATGTTAGTTCCACTTTCAATTTCTGAGGCTCTCCCATGCTATTTTCCTAATGACTATACAAGTTTACATCCCCACCATCAGTGTTCAAATGTTATCCTGTGAAAAAAATTTCCAATATTCAATTCAATAGCACTCCAACATCTTCAGTCTTCTTAATAGTTCTTTCTTCCTGTTTCTATTGTTGATATTAATTTCTTCAATCATGTAACTCCTAGAAAAGTTCACTGCTCAGAAGAACTGACCTTATATAATTACTGAAGAAAGGGAGAAAACAATTTTGACAAATTTTAAAAGTGTGACAAAAGGGTAAAAATAGTGAAATTTTTTTATGGTGACTGATTCAATTGATTAAAGGAGTATTTAAAACAGGAAACTTGTTTGCTAGGACAAAGTATATGACACAATATTTTAAGCTTATGACGTAAAGGATATGAGGCAAATTTTAATAAACTATTTGTGAATTTCAAAAAAAAAATTGTAAACAAATTTCAACCTCATCATTCATAGACAACTGATTTATCAGATAAGCAAACTTTATCCATGAAAAATGTAATAATTTCCTAAAAAAAACCATGAAACGATAAATGATCTAAAGACTGACTCCCGAGAATTTATTTGAACAAGCAGTTATGTTGACACAAATTTTCTCAACTCTTAGTCCCAGCAGTTATGATGATACCAATAAATTCAATTCTCTGCCATTACCAGGTATCATTATCCAACCTGAGCCAAATTCAATGAGTTTTTATTCATGTGTGAAACAAGAACAAAGATGCCCACATTATATCAAGAGAAAAGACTCTATGCCAATGTTAAAAGAATGCAGAACCAGATATAGGGTATCATCCAAGTTTTCTAATTTAGTTTTTTGCTTCCTGGAATTTTTCATATTATCAAAGATCACAGAAAGTTCTAAGGATTACATGCACTATTTTATTCCTCCAAATTGACACATTTCTTCTCAAGAAGATAGTCTCATTCCTAGGAGTCTTCTGTTCTGGGTAACTGTCCAATGGAGTTAACTCTAGGGAAACTAGTTCCATGGACACAAGGATATTAACTGCTTTATGAATCATGTTTGAATCACATAATGCATTTTTTTCCTCCATTTTCTGAGCCTTTTATAATGTGTGAAATGAAAATGCTTGAAGACAGTTCAAATTCCCTTTTCTGTTAAGTTTTGGGTTCACAAACGGAGGACTAGGTTTCTTCCCAATTGAGTTAAATGATTAAACAATCTCAGTTTTTTACTGAGAGGATCAATAAACTCATAAATGGAACATAGATTAATTTTAATATGAGCCTATCAGGAAAGCGGTCATCAATCTATTAAGAGCAGTTCGTACAATGTTTCCCTGGCACAACATATAGGCTTTAGAACTACAAATCAAATGCCTAATATTGAGAGTCACCTAATTGTCTAACTTTTAGTGAAAATACCATTACAAATAGCTGACTACTATTGTATATTTTCAACGTCATTCAACAAGAATAACTGGGTGCCCGACAGTAAGAAAACTTCTGCTAAAGATTTGAAAGAGGAAACTCACTAGTGAAACTTCCTATTATATTCTATACAAAATAAGAAAGCTTGCATACATATATATGTATGTATTTATGAAAGTTTGGTTACAGGAACAGTCGGCTACAAAAGATCCCCAGAGTTTGTCCTATGAAATATTTTATATGGATTTTTATGTTTAGCTATTTGTCTTAAGATGTTTTCTTCTAAAATTGTGTTTAATGAAAACATTTAGACTGAAACTATTTGTTTCATTAAAATAAAGGTTGATGCACATATATATGCATATGTGCATATATAGATATATATGGTAGGAATTAGATAAGAAATGCAATAAATATTAGGAAAAAGATGTTAAGTGCATCATAGTTAGGCGATAATAACTGTTGCGAATAAGGACCATGAAACTTAAAAATCAGATGAATTTAATAGACACTTTCCTAAAGAAGACACAGGTGGCCAATAGATACAACAGAGATGTTCTACTTCTTTGTCATTAGGGGAATGCAAATGAAAACAAGATAGAGTTATCACCTCACATCTGTGAGAATGACATTATCCAAAACTGGAAACAAGTATTGGAGAAGATGTGGAGTAAAAGGAAGTCTTATACACTGTAGGTGGGAGTGAAAAGATGGTATAACCGCTATAGAAAGCAGTATAGAAGATACTTAAATTGAGAATGAAAATTCCATTTGTTCCCATTTTCACTTTCTTGGGTATTTACCCTAAAAAAATAACAACACTAATAACTAATTTGCAGAGATATACATGCACGTGTGTACTTATGTATGTACAAATATACATGTATATACATATATAAATGTATGCACATGCGCATGTACATATATATGCACTTCCATGTTATTTGAAGCTTCATTTACAATAGTTAGGAGCTGGAAACAACCTAACTGGATAAAGAAGAGGTGATATATATATATATGTATATATGTATATATGTACATACATATACACACATATACAATGAAATACTACACAGCTACCAAAAAGATGAAATTCTGCTATTTGCAGCAACATGGATGAACCCAGATGTAGCTACATTTAGTGATATATACCAGAAAGGAGAAAGACAGATATAATATACCATTATTCATACGTGTTATATAGAGATACCAAACAAGAAAATAAATGAATCAAACAAAAATAAACAAGAAATAAACTAAATAAAATAACACTTAGTCAAAATAAAGGGCAAATCATTTCACAGTACTGTGTTTTTGAGATTTCTTTTCATGTAGGTTTTTTTTTATGTGTTTTTAATAAACATAAATATAGGGCAAAAAATAAGTTTCAGAAAGAAAGATGGGTGAATGGGTAAACTGGAAAATGGAATTAACTGCATAGTGAAGGAAAAATTGAAATAGTGATTGACTTAATTATATACTATGTGGATTTATTGTGATGTGTACCTTAAGCTTATGTAAATTTATAATGCAATGTTCCTTCAATAAAATCAATTAAAAAAACATTTTAACTAGCAAAAAAGAAAACAGTTATGAAAATTAAAAAGAATTAATATTCATTAAAAATTGTGATTATGAATACTGAACTCTGAGATTTGCTTACCTGTTTGCTTTGTACTTTCTATAAAAGTTTTCAAATTGTCACTCTCGGATTTCTCTCTTAGAATATGAAGTCTTTGGGGTTTGTATCATGCAGGAATTACTGAACAATTTTGAGGAAGCTTCAGCAGTACCTCCTGATGATAAATCTGAGTAATTTGCACATGTATCCTTCTAGTATTTGGCATGCCTGTTTGCAATAGAACAATCTATAATTGGAGTTATATTCCTAAATGAATGTGTTAAACTGTTACCAAATCATATAGGAAAATGGTGAATCTCAGGAGTTAATTCCTTTGACATTAAAGTCAATTATAATATTTTAGGTCATGGAAGATCAAGATTCATTAAATTCTTTGTAAATGTTAGTTTCAAATTACACATTTTTTCTAACTTTCCTGAAGTACATTTTGAACCGTAAATTTTCCAAGCAGCAAAGTTTTACAATTTGTGTAATGTCAGTCACTCTAAATTGTTGCTCCTTTCACTGGAGGAAATAGACTGGAAATCCCCAGATGGGGAATGAAGCAATATTTTTGGTAACATTGAATTATCAGCCTTCTATCAAGTAAAAGCTTCATTTCATTGTGAAAGTAAGCAAACAATGACCAAGACATAGTTAAAATTCATTGCAGGGAATATTTTTTGAAACTCAGTTAAATGTATTGAAAGGCACCTAGCACTGAGCATCTTGTTAATATCACATCTCTACAGGTTGACCAGTATAATGGTGATGGCAGATGAGCTAAATTCCTCTGCAATTTCAGTCAAACACCCATTATAGCATCCTGATGTCGTTGCTATGGTAGAAAATTCAATGACAAATTATTATACTTCTTTTTGTAGGACAGTAAGTGGTTCTTCTGAAATACAAAAGATAGTATTTTTCTTATAATATTAATTCCATACAAAAATAGTGCGTTATTGACATCCCATAATAGCGTCTTTGAATATCTTTAAGGAATTGACTTTCTGGGATGCTAAGGACATCTTAATTAAAGCTCCTGGCTTTCATAATGATTACCTTAAACTTTTGCCTTCATTTTCAAGTTATCCTTTTCTGAACAGACTTCTCATTTTTAATGACAGTAGTAAGTATCAGCATATAAAGTGTTCTGACCCATTGCAATTTCTCAGTTGGAATTCCCGGTGATATTAAGAAAGCTTGCTTTTTCCAAAGCATTGAAAAGTTACATACTGCACATGATATCACAATCAATGTTATCTCTTTCATCTCTAGTCATTTGTCAAGACAAAGAGTAGGCACTCTAGTCTGCCATCTTTCCTGGTTTGGTCTATAGTAAAAGAATATGTACTATGGGTAAATTCAATTCTGTTTTGTTAAATCCTGAAAACCGCTGGTTCCAGATTTAAGACTCATTGACAAACAATATCACACTTATATTTACTAAAGTAATTTTAAAAATAAGTGCCTATGGGACATAGAGTCCAGAGTTCTGTCAGCTGCTGGTTTCCTAAAAGCCATGATTTAATGAATTACATTGATGCTTGAAAGTGTGTATGGGAATAATAGAATTTTATAGGAGATAGCCTTGTTGATAAATACTGAATTTTTAAATGAGTAGCCTGAAGAAACATGAATTTTAACTGAAAATCTAATTCCTAATTCATAGATTCCATTATTTAACTTAAAGCTGTTGTTGGTATACAGCAGGGTAGAGAGGCTTTTGCCCCAGGGTAAAAGCAATAAACTATTATTGGTGTCTGATGATTTCCACTATTATTGGGTGAGAACTCCAATGGTTTGTACAGAATATTGATCCATAATTGGATGACAAGTTATTGAGGAACTGATTTTAAATTAATAAAGTGTTTGCTCCTGTTTAGAGGATTAACCAATGACAACTTGATTAACTTGTCCATATGCCTAGTGATTTCAGAAAAGTAATGAACCCATTGCTTATAGTAGTCAGTGAGACCAGCAGTTTTCTAATTACTTTTGATGACCAGAATGAAAATAAATCAATCATATGAATTCCATTATAATTTAAATGCTTGCATTTTTGTAATATACTCTGGTATAAAATGCATCCTTTGCTATGACGAAGTTTTAATTTTTTAGGAAGCTTTATGTTCTTTTCATCAGCTATTAAATCAGTAAACCATTCTTAGGCATCACACAATCAACAGAACATAATGAGAACTTATCCATATATTAGATAAGAGAAGAATCAAAAGGACATTTAGATGATTATGGTCTTGATTAGGTATTTGTGAAAAATGCAGAGTGTCTTAGTAAATCTTTTGCATCATATTACTTCAAAGTTTTTCAGACCTTCCCAGGAAAAAGTGAGGAGAGTTTTAATAAATAAAAACAGAATGAGAATGAACAGTTGTAAAAGGGTATGCTTATGTGGCATTGAAAGATAATATACTACCTGGACTCAGTATCATCTAAAGGTGAGGATCATTATTTTCCTTTTATGGACACAAACTGAACAAATACTGTACAATACTATACTGAACAAATCTACATATTGTCCTGTTGTATTTTGTGACTACTAGGTTCAGAATTATAATAGTTAATACAAGTATAATGAGGCTTTTGATTTTTTTTCTACCAGGCTTGTAATGACTGGTTTTGGTCTTGGCCATTCTTTGCTGTCTTATTTTAAAGAAAAATGAGCAAGTTTGGCAGATATGTGTATGAGACAAACTAAATTTTGATATATTCAACACCAGTAAGTCTGTCAATATCAGCAGGATGTTTAGACCATAAAAGGTGTAAGAATTAATGACATTTGCAACAACATGGTTGGATCTGCAGGATTCATACTTAGTGAGATAGATCAGAAGGAGAAAGAAAAATACCATATTAACTCATTCATATGTGATATATAGAGAAACCAAGAAAGCACATGAGCCAGATCAAACAAAAATTTTTTTTTTGTAGAATCAAGTTACAGAAAGGAAGGGCAAGAAAGTTTGGTAAAATTAGTAGAAGAGCCAAGGATAGAATTGACTTGAGGGTGATTAATTTAGTGGATTATACGTAGATGTTAATTTACTATGATGTATATCTTGAACATATAATATTAAGATGCAATGCTTCATCAATAATTTTTTTCAAGTGTAAGAACTCCTGAGGCTCTTCTATTGAAACTTAATTTAGACACAAACAAAATAATAGGTTGAGATTCAAATTACTTAAGACATAAATATATCAAAGGGAGTCTTCGGGTGTCTTAGGAGAGACTTCAAAAGAATATTTAAACAAATAATTCCATTTGTAAAATATATCCAGTCCTACTAAGTTATCAGGTGTGGTATCAAAAAAGAAAAAATTATATTCTTTACTTAGAGGCACACTGGCGAGATTTATTGGCTGATCAAAGGGCAATGTCTGAAGCTTATTAAATAAATTTCTAAAAGCTTAATAGTCAAGAAAGAGATTGTGTTATGGTGTCTGAATTTATGGTTAATGTTGCAGTACATAATCGTAATAGCAGTATTTCAATACTGAATTCTAAATATGAAATTATTTAATATATAAACAAAATTCTTCTGAAGATACGAGGAACCTGAATGAAGTGTCGCATTCCCTTTCAGAGTCTATCCATTGCTTAGCCTCCTGATTTTTCTGTTTTTCTTTATAGCTAGCATAGAACAATTGCAGATTGTGATTGTCTGCATTAGAGTTCTCAGAAATCTAGAACAAATAGATCTGTGTACCTACTGAGAGAGATTTATTTTAAAAAATTGACTCATGCAATTATTGAGACTTACAAGTCCAAAACTGAAGAGTGGTCAGCAGATTGGACCCAGGGAACAGCCATTTTTACAGTACTATAGGAAGGCTGTTGCAGAATCATTCTTGCTGAGGGGAAGTCAGTCTTTTTGTTCTATTCAGGCCTTCAACTGATTGACTAAGGTCCACCCACATTATGCAAAGCAATCTGTTTTACTCAAAGTTCACATATTTAAATGTTAATCACATCCAAAAACACCCTCACAGCAACATTTAGAATAGTTTGACAGCATAACTGGGCACCATGGCCTAGACTACTTGAGACATAAAATTAACCATCATAGATCTAAACAAGTGTATTAAGTTTTGCACTGTTTTTTTTGTTTCATATCCTTCCTCAATATATGCTTTACAGAGTAAATTTATAATGCTGATTTCTTTTGAAAATGTCCTCAATTATTTTTTTGGAAAAATCATGAGGTATTTTAACTCCATTTACTTTTAAGACAATTCCAAGTGAATAATTGTTCCAAGCAAAAGTTTCCCTAAGTGATCACTGTAATCTTGGTGAAAATTTGTCATTAGAAAGATAGTTCACTTGGTTTACAAGATGTGTGCCCTATAAAATTATCAGTCTGACAAGACCTTTGAGATTTGTTGGCCCTTGGTACTGGATATAAAGATTTATTACGCCTTTTCCTATCTGCTTATCTATGAACTTCTTATAAAAAACTCACAACAGAACATGAAAAAGACAGTACAAGAGATAGATGATGATGTTGTAGAAATGGACAGGTATTTACTGACCTAAGACCAAGAGAAGTCTTTTTAAATTGATAAGAAATGTACTTCATTACTTTTAAGGTATTTCTTCTAGTTCTAGAAGACAAAAGGTACTAAGTTCCAAAGCAGGCCTTACTTCACCATCATAGCCTGAAAGACACCCTAAGCAGAACACTCACAAGGTCTCAAATAATGTTTATCTGCAAGACTCTTAAACATTAATGAACGTTTTTGTATGATAACCAGGACTGTCTACTACTGACTACTCAGTCATTAAATTAGAAAAAAAAAACACCCTATTAATCAAGTCGTGAAAATTACAGCTTCCAGGAACTATATTTTGGCAGTGTATTGATGATTCAAAATGGGGAAATTAGGAAAATTTATTAATGGAGCGTGAGGTATGAGTTTGATGGATTTAATATAGGTGATCCAAGGCAAGAGACTGTTCAGCAAAGTGTCAGTTTTGTCAACTCATCTAACATAAATGATTCAAATTGTTTGGTGTGTAACACATGGATCTTACAAAAAAAAAGTTTGATATGAAAACTACTGCTTTGCTAGCTGAGATTTTGTCCAGGTGGAAAAAACAAAACTATTGTCTTGATAATTTAATAATTTGCTTAACGAGCAAATAACTTGCTAAGATGAATTGTAAACATTTCCTGGAGCAAGGAATAAATATATATTAACTACTTTGCAGTCTGTTGTATCGTGCAAGAATTTCCGAGAGCAAACAGTTGTTATGACTATTGATCTCTGGTCAAGACCGGTAAGTTTTATCATTGTTAGCGATCTCAATTATCACTATTAATTTGTGCTCTACTAGCGAACTATTCACTCATTTTAGTTTTTTGTAAATAATATGATAGTTTTATTATTTCTTTTGTTTACAAAGTCATACTCATTTTAAGATGTTGAACTCATTTCTCAGTCTACGGGTATTACACACCAAACGCACCATCAGAATTTTAGTGTCCTTTATCACCACCTCATTTTCTCTCCCCTTCAAGCCCTCTTTAACAGCCACCATCTTGGTGTCTTGTGTGTTTTTACTGGGGTTTAGCTTTTTATTTGTTTCATTTCACTATATTTCACTTATAAGTGAAATCATCTTGTATTTCTTTCTCTTTCTGACTTATTTCGCTTACCGTGATCAGCTCCAATTCCATCCAGATTGTTGAAAAAGGCACAAGTGCCTTTTTTTCATAGCTACATAGAATTCCATTAAGTTTATATACATGGTTCTTTATCCATTCATCTGTTGATGGACATTTAGGTTGTTTCTATGCCTTGACTATTATGAACTGTGCTGCTATGAACATAGGTGTGCACTTGTTTTTAGGCTCTCATAGTTGATAGTAATACTGCTCTTAGTAGCTATTTTGTCTGATATATTTTTTAGTCTGGATAGAACCTGGAAATTTTTAAATAGGTTTTTGATATATCTAATTTTATTTTCTATCAAATTGACTAACCAAAAACATACTAGTTCAATTAATTTAATATTTTTGAAAAAAAATGTTTTCATGAATAATTCTTTCAATAAATGGATAACTTTAATCTATTAGAATCATATAACTCTCTAATTCGGACACTGAGGTTTTCTTCAGCCAAGACTTAGTGAAATTATTAAAATAAGACTATTATGAATAAGATATAAGTAGGATATTATTTATAGAAAGAATAAGAACTCCCTACCTGAAAATGTTTTATGGCACATACTTACCTATAAAAATTCTTTGAAAATTGCTAATTTACAAGTTAATATAAGTTGTACTGAGACTATTGGAATCATGACAATCATATTAATTCTAGGTCTTCAATATATTATAACAATATGAAATATTGTGGAGTCAATATAAATATCCTTTCTAATTTCATACTAAATTATTCTCACAATTAAATTTCTTTCTAGCTTTTTAAATATAATGGCAAATAAATATGATTTTGATACAAGTAAAAGAATAGGAATGGAATTAAAAATTCTAAAGTAAGGTATTGAAGTTTAAAAATAATCATAAGATCTTTGGATCACGGTGGGGTTAATTATATCTAAAGACAGATATGAGGTAAATAAAACACTTTAAACATCTTGAGTTATAATTTATACAAAATTCAATGTTAACATTTTTGATGTTTGTCTTAAAATGAAGTAAATTTGAATTTCAAAAGTTAACTTTTATGATATTCAATAATGTCTTTCTCTGGGATTCAATAAGAGATACTTCATATAATCACTGATTTGTTAAAGGACATTTATTTACTTTAGTCCTATGCCATCTTAATATTAAAAAAAAGCTTCTTTACCCCTTGAAGATATATGAAATTTATTAAATACCTAATTAACTGTGTTTGAATTTTCTTCAGTTTTTACATATGTTGATTGAAAGGGAAAGTTTTTTCTTTGGTCAAAATAATAAAAAAAACCTAGATTAGATTTTCTGTCCCTTATTCTCTTTCTTTATAAGATCCTTTTCTTGCTCATTATCTTGTAGTGATAATGATGTTCTTTTCCCATACAAAACTGGAAAACTCTTTTTTTGTGGAGGGTAACAGCCTCAACAACTAAAAGTAAATTCATTTGCAAAATTTAATAAAAATCAATAAAAAATTATAGAAATTCCATAACAGATAAAACAACAGTATATTCTTCCAATGTATATTTATTAAATGATGTGCTTATGCAACATTTCATTTTACTGGAGTTCAGCTATTCAGGAACAAGATCCCTCACAATTTTGTAAATTATCATTTTCTGCAGCTTGGCAATATACATCTTTCATAATAAGAAAACTTCTATTGTGTGATCCAAAGAATTTATTATTATCAGCTTGATCATCATAATGAACTTCTATTGGAATTTTCTATGTCAACATCAGTTAATAAGAGTTAATATTTCATTATCTTTTTATGATATTTTGAATGGAATAGAATAGTTGCTGCT
This sequence comes from Solenodon paradoxus, assembly GCA_004363575.1. NCBI lineage: Eukaryota > Metazoa > Chordata > Mammalia > Eulipotyphla > Solenodontidae > Solenodon > Solenodon paradoxus. The sequence continues at coordinate 665,852 of RJWH01000089.1, forward strand.
TTTTGATAAGTCCTGACATTCTCCATCTTCTAATTTGTTTTAAAGGACACCTGCATATATTACTCTATTTTTTTTTGCATTCAAAATGAAAATGAAGTGTAATATACACACTTATTTTTAGAAGTTTTATTATCAAAAATACTTCTGATTTAATAATATTTGAGTAGTCAATATCTGAGAGAAGTCTCAAATATTGTTTGAATAAATTAGTGTCCTGTCCTTCTGACTCTATCTCTGTGATGATTTAAATACTGATGCAGTTTTCCTGACTGTCACACTGTTGACATTTCAGATTTCCATAAGTTCAATATGTCATATAATATTTGAAGATAAAGAAAAAGTTGACTACCCACATAAATATCTAAAATAATTAATCCACTTGTAATGTTTTATCATTACACTTCTGAGGTCATCAAACACTGTACACTTTTAGTTGCTATTTCATATTAACAAGTTATTTTCAACAGTTGTGTAACTTCCTAAAAAACACTTTAACAAAGTTGTTTTAAAGCTTATGAATATAAACATCTGTAAATATTGTATATTTAAGATAATTCTTTTTCATCTAAATTATAAAAATACATAAACAGATATTTTTATGTATCTGTCTGATTCATCACGGTTTTAAAGATATAGTATGACGATATTGTAAAACATTTTTACAAGTGACATAATTTTCATATTTAAAATGTTAATTGAATATTAAAAGTAATTTAAATGAATGTCTTTAAACATTATTAGTTTTACAAAAGAATACTTCAAATAATGTAGAAACATCTAGTTGAGGCAAAAAATGAAAAACAATGCATTTAGAATTACTTATTTTTGCTGTTGTTTGCTTCATGCTTGTAATCCCATGACTTCTTAAAAGTGAAAATGATAAATTACTATCAGTCTATGACAGGCTTTTGATGTGTCCTTTTGTACATGAGAAACTAAGTTGAAACCACCTGAACTCATTTCTCTTGGGATTTAAACAACTATAAAAAATGGTTTTGTTTTGGACTCAGTAGGGCTCAGAAATGAAAATGCCATTATGTTGAGGACAGCCCATCAATCTAATTTGCTACCTGGATACCCAATCTCATCCTTTTCTAGTTAAGACTCTTTTACAATATGCAAGAAAATATCAGTTTTATTTCACACATAAACAATGTTTTTCACGTGACTTTTATATTTATATTAACAAAATTGGAACATAAGACATTTGTATCTATTTAAATTGTCACTAATGAATTTATCTAAAGTTGTAAAAACAGGAATATTAGAGAATAGGGGCCAAGACCACACCAGGGGCTATTTCCAGAAAAATTAAAATGAGTACATGAGAACAAAAATACAATTATTATGTTTTACTTTTTAAGTATATTTATAACAATTTTACTGCAAAGATGGGACAGAAAAATAATGTTATCTTGAGTTCTACACTATCACTGTGATAAAATATAGATATTCAGAGGAAAAGGAAATATCTATATAATAAACCTCTACTTCATTTTATTGTACTGAAATAATTTAAGAAATATGACCATATTATATTAATTTATAAGAATTGTAACTTTGTGGAATTAGCATATAAAATTCTTATTTAAAAAAATCTCCAATTTGACAGAAAGTATATACTGTGATTTCTTTTTTCAAATTATCTATATATTTTAAAGTGTCTGATATGCATTCCTATGAATGTTTGTCTTAATATATTTCTAAACACAGGAAGTAAATACATGATATTAAATGCACACAAAAATGATTCTAAAGATGCACAGATATGCCAGTATTTTTTCTGCTATGTTGAATGTCTATATTCTAAGCAAGATTTCTTTTTAATCTGTTTTCATTCTAAATTTTCATGTTAAATTTTCTTGTGTTTCATCTTATAAAAGGATGTCAGAAAAGTCTTAGAACCAGTAATCTCTAAAGTAATTTCATTGTTCTGGAGCAGTTATTAGTACATTTTTCCTATTTTAGAGCAATAGTCCTAAGAATTCCAAGGCAAGATAGCAAAACATGTCAGTTCTTTGTATCAATAACAATTCCCTCAAAAGATAGCACACCAACTTTTATTTTTAAAAGCCTTAATTGAAGTAACTATTTACAGTGTTGTAAATGGAGCTAAATGTTTTCACAGAAGGTTTCACTTCACTCAAGGACTAGTAACAGCCAGAAACCATTTCCTACCCTGAATCCCAAAGTGAATTTAGTCATTTCTCAGAAGTTACAGTTTCAGGGGGACAGAGTTACTTTCAGAATCAAATGAAAGCAGAGCTGTAACAGGCTTTAAACTTGAACTCACTGTCTTTCTTCACTTGGCTTCCTGCTAGACACATCATTAAAGCACTAGGAGTATTTTTTCTTCTAATAAGGAAACACTAATAATCTTTAATAAACTGGTAGGCATGTTTCCATGAGTCCTGTGAGCAATTTAATCCAAGTGGAAAGAGGTCATGAGAACCTCCAATTTGTAGCTAAGTTGAATGTAAGTTGTAGTTAACCTGAGGCCCTACTATTTGCGATTGGTATCTGAAGTGTGGGGACAGTCTCTTAGACATAGCCCTTAAGCTATGGGATCTGGGGCTGTCTCAAGGCAGATAATATCAGCAATTAGCTAAATTGTGGAAGATTCAGGTGGTGCTACAGTTAATAACAGTTGTGGGGAGCTGCCCTTACATAGTCACACAAATTTGGTAGACAGAGGTGACACAAATGAAATATTTAACATGAGAGTAAAGGAGACACATAGGAGAATAGCGAGCTTTTCAATTCAGAGCCCCCAAATCTACATTTTACAAAAAATACCCAACTGAATTTCTGCATATAGAAGTTTGGAATCCTGAAAAAAAGATAAATAAAAATCACCTGAAGTACTCCTCATAAAAAACAAAACAAAACAAAACATAATTTGCATCTCTTCGTTTAATAAAAACATTTTAACAAAGTTTTCCCAATCAGTTCTTTACTCCCTAAAATTAATTGCATAATCTCCTTAGAGAATTTTCTTATACTGCTGGTAGAAAAGTGTGTTTTTTTCCTTATGAAAAAAATATTTGTTTAGTACTGTTGCTAAATTAGGTCACTGCTCAGTCTTTATTTCTGATAAAAGAAAGCATTTTCTTGCTTACAAAATGACTATAAACTTGGATAAAACATTAATATAAACCATGATCACATTAAAGATATGTTAATCTTTCAGTATAATTTTCAAGAGGGAATACTGTGACTTTCTTTGAAAAATATAAAATGAAAAGATGCAAGTGATTTTAACTCATTATTACTAAGAGAACTAGCAAAATTTTAAAAGTACAAATATTTGATAGTTTAAGCAATTTGACAAAGAAATACTAGGAAAATATTTCTGGGATATTTATGATACTAGTTAATGCCCATGTGGACATTAATTGCAACCTTTATTGTTTTTGAACTAATGTGTGAAAAATACTTCCATCTCTACTGGACAGCAATCTACAAGTTAACCTTTGCTTCTGTAGAGTTAGAAAATAAGCAATAGTACATCAGTATTAGTATTATGCTAACAAGACAATCAGCATTCTCTTTTACCTACTTAAAAATTTAGAATATTTTTTTCTGACTCTAATTACCATCCTCACACAAATGTCAAGACAAAAACCACCTGCAATAATATTTGGGACAAAGTTATTTTATCATTATCTATACACTGTCACTGAGTTAAAACATCTGTAGATGAGATTTATTTTGATTTATAATGAATGAATATATAATGGCAAAAGAAGCCAAAGTAAAACAAAGCAATTGGAATTACATCAAACTGAAGAACTTTTGAACAGCAAAAAAGCCCAACACTGAAACAAAAAGACAACACACTGAATTGGAAAGATATTCACATAGCATGCATCAGATAAGTGTTTAATCGCCCAAATACATAAAGAGCTCACATACCTCAACAATAAAAAATCAAATTACCTCCTCAAAAATGGGCAAAATAATTGAATAGACACCTATCTAATGAAGACACAGAGATGACCTAAAGACACCTGGAAAAATGTTCTAGATCACTCATGATCAGAAAATTAAATAAACACTACAATGAAAAAACACCTCATACCAGTGAGAATGGCCTATATCAAAAAGACAGGAAATAGCAGGTGTTGAAGGGGGTGTGGAGAAAAAAAGGAAACCTCTTACACTGTTGCTAGGAATATAAATTTGTGCAACCTATTTGGAAAACATTATGGAGATTCTTTAAACAAATGTAGATCTAACATTCATTCAGCAATCCCACTTTTGGGCAGATACCCAGAGGATACAAACATCTCAAATTAGAAAATATATCTGTACCCCTATATTCATAGCAGCAGAGTTTACAATAATCAAGACATGGAAACAGCCTAAATACCCAAAAATGGATGATTGGATAAAGAAGCCATGATATACGTATATATATTCAAAGGAATTCTATGCAGCTACTGAAAAAAAGAAAAAGAAAAGAAATTGTGCCATTTGCTATGATCTGGAAGGAATTGAAGAGGATCATGTTAAGTGAAATAAGTCAGAATGAAAAAGAGAAATACAGAATGGCTTCACTCATATGTGAATTATAATGAAATGAAACAAATAAATAGATAAACCCCAGTAAAAACTCTCAGGACACAAGATGATGACTGCCAATGAGGTAGCAGTAGGGGTGAATGGAAAGAGGGGAAAAAGTGATTGCAAAGAGCACTTGAACTCTGGTGGAGAGTGTGATGTGAAAAATAGATTGAGATACAGTGTCAGTTTTCAAAAATAAATATAGCATTACAAAGAAAAGATAATAAATATCAATAATTTTAAAATAAAAAACCTTTTTAAAAATAAATGGATGAGATTTAGCTACATCTATATTTAATGACTATATAATAAACTAGATATATTTAATTCAAAAAATTTATATTAAAAGTTGAATGGAGAAAATCACAGGCAGGAAAATAGGAAATACATGTAATTAATTTTTTTAATTAATGTTTAAATCCCTGAGATTGTGAAAGATCTGAAGCACTGAGCAGAAGAGGGAGCAACGCTGTTGTTATAAAGGCACAGTGTAAATGGCAATATTGATTATAGGAATAGAGATAATTATTTAAAGAAATCTCTTGCACTCAAGGATAGTAACACAACTATGAAATATATTGCAAATTAATGCCAGAGCCGGTAGCAAAACAATAAAGCCAAGTCAGAATGGAGAAACAAGGAAAACTTTTTAAATCAAGCAGATTTGAAATGAAACATAGAGGAATAAAATTTGGATTAAAGGAATAAATCTGAAATGCAATACAAAGAGATAGAAATGGTATATATCTGAATCCATTCTCAAATATTATCTGAATATTGATTCTTAACAGATATAGCATGGCAATTGGAAATATAATGCTGAGAAAAAAGAATGTACTTCTTGCTCTGATGAAACTTCCATTGTATTATTTGTCAAAAGTTAGCAAGTAGTTATATTCACTGTAGTTTTTTTTTTTTTTAAGTTTATCTTATAAGTAAAAAAAATATTTATCACTAGGCTACCTATTAATAGAGCAAAATGTTTATTGCAATTCACTGTAGTAAGGGAGAATACTAATTTTAATATAATCTTAGGGGTATTTCAGAAGGGCAAGGAAGAGTTTTGGAAGGAAGAAGTTGGCTGAAAATATCAATCAGGTTTGGACCTGAAGTCAAATGTTTTAAATGACTCCATCAAGATGGCAATTTGTTGGAATTCACTGAAGGGTCACAGAGAAATAATTTGGTAAAAGACTAAATAAATCTTTGAATACTGCCATAAGATACTTGCTTTAATCCTATGAATCACATTATTTATATGAATATGATGCTAATTTGTCTCTAATATGGAATTCAGATCATTGCCATCAGCTAGCTGGTGACTTTGAACAAGACATTAAATGTTTAACTTTCAGTTTATCTCTAAAATTGGTATGACACCTGATTTCATGTTCACTTGATACCATTGCTCAGACACAAACATTTAAGTGTTTAAAAAATATAACTATCATTACAAATATACAGTGATTTATTTGTTAGATATTCTCCTTATATTTCTAGCTCCTCATTTTCAGTAATAACTGGGTGTTCACCACAATAGTTCTTCTTTCTACATATTTTCACATAGTAAAAAGAGTCAATAATGAGTGAAAATTTCTAGTTTTAAACAGATTATTTACTTTTTAAACTCCTTTTAAACAAGAGCTTACATATTCAGTGCCAAGTCTGGAAAAGGCAAAGAAAGCATTTGATGTGTTCATTACTGATATTGAACAAAGGCATGTATGGTCTTATTATCATAGAAAACCTGTAGAGTTACAACAAAATTCCAAGTTTATGTGCTTTCTCTTTGAATTGCACAATATTGGATGTGTATTACATTTTAGAAGTCTTTTTTTTTTTTTTTAACTATTATTGAAGAGGTTAACTAAACAGTTTGCTTGAAAGTAGTCAAATAAAATGTGGAGGAGGTAAAAGTTATTTAAATTAAGGAGTTAAAGCAATTACAAAGTCATTTTGTGGTAAAGATGCACAGTGAGAAAATTACAGTCTGAAAAATTAGAAAAATAAAATAAAAATGTTTTCAGAGAGGATTTGGAGTGTCTTGATAGCTGGTAAAAAAAATCAAGAGTGACATAAACATAAAAGAAAGAGTGGAAAGTAAAAGAATAGAGGTCACTCATGAAAATCATTACTACGTAAAAATTTATAGTAGCCAAACACCTCTTCACCTGCCTTTCAATTTTTTTCTTATTATTTAGTTAGTTTCAAAATTGTTATTAAAATTTACAATGCTTTGCAAGTTTCAGAAGGATAGATTTACATCTCCACCAATGTGTGTATCACACCACAGCCATCACCAGAATCCTAGTGCTATTCACCAGTATCATTTTTTTCCCGTTCTATCCCAGTGTCTATCTTTTTTCCCCCTAACTTTTCAGGTAATCTCAGGTTTAAGTCTAAAAGAATTTCGTTCTGTTATTTTTTTTTTGCTTTGCTTCTTTATATTCCACATATGAGTGAAAGCATCAGCATTTTTCTTTTTTAATTTGATTTATTTTTAATGCTTAGTTCATTCACCTTTGCAGCCAAGTTGTCGTAAAAGGCAGTATTACATCTTTTTTCTTTAATAGTTGAGTAGTTTTCCACTGAGTATGTATATTGCATCTGCTTTTTCCAGGTATCCATTAGTGGAAATTTAGGTTGATCTCATGACTTGGTTATTGTGAATTGTGTTGCTATGAACATAAAAGTGCACATATCTTCTTAGATTAGACATGAAATCATAAAATAAATATAAGAAAACATAAGTAATATTCTCTATGACATCAATTTCAGAGAATCTTTGAGGCCTCAACCCCAACAGCAAGGGAACAAAACAATAAAATTAAAAAATAAACACATTAGACTACATCAAATTATAAAGCTTCTATACAGCAAAAGTAACCAGTTAAAAACAAGGAAGCAACCTACTATTTGAGAAAAGATGTAAGTACACATTCATAAAATGAGGGGTTTAGTTTCAAATTATATAAATAACTCATTGCACTTCAAAAACAACAAAACAATTTATAGTTTGGCAGAATATCTGAACAGAAATATCTCCAAAGAAAATGGAAAAAAAAACAAAAACACACAAATAGTTCAACATCACTTAACATTAAGGAAATGCAAGTTTAAATCACAATGAGGTTATCACCTCACACTTATGAGAATGGCCTATATCAAAAAATCTAAAACGAGTGTTGTCAAGCAGAAAAAAAAAATCTCATACTCTTGGTGGGAATGCAAATTTGTGCAAGCTCTACGGAAAACAGTATGGATATTGTTCAAAAATTAAAAATAAAATTTCTGTTTGATTCAATAATTCTTTTTATATAATTGAGAATATAAAAGCATCCTTTCTTTATAGCAATGACATTCTGTGTCCAGTGGAGAATGAGAATAAATGTGTTTTGTTAAAGGAAATTGAATATCTATTTGGTGGATGAAACGTACATAGAGACATAAAAAAGAGGGGGATTATGGAAGTCCAATATGTAAGAAACCCCAGACAACAGGATGTCAGGTGCTGGTGTATACATGTGAGACATAATTTTACAGTTTGGGTCACACTCTCTTTAGGTTCTGAAAGTAATCTGATTCTTTGTCTCTCTTTTTTTTTTTTCTTTCTTGAAGTAGAAGTATCCTAAAGAGACTCATCCTACTTGTCTCTCTTTTACTAATGTGTGACAAGTCTCACATTCCTACTCCTTACTGCTTCAGAAGAAGTACGGGTAACTTTGTTTAAAGTTTAACAGCTAAATAGTATGTGAAGATATTTCTCTTTTTATTTCTGAGTCAGTTGATGACCGATTCTTGCTGCACTCCTAGCAAAACACACTAATTCCCAAAATGCATACATACATGCATACATGCATGTTCAAACACCTTTCTCTGATACCATCTTAACTAAGCTGGTGAAATTATTTTCTTCAGTAATTTGCCTCTTTGTAAACTGAGGGTGTACTGCAGGTCAGAGAAAGACTGCAGAACTTCTGGGCTAAAATATTTCTTTTCCATGTCTTAGGATATTCCAACTCAGTATTACCTTTACTAGAAAACTTTAGTAAAGTTTTTACTAATCATTAGACAGTGTAACAGGTGAATTTTACTATTTATTTACTTTCCAAAATATCCGTCATGAAGATTACATTAAGAATACTTTTTTTGCTCCTGAGCAGACTGATACATGGAAAGTTGTCACATGTCGAAAGCAGAATTAAAACCCAGGTTCTTAGGTTCAGATTCCAATTTTTGTTGTTTGTTTTTACTAGCATGCTATATAAACATCTAAGGTTTAAAAGAGCATGATTGACAGTAGATAGATGTTACATAAATTAATGAAGGAGGTTGATTAAGTTTGGTTAGATGACTGATATGGTTGCATCAGAAGCAAAAAGAGAGTGATTGAAGAAGTCCATTTACCCAAGCAATGTTGCATTCTAAACTACATTTTATGATTAACATTGCATAAATAGTGAAGAAGGAAAATCTTAAGCAGTCAATTTGTGAGGCATAGTTTTTTTTCAATTAACACTAAAAAGTTAATTTTTATTACAGCAGAGAACAAGTAACCACTACTGTAATCACAATAGAAACATACACATGGGTGATACTGCTTCATAATAAATCCAGGGGATTATTTATACAAAGCAGAACAATGAGTGTTGTTGCAAAATTTTTACTTTTTATCGTATCCATTTATGTGTTAATATTTAAAGTGAACACATTTGAGTTAGAGATAACTAAATTGCTTTCCACTTTAAATTCAATATTCAAACAAAGTTAATTGGTATGTAAGAATAACACACACACACACACACACACACACACACACACGAATATTTAACTTGGATTAAATTTTCAAAATTACATTTTGACATCCAAATTTTATTAATACATTTTATTTTGGTAATAGAGCATCTCCTTCTATCCAAGTAGTCAGAAATGTGATGCAAAATTAAAAAAATAAACTTTCAATTCCTATGGTAAAATAGAACTTGGTTAATTTTGTTAAAATTTATTTACTGTGTGCTCAGACTGTACTGGATGGGTAAATAGTAGAAGTATAAAAGATTTTATGAGGAGCATAGAATCAGCTTTTATCATCAATGAAAAGCTGAGCTTAGTTCTGTCCTAAAGCAAAATTTCCGGTTGTTTCTGAATATAAGAATATGTAAAGAAAGGCAATATTTAAATTGATGTGCAAATTTATACTATTCAGAAAGTAAATTGTATGCCTAATTTTATAGTAACTGAAATATTAAGTCTAAAAGCAGTATAAATGTGCTAAAGTTTTTTGTGTATTTTTTTTTACAAAGTTTCATGTTCTTATTCACAAGATAACTGAAAAGGTGGGAGAGTATTTGTGAATTCTTTACTGACAAATATGTTAATGTTGAAGTGGAATTTGATTTTATTGCTTAGAAAGGGTACATTTATCTAACATCATTAGCTCTTTTCTAACAAGTGGTAGTAAAAATGTAGTTTCTTATTTTCAGTAAATCTTTTCAAATAGAAGATTTTATTCTGCACAAGAGTTAATATTACTTGGAGTGTGTTATTTTCCTTTGTAATTAAAATATTATAGTGCCATTTGATTAGTAATCAAATTACTGTTTTTTCAGATGACTATAATCATGCTTAATCAAGTGACCAAGTCTCTTATTCTTCTGATTATACTGTCATATGATAAAATTCTAAATTCAGAATCAGCAACAGAAAGAATTCAGTCTATCTTTTACTCTTAAGTTTTCATTCTTGAGTTTTCCTACAGATACTTCAAGGCAATTTTAATGAATTATTCTTTCACTGTATGAAAAAAAGGGTGCTATATAGTTTGATTGGTTCAGAATGGTTTTTTTTCTCAGTACCATCCAATACTATTGTAAGATATTCACTCAGATTTGAAGGAAAGCTCAAGATATTTCCAAACAAAAGCTAAAGGAGCTAATCACTATTAAACCAACAACACAGGAAAAGTCAAAAGGACTCATCTATAATACATAGAAAAGTTACTAAACAAAAGAAAGAAAACATATGAGAGAAAAAAATTTCGCTGTATAAATCAAATTCAGAGTAAAATAAAGGACTAATCACCTATAAGGCAAAGATGAAGATTAAAAGATGAAAGAGGTAAAGCTTAAGTAAAGTGATAATTAGTAAAGGGGCTATTATAACATAAATATGCGAAAGGGAGACATCAAAGGTACAAACTTTGGGTGGGGTCAGTAATAATGTGGAGTTTGGGAATGTTTTTAAGAGTAGCTATCAACTCAAAATAGAACAATGCATACAAAAATCTAATAAGTGAACTTCATAGTAACTGCGAAACAAAAACCTATGGGAAGAGAACAAAAGGGAAAAGTAACAGAGAAGAAAAGAACAAAGAAGAATTAAGACAGCAAACAGAAATTAACTACCTAAATTATAATAAGTAAGTACATATCAATTATGTTAAATATAAGTGGACTCAATTATCCAATCAAAAGATATAGAGTGGCTGAATGATTTAAAAAACAAGATTCAAGAAACTTACTATAAACACAAGGACATTCATGAACTAAATGTGAAAGGGTGGAAAACATACCCCATACAAATAAAGTAGAAAGGAATGCTGGTTTAATTTTATACATATCTGAGACAGTTTCAGTGTAGATTTTAAAAGAAGACTATATTTAGTAATATTTTAAGAAATTGACTTCTTATTACATAATTCAGAGTTTATAATTAGCATTGCTTAGACAACTCTAAAGACTGCACCTATTAGTGATTCTCACTCAAACTAACAATTATTTACTAATGACACATGAAAAAAATTATTCTTATTTTTTTTAATTATTTTTATATTTTAATATTTTATTGTCTCATGATGATAGTTAATTCCTTCTTTCTTTTAGTTATTCTGACCTCAGATAGACTATAATAATATAAATGAAAATAAGATCTTTTAAATGCAGTATAATTCTAAAAAAAAAAATTGAGAATAAAAATATTTTAGCAATTCTACTAATTTTTCATGTCAATGCAATTATTTTTAATAGAAAAAAGTGAGAATCATGCAGTTCGTGGATTGCACAACATGCAGTACAACTTCGAGAAGAGTTAATTTACCTGTAATCAGGTATGACTAGTTCACCACTAATAAATTAACTGTGTAGTTAGCAGGCTTATAATGCTTACAGAGCTCTTTCATGAAAAGTGGCTTAATAACCAGTCTATATATAAAATGTCACACTCATAAATGATAATAAAAATACTTTTCTGGTAAGTCAGTAACTAACAAATTTGTGGAACCAAGGAAAATTGAATCAAACTGTAAGAGAAATCTTTAAAGATATTTTGGGGCTTATTTTTCTAGTCTCCAAAAGGAAGAACAAATTACAATCTTTTAAAAGATTCAATGCTCTGTTCTTAATGAAATTTCCAGAAAAAAATAAATCTCGACCTTAAAAGTTATTCAGTATTGACACTGAAGAGAAGTTTCCACAACCAAATGACACCACTTGCTTAAATCTATGTCAAATAATCGGGCAATATATAATAAAATGAATGTTTTTTGTCAAGATCTAACAGTATTTATGATGAGGATTGAGGGACTTTTAATAGAAGATTCCAAAATTTAGAAACAGACAAAAGAAGAATGCATTATGAGCTTCCAATGTGCATGGTCATTGTTAAAGGCATCATTATTTAATTATTTATTTAATGGTTATGAAATTTTTTCTAGGGAGTTGTAGCTATGTTTCACTTAGATATTTACTATTAATTAAGGGTATAGAATCTGTGAAGCTTGGATACAGTGTCACAAAGAAGGAAAACATCATTGAATCCTAATTTATTTCTCAAATGTTGTATAATATCAAAGGCTGATATTGTCTCTTTAAGATTCTCTTCTCAAAATTTTAATCGGAAAAAAATAAGAGCATTAAACCCACTTCAATGCGCATGCTATTCTGAGGGTTGTTATGATAATATAAAGCATTCAACGATTGTTAAAGAAAAATAACTATTATAAGAATCATAGAACAATGCCTGATTAAACAGATGTTACAAAATCAATATTTATTCATTAATTAAATAACTTACTTCATTATTTATTCTTTCTAAATAGTTAAATTTCCTTTAATTATAATGTAACACCAAAGCACACAAAAAAATGGCATTCATCATTTCCAAAATATTGAAAAGCAGATTATTTGGTATGACAGAGAAAAAGCAGTAGTGATATTTTGCTACAGTTATTGCCATTTCTCATTTTATAGTCAATAAATAACATTAAAAAGATTAACAAGGATTAGCAGTACACCACAGAAAAGTTAAGAAATGTTAAAGATCTCTGTTGTTCATAATAGTGAATTTCTGGGAGAGTAGTATTTTATTAAGTCTATTGTAATTTTTTTAAATGAGTTGCCATGGTATCACGAGTCTCCAAACATTTTATAGTTTTAACACCTCCTACCTTATATCCATAAATTAGACTCAGCAAGAACTTTGCTATGTTGTCAGAACAACCTTTTAAAATCAAGCGTTCATATAACTATTGGCATTACAAATTTGCTTGTGGAAATTAGACTTTATTTTCATGACGATAAATCATAGTTTCAAAGCATATTTAACTGTTTAAGGCATCTAAGTGGGTATATGTGTATAATATATTGGATTGTTTAAAATTATTACATAGTGATATTCATTTTTATTGAATTTTATTAAATTTATAATTAATATTTATAAATCCAAAAGCTGATGATTCTATAGCATAGATGTTCATTTTAACAACATAATTAAAGAACATTGTTTTGTTTTTTTTTCTTGTTTAAAGAAATTCTTCTAATTGCTGGGAAAGTTCTTTCTCTAAAAGTTGATTTCGCATTCCTGAAAAGAGTCAAAACATTTTTTTTTTATTTAGTAATGTTTGTTGAATATTTTAGATAATATTTTTCAATTATTTAAACAGAGTATACTTTAAAGGTCATTTTATCTTTCCTGGTGAATAAACCCTAGTCTACCAGATAGCACTACAGTGAATTATAATTCTAAGGGTCTCTTAAGTTGTGCTGAGACATTTTCCTAAATTGAGTAAGTTTCCTATCACTGCTTATCTACTGTCTCAAAAGCTTTTTAACTCATTGAAATAATATTATATGATGACTCAGATAAACAGCACCCCAAATTATCCAATAATAATTATTATCCAATAATAATTTGGAGGACACAGAGCAACTTATCAAAATTTTTAGGTCTCAATATGCTCATTTATGATCTACAATTTTAATTCAATTTTCTCTATTATCTATGTAAACCTGCCCATCCCTTCAGGAAAGATGTTTTTACACCCACTTAATAGCTCTCTGTTGAAACTCTTTACCTTTGTGAGTCTATGTTTCCAGTGCTGAGGTTCTCCTTAATGGCACTGCGAATTCATAAATTTTATCTTCAACAGTTGGGGAATTATTATGAATTGTGTTGCTATGGACTCAGTTTTATATTTTATATTTACCTGGGATTATTTCTTCAAAAATTGCATGTTGGAAATACGGTAAGCAAGGCAATCAACTGTCCGTTTTTCAGAAATTTAATGAGAAAATTAACCCTTCAATAAATGAGGAGGGAAGGGTAGTCAGTTATTTAACACAGAATTATCTCGTCCAAAATGTCAATAGAACTGCTTTTGAGAATCCCTGATTAAAACAAATGGAAAAGTTTCATATTATCTTATTTACCTTCTCTTATAACACTCTGGTTATTATAGTGAATTAGAATTGTCATGGTAGGACTACACGCAGAGTATCAGATAAGGTGATACTAACTTTAGTTGGCCTAAATGTGATTTGAAGACAATATAAGTTTTGATATCATAACAAGGTAATTGAACTTCAAGATTCATTAAATGAGACCAGAGAGTGAGTGAGGTATATAACTGTGACAGCTGTAAGAGAGACAGAACAAGGAAAATTCTACCCATTGCCTTGTCTTGAACGCTCTACAGCAGCAGCAGCTCCAGCTAGTTGAAATGCACATCCGGATGCTACATGAAAAAGTGGAAAACCTCTTGCATCTCACCCCACTGGCACCCTCACCCAGCCTTATAAACTCCCACTCCTGACAATTTAAAGCCAACCAACCTCCTAGAGTCTGGTCCTTCTCCCTTGGAGAATGAACACATTTTTTTTCTGTTGCTTGCTCACAGAGTTTACTGTTGCTGCTTACTTGTGGTGAATTCTTTCATGCCCACCCCCACCCCATACTCCAGCCATCCACCTGCAAATCTGCCTTATAACAGCAGACAGATGGTAGTTACAGGACAAGAAACAGAAGAAACAAATTTGGCAGAGAAGATTTTCGTAGGTTTGAGTGTGTTCAACAATTAAGATAGTTAGGAAAAAGGGAAAAAGGAGATATGAAATGCTGGTTGAATATATAGTTCTTACAATAATATGAAACATAGTATAAAATGTTCAATGTTTACTAGATGAAATAATGTAAAAAAATATATTGTTGATCTTTTTACTGGAGATTGCCCCCACATTTGGAAACCTCACTGGAGTATTCATATTTACCAAAATTTCTTCAGCCTCATGAACATCTTTAATCCCATTGATATGGTACATTACAATGACTTTGAATCTTAGATATACAACAAACACTTTACCTTTCTATAATAAAACCTTCTTGGTCATCATGCATATGCATTATAAGTTTCTAGATTCTACTGAATAAAATGTATTTCTTTGTGTTTTTTTTTGGGGGGGAAGATATTTGCATCTATATTCATAATCTATATTGAGCTGTAGTTTCTTTCTTGGAAACTATATTGTTTACTCATCAAGGTAATCCTGGTTTCTTGAGAGAAATGGAATTACTCTCTCTGTTTTTTGGAGGAGTTTGTAAACAATTTCTTTTTATATCATACAGAATTTTTTAATTTAGTATTTCATCTTAAGGTGGTTTTTGATTCTCAATAAGTGTATTCCTTTCATTTAGATTATCTGTTTTGTTAGGTAGAGCTGTTCATTGTTTTGCCTTACAATCCCTTTTCTTTTTCTGATGTCAGTAGTTATACTCCTTTCATAGTTGTTTTGGGTAATTTGAATTTCCCCTATTGCTTTCTTGACCAGTATAAACCTTTATTCATTTTGTTGATCTTTATAAGGAAACAGTCCTTTAAATCCAATCAATTTTTAAAGACTTCACCACTCCCTAGGCACACACATACAAACACCCCATACCCATCACCACCAAACTATACAAATGAATTAGAGGTCTATCTCTTTTCACTCATTTCACTGTTTGTGGGAGTTGTTTATGGTGTGGCTTATACCAGAAGTGTTTTTCACTGTTGCTGTGATGATGGGAAGGATGTGAAATACACATTTAAATGGTCTGAAACTTTACTCCTGAAACCTGTTTTGTACTATAAATCAGTAGAATGCCAACCTTAAAAAAAATTTTAAACAGGAAAATTCAGTATATGCTATGTTAGAAGTCTATTTTCTGCTTAGTGGTTTCCTTTGGGATGAAGGATTGGGAAAATCAATGAGAGGGTACAAGAAAGACTTTTGAGTGTTCAGGTATGCTTTTATTTCTTGTGCTCAATGGAGGGTTACATGGGCATGCAAGCTTTGTGGTCATTCACTAAATTGTACTCATGGATATCATTACTTGTAATTCTCAACTTTCTCTCAAATGATGAGTATATATTACATATACCCATATTTTTCTGTGTGCATTTTGTACTTCAATAAAAAATTTTATTAAAAACAAAACAAACAAACAAAAGCAAACAGCAAAGGTGTGCCCTAGTAGAGTAGTGGTTGGATAGAGTCCACATATATCCTAACATACCAAGTTCTCATACCAGGATCAGTGGATACAACCAAGATGAACAGCTAAATAAAATAAATGAAATGCTTCTTCCTTTTCTCTCTTCCTTCCAGCTTGCTTTTGTTTATCTTTGTTCTCACCTGCAACTTCCATTTAAAAATAAAGAGAAAACATCATCTATTTTATTGATATTTTTCTATTAGTTTTTATTCTCTATTTTATGTTTTTTCACTATGATCCTTAATATTTCATCACTGGTTTACCTTACTTAATAAACAGATATGCCTGTCACCTCCAGCTGGTGTAGTCCACATACATTCTAAGGACCCAGGTTTGTGACCTGGGTTGAAGGAAGCAACCATAAATAACTAAATAAAACAAACAAAATAGTTTTTACATCTCCCCTTTTCTGTTTGCCCATCTACTCTCTTTTACCTTCTCTTTAAATAATAATAATAATTGTACTACTACTATTACTACCACCTACTACTAAGAATCTGATTCCTTATCTGTTTATATTTATTTTAATCTACTGGTAAAGGGCATAGGTAGAATGTGAGAGGATACATATGAGATCTTTTTTAATATAAGAATTCACAGATAAAATTTTTCTCTGTTGATACTTTAGCTTCAACCTCTAATTTTTGGTGTATCATGTCATACTTTATAACAAATTCATAATTTATTCTTGTTATTAGTACACTTGATTAGGAATATACATTGTGAGAATTTAAATTCTTTTAAGTTTATTAGACTCTTTTATGACTTAGCAGATAGGCTATTCTGGGGAACATTCCATAAGCAAATGAGAAAAACGTATACTCTTATTTTGGCTTTGGTATTTTATACATATGCATAAATGAAGTATGGAAAGCATAAAAAGTAGAAATTTGAAATTTCTATAATATTACTAAATTGAGTATTTCTTCTTGGAATTTGTCATGTTTCACATTATTTACTTGTGATCCTGTTTCTAAATGTATATGTTGTAGATATTTCATCTTCCTATAAGTAAATTATTTTATCATTAGAAAATGTTGTACTTAATCCCTAATAATATGTCTAAGTATGAAATCTCAGATGGTATATTTCCTATATCTTTTTTACTCTTATTGATTGTATGATATGTCTTTTTCCATCTTTCAAATTTCAGCTTACTTATTTTTTAAATATACAGTATATAACAGTTGTAACATTTTTAATCCATTCTGACACTTTTTATCTTATGATTATATTGTTTATTCCATGCACAAAAAATGAAATCATTAACATATTTGGATTCACAATTAGCATTTTACTTTTTTTTAAAATGTCTGATGTCTGTTGTGGCCATATTTTTCCCTGCAAGATAAGTGAATATTTTCTAGTGTCATATTTAAATATCTTTAATTAATTTTCATGAGATTATTATTATTTCATTAGTGAGGTTGTTTTAGGGCATAATGTGTACATCTCAATTTATCAGGATTACCTTCAGGTTTATACTACCTTAATTCCACATAGATACAGAAATCTTACTCTGTATAACTTTATTTCCACTTCTCCCTTTCTGTGAAATTTTTGTTATACAAATTCGTATTATGCCACAACCCTAGCAATACAATGATTTACTTTATATAATCTTATATCTTGAAGACACTGACAATTGGAAATATATTTGCAGATTTTGCTATATTAATTTTCTTATTTACCAACTCTATTGTCAAATATATCGTGATGCAGATATCTGGCACTGGTGAAAGTGGTTAGTCATGGAAAGAATTCGAGGGGAGACACCTTGTCTCAACATCACCTTGGCAAGTTTATTAGAAAACAGCTAAACAGAAGTGAGAGAGTAGTTAAAATCGAGTCTTTATTATATATGGGAGGAAGGCACCTCCCTTTGGGAGTACCCAGGGAATACAGCTCTGACAAGAGTCAAGAGTTCAAGGGGAGGGGGATCACTAGGGGGTTTATAACCAGTTCAGGTTGCTAGAGAAGGATTACAGGTTTTCCAGTCAGTCCCTTCTCTCCTATCCCTCATCATATTGCATTTCTCTTTGTTACAGGCCCAAGAATACATTAATAGACATACAGTTTAAAACAACTGCTTTTCAAATTAAATAAGAGTAGAAGAGTGAAAAGATATGTATTTGCATGCACTAAGTTTTGGCTTGAAGAACTTCCTGTAGTATTTTTTTATAAGGTAATCCTCTAGCAACAAATTTGATTACAGTTTACCTGGTAATATTTTTATTTCACCTTCATGAGGCAGATTGGTTGGGAAAGAAATCAGACAGAAAAATGAGGCTCTGGGTGTTTGCCTGTTTATTGATTTAGAAACTGGATAACAATCCAAATGAGGGTCATAATAACACAAAAAATGGGTCAAAGGTGACTTGAAACTTCTAATTATCATGAAACTTGAACTTATTCTTAGAGAATTGCCGCACTGAGCCCCCTGCCTCCATTATGCAGAAAATGACATCCTGCATAGGAAGGCCCCATCTTCAGAAGAAAAAGTGGGAAAATCAGTGACTGAAAGAAATCTTTCCCAAAACATGCACAACTGTTATAAACCCAGCCCTTTATTCAGGTTTACTTCAACATAGTCCAGCACTACTCATTCAACAGTGTGCCCGCACTCATGCCTGAGTGTGCATTTTCCTTTTCAAATTATTGACCTTGCTATTCCTGAATCTGTTTCTGACTCCTTCAGTTCTTTCTTGCTACCCATCAAAAGAAACTGAGGACTTAGGGAGAAGTTCTGTTCTCTACCTCAGCCTTTGTGAAGAAACCTCCCCAGCTCTTGATGCCATTTATTATTGAAAAATAATTTTGTTACTTAAATGATTTTCAGTTGATACGTTTTTCTTACTGGGATCTCCCCGCCCCCCGCCCAACATTTTGCTTGGTTATCATTCTAATAGAGGAACAGATCAGAATGGGATGCTGCTTACATGACTCACATCTCATAGGCCCTTTTACTGAGTACTAGATGTACTAGTACTAGTACTAGTACTACAAAAGCTATCTCATTAATCTTCCGGAAAGATTCCTGTCATCATAAACAATGTTTTCACCAAGACAACAGGGAGCCTGTGTCAACAGAATGCTCAAGGCCACTTCACAGACCTGGAGATCTTTCTGGAAAATCCCCTCACCTCTTCTGCTTTCAAGCTTCCTTGTGAGTTCTGTCCCCTTGGTAAGTACAGATGCTGGAAAGGGGGTATGCCCAGAAGCTCTCTCCAAAAGTACAAATGTAGGAATTGTACAGAAATTAGGGCAGCCCTCTCTACCCAGGAGAACTCTTATCTCTTGTTTTTGCTTGCTTTCTTCTCCATTTTCTCTAATAAACTTATAAAATTGCGTTCAAAGCTTAAGAATTCTTTCTTGAACCATTCACATTCAGACCCCAGAACCGCCCCCCACCCTGCGTTAATCCCCTTGAATAAGATCTACACTGTTTCTAAAGACAGCTGCTAATCTGACCAGTTGTTGCTTTTAAGAATCTCACTTTGTCTTTTCCTTTCAACATTTTTAGTATGTGTTTAGGTGAATCTCTTTGTACTTTTCCTACTTGGGGTTTTTTGAACTTCTTAAATGAATAGACTAACGTTTTTCATAAAACTCGAGAAGTTGTCTATCATCATTTCTTTCATTTTTTGAAAAATGCTCTTCTCTCTCTTCTTCCAAAATGCCCACTACACATATGTTGATGTGGATAAAAGTGTTCCTCCTTTCCCTGAGGCTATTCATTTAATTTCATTATTTCCTTTCTTTCTGATATTCAAGTCTAATATTAGGTTGTGATCTACATTTGAATTAGTTAACTCTTGCTTCTACAAATTCACAAGTAGTGTTGATGCTGGGCAATTTTTTTCTATACAATTATTATAATTTTCATTTTTATAGATAATTTCTGTTTTTGATATTTATTTGATGAAACATTGTCATCAGCACTTCCTTTGCTTATTTTACTTCTTTTGTGGTAGAAGACCTTTTCGCTGACCCCAATGCAAAAGTTAGTCTGCCAGGAATTTTCCACAGTACTACAGAGACTGTAGCCCCGTCCTGTTATTATTGCATTATGGAGGCCGTAGCTATGTCCTGATCTACTCACACTGCAGCTATGTCCTGCTATCATGACCAAGGACAGGTAAGCGTAGCCTCCCTGTCCTGCAGCTGTACATAACTGATAAGAGTTGCCAGTAGAAACCACACACTGCCAAGGAAATGAATCATTACCTCAGAGTATAGAAGGCGCTCCCCTAGACCTCCCTTTACTCAGCTTTGGGTAATAATAACCCTGATCCAGAACTGGTGCTTGCAATAAAGTGCTATTTTCTCTTCCTTTGAGTGCCTGTCTGTCAGTCTTCTCACTGTCTGGAAGCTCTGCCACAAAACTTTTAGTGTCATTTCCTTTTTTTTTTTTTTTTATTTTTAGTTCTTTGAGCATATTTATAAGAGCAGATTTGAAATATTAGTTTGCTAAATCCAGCATCTCTGTTCTCTCGAGGCAGTTTTTTCTTAATTTTTCTTTTATTTTTTTCCTTCTTACATACCACATTTTTTAATTGTTTTGCATTACTCGTATTTTTGGTCAAAATCTGGAAAAAAATTACAACATTTTCTCCCTCCAGAGCTTGTTGTTGTTTGACTAATTATTTGTTTAGAGACTTCACTGATTAAAGAAGTCAATTTCCCCTCAAGTATGAAACTTTGTATAATGCTAATGGGATTGAAATATGACCCCTAGTTTTCTTAGACTTGTTCTTTTGTACATGGTCACTTTAAGAAGAACCAAGGACAATAAAGAATAGCCCCAGAGGCAAAGGGAAAGCTCCTATCCCTTCATCAAAGAAATCTGCCACTCCCTGTGCTTCCACCCTTCTCCTAATCTAGAAATAATCTCTTATCCCTGTTCTCTAGAAGAATGTAGAAAAGGAGTTATTTATCTATACTTTTAGAGTTAGAGCAGGGATGAGTCATTCTGTCAGGGGGACACCTCTCTCCTCTCCCCCACCCTGTGAGACCCAGAACCCCATTCCACTCCTCAGTCCAGGATATAAATCATTTGTCCCAGCTACCTCAGAATTTATCACCATGTAAATTCTTCATATGTGGGTTATCATTAAATCTGAGCATTTTTTTAACTAGCCAGGCTAATGTTAATTTGTTTATTTATCTAGCTTGTGAAAAATCTCAGAGACATAGGGTAACTTTTCCTTTGATCCCCACAATTTGGTGTCCCATGTGGGACACCACAAAAGGTTGGACACTGCTTCCTCTCCAGGATAACTGCAGGGTTTTGAGAACCAAGACTCCTGGAAATGTTAGCAAAAGTAATTAAATTTTATGATCATATCAGAACTCCTGATCACGTTATAGACATCCAAATGAAACAAAGTGAGGAGTATGTGTGCGGTCGGGAAAGAACTTTAGAGAAATGGTGGAACTTTTCCTCTGACTCTCACAACTTTGTGAACAATTTTGGATATATGCACATGTTGTCCTGGGATGACTATCTTTTTAGCAAGTTTCTCTCTGAATTTCTCTCTCACTGGTATGTCTGTTATGTCATAATCCATTGGTCTCACGTAAAGCTATTAGAGTTCACTAATTGACCATTGCTTGCTTGCATGCTTGCTGGATGATACTCTAAGATATATTCTGCCCCAGTATGACTCAACTAAGACGGTGCAACTTTGCTAAGAGGGTTCAAGTGTCCAATCTTTGCATTTTATTCTAACTCCAATAGGTTTTTGTTACACTGTTTCTTTCCCAAGATGATGTTTGTAAATAACCTCGTGGATTTCATGAAGTTACATCTTTCCTTTTATTTGCTTCCACTTAAATACTCACTGCTTATAATTTGTCCTAAGACTGAATTGCTCAACAAGGTTTCAAAGGTTTCCTAATGGAAGTCTCTGAACTTTTTTCTTCCTTTTTTTTGAAGAAATATTCATTGCAACATTATATACATTCAATATATTGATAATCACAAATCAACACATACAATATATTAAGTCCACAAAGACCAGTTCTAGCTTTCCCCATATTATTGACACTATCTACCTGATTTGCACACATAAGTTTCTCCTTTTTCTAGTAAACACTCATCTTGTCTTATTGACAAAAATTATTTTTATTTGGTTTATTCATTCATTTAATGTCTATATATCAAATAAGATTGAAATCATACAGCATTTACCTTTTTCCTTCTCACTTTACTAAGTAAAATTTCATCTAGGATTTTTGCATCATTATAAATAACAGGATTTTATCATTTTTTTTTTATAGCTGAGAACTATTTTATTGAGTCTTTATGGACACTTATGTAACTTCCAGCTCTTGATTATTATAAACAACACAAATAGTACTTTACTAAATATGGTTTGCATATATCTCCTTAACATTTTTGTGATTTTTTTTCAGGTAAATACCCAAAGGTGAGATAATGGAATTGAATGGAATTTAAATTCTATGATATTTGAATTATATGGAATTTAAAATGTTTAAAATACTGCTTTTCCTAATTGTAGACTGATTTACACTTCTAAAAAAGGTACCATTTTTACTAATCCCCATAAACTTCTGTTTTCTCTAGACTTTTGGGCAATAGTCATTTTTATAGGTGAGAGATGAATTCAAGTTGTTATTTTGTCATAGATGTGTTAAATTAAAAGCAAATTCATCTCAAGCTCATTCATATAGTCTACAATTCATTTTCCTCCTTTTTATTTTTGTTGTTTCGTTGCTTCAAATTATATTTCATTTCATTTTATAGAAGTCACTTTAATATTCCTTGAAAGGTTGTTTAGTGGACATGCACTTATACAATTTTTGTCTGTGAAACTCTTTATTGCTCCTTCTATTCTACATGATTACCTAGCAAAGTACGGTAATCTTGGTTGGAAGTTCCTTTCTTTTAGAACTTTCAATATATTGTGCTATTCCCTTTTTGCCTGTGAAGTTTCTTCTGGGAAATATGCAGATAGCCTTGTGGAGGTTTCCTTGTAGTGACTCTCTTTTTTTAGTTGCTCTTAAGATTCTCTCTTTATCTTTATAATTTGGCATCTTAATTACTATGTCTGTTATGTGTCTATTTTGTCTTATTTTACTTTTTAAGTATTTTATTGCAGTAGTTTTGTTTTGCAGATTAAAATAAACTCGTGTAGTTTTCCTACATGTGCAATTTCTCCATTTGTGTGTGTGCATATGTATATATGCTCTCAACCAAATCACCAAGCATTTGAGTTCCTTTTGCTTGAAACTCTTTGAACTTCCTGGATCTGGATATCTCTTTTGTTTTTCTTATTTCTTTAAATAAGTTTTCTGCTTGCTTTTTGTCTCTCTTCTCCATCTGGTACCCCTCTGATGTGAATGTTATTTCTCCTTGTGTTGTATTATAAGTCTCTTAAGCTATCTTTGTTTATTTTCATTCTTTTTTTTTTTTTTTTTTTTTTTTTGTAGCTGGGCTGGGTGCTTTCCACTGTTTTCTAGCACACCAATTCAAATATATCATTTTAGCCTACTTAATCCCCTCTTCTTGTGTTTTTCAGTACAACTATTGTGTTATTTAGCTCTATGATTTCTCCTTTGAACTCTCATAATCTTTCAGTCTTTGATATCAAACTTACTTTGCTCCTTCATTGTTCTCCCAATTTTAGTGAACATCAGCCTTACTGCTGCTTTGAAATCTTCCTTAGGTAATTAATTGTATTAATATTTTTCTCTAGGATTTATGTTGATTCAGCATTCAAGTTAAATTTCTCTCTCTCTCTTCTTTTAGATTGATACTCTGTTTTTATTTCTTTGGATTAGGCAAAACACTTTCCCTTCTTGATGCAATTGTCTGGTGGTAGAATTTCAAGTTGCAGGACATAGCCCTAGGGTTGGAATTCCAACTGACAGGGCCAAGGGACTAAAGGCTACAAGCCAAAAGGAGGATTCAGAAGTGGCCTCAGGTGGAGGAGGGACAACTAATAATATGGACCTCTGGAGTCTCACTTGCCATCTTCCTTCAGAGACTTGGCACAGTCCTCACAAATCTCCACAAATAGATTCTTACAAAAGTGCTCACCTTTCTGTGCTGTGGTCGCAGTTTCTGACTTCCTGTCAAAAAGCCAGCCTAGGTGAGTGTTGTCCTGACAGCCCCAACAACCAGAGAACAAACTGGGTGAAGGTTGGCAGCACTGCTAATGGCAGAGGGGTGGGGTTTTTACCTTCCTACCATATTACTTACTATCTGATGTCTGTCACCAGTACTGACACCACTCAAACAAAAGAGTATCTGGGGAAGATGCTCAGTAGGGTTGCTATTCATTGGAAGGCTATCTTTTTTTTCATTCCTTGCATTAAAGTTTTTGGTTGAAGTGAATAATCATCAGTCCACACACAATTTACCTGTAGGCTCCTCCCACTATCTGTCCTACTTCTTGACTTCCCAGAGTTTTTTTGTTCCCCAAAAGAAAGCCTCTCAATTTTTCACACCAGTATGTATGTGTTCATGTGCAGTTTCCAGCTGCTGGACCACCCAGTATGGGAGTAAACCCTACAATGTATGGGGAGATGTTGTTCTTCCAGACATTGGGCAGCAGTGCCTGTGTGCTATGCCTTCTAGCACATGTCTCAACTTTACCTGCTCTTTCTGATTCATCCAATATGTTATCTGTGGAAAACCCAGACCCTCACGCCTCAGTTTTGTTTTGTTTTGTTTTTCTGATGACTGTAGTTTGTATCTACTTGTAGTTTCATTGTGTCTGTAGGGAAGAGAGAATTCAAAGTCTGAGTTCTCTTCTTAAGAAGTTTCCCTTCTCATATGCCAACCTCTGAACCATCACCCTAGGGCTTGAGCAAGGAAAATGAACTACATTTCTTGGAAATTCATTTTTAGCTTATGAGGGGGTACTGAGCAGAGGAGATAGTCTCTGATCATATCAGCTTGCTTTTTTTCTTCTTGGAACCTCTGTCCTACAAAAGAACTGGGGAAAAAATGGTAAAAATAATATTGTTGGTATCTCATGCTTGACACAAGAAATTCTGTCCTATTGAGTAGCTGGATAAGAAAAATTTTCCCACATCTTAGTTTAATCATCCATGAATTTAGCTTTAATTTTATGGAGCTGAAGTAGAGGAGAAATGCTCTTCTGTTAAATAAAGTGCTGTGTTAGATATCAATTTTTGATCCACTTCTAGTTTTGACTTTGTTAAGTATTCTGTTTGCTTAACAATGCCATTTCAATTTCTTCATGAAAAAAATTGTTTTGCATAGCACCTTCCTATAAGGATACTAGTAAATGAGTTAAATAGTATAAGACCTCAATTTTACCACAGAAGATTGAAATAAACTCTTAAATTTGAGAGAAATACCTGGATAGTGTTGATAATGCAAATTTTTATTGAAAATAAATATAGTATTTTACTAAAATTCACAAAATCCTTTTTAAAAATAAAATTGGTAGAACTGATACTTGTATGACAAAAAGACTTCTAAGGTAACTGACACAGTGTTCCAGGGAAACAGAAAAAGAATTTTGATTGACAATTTCATGTTTTTTTTTCCTAAAAGTACTTGTCTGATACCAATTTTATACCTGATGTAATATTGCTTGATTATATTGAGATGTCATTTACATACTGATTGTCACTCAAATTTTAAGTTGATACTGCATTTTTTATTCCAAAAATCAGGTAATAAAAAACCACAAAAAATAAAATGTTGAGGAATGATAATTTATGGTTCCCTCAGAATAAAATAAATGGATAACTTTGACAATGAAAAAAGACAAAATTAATAGCATATATCTTGACATATTTTGTTCTAAATTGAATGTCTATATATCTGCATTCATGATAGCATTCCGAAGGAAAAAATATGTCTTGCTTGAAGGTCAAAATGAAAGATAAGAGAAGCTCAGGCTTATTAGCATCTCAGAACATTTCAGTGACTGATTTAATTAAAGATCATGGAATAAATTGTACACTATTCCTCAAATATATGCTTCTATAAAAGCTTTCATGTATTTTTAGAGTACATTGGTACTTATGAGTCTAAGTTTTATGTGTCAAATGTTTCATATGTTAAAGAATATTGCATATGCACATTAACAAATGAAAAATCATGTAAAATATGAAATTGTTATTGTTGTATAATGGATATACCGCAAGACCATTAATATCTCAAGTGCAGAAGGCAGCTATAATAGTGTAAATATTTATTGCAATAGCCATTCTAAATATTCTACAATATTTAATTACTTGCATTTGGTTGGCATGACTACATAAGATAAAATTTCCTTCTTCTACCATCGTATTTTACTTTACCCATATGAAGAATGTTATTTTAAAGTTATGTCTAAAAATAAATGAGTAGTTTTATTTCCTACATCCTATAACATATAAAAAAAGCAATTTAGTTCAGTTAACAAATATTATCAGCTCTCTCTTATCCATATTCCACATGCTATGTTTCTTTTTTTCAGTGAAAAGAACACACAAAACAATGATTTTTTAAATAGAGTGGATACATGAGAACTTACAAGAAGTCCTATGCAAACGATCATTTTTATGAGATCTGAGATCCTCATACTGCTGGATTTTCCTAATGAGAGTATGGTAAAGCGAAGCTCAGTAAGGGAGCTGGAAAGTGGGTGAACAAAGAGATTACTAATCTGAATCTGATATCTTCAAATGCTCTTAGCTTTCTTTGCTCCTTTTAAGAACTATGTTGCCAACAAAAGAAATGGCAATGTAATTTTTTCAAATGATCTCTAAAATGTACTTCTTCCTCTGAGATCATAGTCCCATGAGCAAGCATAATTCAGCTTTGAATAATGCCCATGCAGAGGTTTGTCTGCATGGATTATCCTTCATGATGAGGATTTATCCACCTCAGTCCTTATTTCCTAAATAAACACATATATGCAGAGTTAAAAAGTTTTGAACAATTGAAGAATCTCTCATGAAGTCAGAAACCAAGGATGACTTGATCAGTGTCTAGGTATTCCTTACATTTGCATTTAATAGGAAAGAAAACTTTTTAGCTAATCTTTTCTCTGAATCCTGAAATGTCCACTTCATTTTTATTAACGACTACATAATCTAAGTGCAATCTAACTTAGAGAAGAAAGAAACCCCCAATTATGGGTAAACCCTACAATAAGGGAGATAGTGCGTTAGAAGGGAAAGGTGTTGGAAATAAACATAATTTTTATTAAGATGTCAATCTGAAGCATTGCTCTCAAACCTTTGGCAGCAACATCTACCCATATCTGATGCCAGGAGCATAGATTTTGTAAGTTTGTTTCATTACAGGCATAGATGAAAATTTATGAATTCAAACAAGGCTTGAAATGCAATAGAAAACTGACTTTCTCACTCTTGTTCTATTTTATGATATAGGGTATAACATTCTTATGCTTGTGCAAGTTTTTTTTGCTAGGGTTTATCTCAGGTTTTCTATGTTTGGTCAGTTTCTAAGTGAGTGATGCTCAGAGTACCCAGAGAGTACCAGGGAGAAGGAAACATGTAGGATAATAAGCACCGACTCTGCACTCTATTAGCGGAAATAATCATCTCACTTTATATTGCAAGGAATCACAGAGAATATTATTGAGTCTACTTCAAGAAAAATAAAACGGAACTCATATATTCAGATTCAGTAATTATTCATATACCCCAAGCCACAGAGACAAGCTATGAATCAAAGCAAAGACTAAATTTTGCTAAAATCAAGCTCCATTCAAAATAGTGTAGTGCCACTCAGAGTCATTTGTATAATTTGCAGAGCACAATGCAAATTGAAAACGTTGTCGCCTTATTCAAAAATATGAAAAATGTCTCTAAAGGCAACAAATACAAGTCTTTCTTTTCTTCTGTGATTTCTTTCTTGATTTGCCATGTTTTTCATTTTTGATTTAATGTTATAAGAAAATAAATTAGCACAAATTATCTATTCATCTTTATATTGTACAATGTGATTTTGAAAGTAAATATAGAAGCAATCAATGTATATGCAAAGTTATCAAAAATGTATCATCTGTGTTTAACTTGTATTTAATTGTTACCAAAGTAATGGAAAAGCTTCAGTAAACTTAATGAAATATTATTTCATTTTACAGTATGTACATAGTCTGCCAAGACTCTTTACCTCACATTTAAGATAAAGAAATGACTAAAGAAAACAAGTAAATTATGGGTGGCCTTACCTTTCTTTTTCCTTCTGTGTTATCATTTTAAGCATAACTAGTTGACTCATACAGATAAGTAAAATACCCCAAAAAGGATAAGACAGGATTTCTTGGTGGCTCCTGTTTAATAGAATGCCATTGCTTGCTTTCAGTATTTTATGTAAGCTATGGTTTAAATGAAGTGTAGTCTCTTGTAAATTATACTGGCTTTTATTCTCGCCAAAATTTTACTGATATTGAGTCCTATAAAATTCTGTGCTCCTGGGGTTTCACAGTGTCATAGGTGAATGAGATTTCCAGAAATTAATATACAAATCGCTTATATTGCTCAGTTCATACATCGATCCACTGATTTTATTTAGAAGCACATTTAAGAAGTTAAGACACTGGAAATTTTCAAGATAATAGAACAAAAAAGTAATTTGTATTCAATTTCAAAGGACCCCAAATAATCAAAGAAATCATGACAAAAATAAGTAGTGGCAATATACCCCCTAATGTCAAACTATACAATAAAGCAATAGTAATTAAATAGTTTGGCATTTAAATAAAACAGACACACAGATCAGTAGAATAGAAGTGAGAAACCAGAAATAAACTCATACACACATGGTCTGTTAATGTGACACAAAAGCATCAAGAGCAAACAATGGAGAGTGGAAAGTCTTTTCATCAAATGGTATTGGGGAATCTGAAAAGCTTAACAGACACACAAATGAAACTAGACCACACTCTAACACCATGTACAAAAATGGAGGTTAATTCAAAATGGATTAGGGGCATGGATGTAATACCAGCACCTATGAAATGCATGGAAGAAAATATAAACAGTATAGTCTGTGACTTCTGCTTTAGAGGCTTCTTTGGAGACGCAACTCTAGTGCAAGAGAAAACAAAATAACAAAATAACCAAAGGGCGCTACATCCACTCCTAAAATGCTTCTGCATAGCACAAGAAATTATCCATAGAACGAAATGACAGTCAAATAAATGAGAGAAGATATCTGCACATCGTACATCTGACAAGGGGTTAATATACGAGTATATAAACAACCCTTGTAACTCAACAGCACTAACAACAGTAACAATGACAAAACAGAACAACGTAATAAAAAATAATGGTCAGATCTGAATATACATTTCTTCAAAGATGATATACTGATGTCCAATAGACACATGAAAAAAGTTCATTATCAGTTAATACAAGGTATATGCAAGACAAAGCCATAGTAAGATGTCATCTTACACCTGTGAGAATGCTTATATCTAAGAGACTAGTAAAAAGTGTTGGCAAGGATACTGAGAAAAGAAAACTCTTATAAACTGTTAGTAGGAATGCAAATTGGTGTAGCCAGTTTGGAAAATGGTATGTTTACTCAAAAAGTTAAAAATGGAACTAACACTAAACTACCACTTCTAGGTATCTATCCTAATATTAAAACACTGCTTTGAAAAGATAGATGTACTCTTATGTTCCTTGCAGCACTATTTGCAATAGTCAAAAATGTATACAATATAAGTGTCCATTGAAAGATGAATGGATAAAGAAGATGAAGTATATATCCACAATGATGTACTATTCACCTACAAGAAAAAAATGAAATACTCACATGGATGGACCTAGAGGGAATTTTACTAAGTGAAATAACTCAGAAGAAGAAAGAAAAATGCTGGATGATTTCATTCATATGTGGACTCTAAATAGACTGATAGCATACATACTGTTTTAAATGGGACGTTACCTTTTTTTTTTTTTTCTTATGTCCCTATTGTTTCATCATCTTAATATAAATGTCAGTGCTGTCCCATTTTTTAATGAATCAGGCCATCTTCAGTGAAGAGGAAACAGGTCAACTGAGTTGCCCCTGTCTGTTGAGGAGGAACAAAAGGAACTGCTCCTTTTGCTCCATGTCAGGGATAACACTTTGCTAACATGGACTGCAAAGAGACACAGCTGTTCCCACTCCCTGTGAGAAAACAGAATTTGTACATAAACAAGACCTACTCCACCCTTTAAAGGGAACAGAGCATGACAGTGTGGTTCACCCACAGGGAAACACTATGTGGGCTATTTCTGGTGTTATGGGAGCTAACTCTGGCACTGTGGGATTTATTGGGCATTTCTGTCACTGAGATGGTTAAAGTGGCATGTGTTTTGGGCAGAGAGTGAGGTAAATAGGGCTGTCAAATTTGTTATTCTTCCAAGGTGCCTAAATTTCTTGTTCCAGCTCTGGTCATTTGTATGAAGTCACATTAGACCACACATCTTTATTATGTAACCCCATCAGCATCGAACAGTACTTAGTTGCTACTGGCTTAACCGCTCTGCTCCTGCTTGAATTGCTTCATCTGCTCCCCTCCCCTTAGTCACCAGAGAATAACTTTGCCCCTTTGTAGCCATCTCAATGTCCCATTTTTGTCTCAAGGAAATATGGTCATTCTAAATATAAAGAAATAAAACAAATGAATCTCAAAAGCCAAGCATAAACTAAGCCTTGGACACTGTCAATAGGACTGAGGTGACCAGAAGGAAAGATGATAGGGATAAGAGCAAAGGGTGGTGAAGTTCCACTGGACAGTGATGGAGGACTGTTAGAAAATTGGTGGTGATCATGGCATGTTACGTATTTCATGAAGAGTGAGCCTGAGCATCTAAAATATCTATTATATTAGAAATAAAAGTTACCTCAAAAATGAAAACAAATTAAGACCTTGAACTGAAATTCAAGGAAGTTTTAAAACAGTGACAGAACACGAAAACCAGCACTGTGTATATATACAGATTGCATGCCCCAAAAGTCAGTCCTGTAACTTCTTTAATTTTCTGAGCTGTGCAGGATATCATATTTAGAAAAGCAACACTTTTCCTGAGATTAACATGTAGCAAAAATAGGCTGTGAATAAATTACATGCTGTTGGGCCTGCTTGCATAAGATATGGTGGCCAGTATTATGGAATTAATTCATGACAGGAGGATCAGTTATTAGGTCAAGTGGGATTGACTAAATATTGGAGGAGAGTAATATTAATGAAACAGAAGTTCAATATACACCTTGAAATTGAACACCCTTTTATTTAAGAACTATGAATGGCAGTGAAGAATTTGTGTGATTTAGATAGTCGGAATGTTAGGAGCATGAATGAACAAAACTTGTTTCTTGTATTGGCATAAGAGAGAATTCAGAACACAAGACAAGAGAAGTAAAATTAAGTAAGAATTTATAGGTAACAGAAAGCACATTCAGGAGGTCTCCAATGGGCTGCGCAACTTCAGTTATTCCAAGAGGTGGAGTTTGAAATGTGCTGTTAGCTCTCTCGGACAGGTTTATATCCCCTCTTCTCATCTGATGGGCCAACCCAATGCACTGTTTCAAGACTGCTCCTCCCAAATATTTTGCATAATGGTCAATATTCAAAGTCCTACTTCCTTAAAGTTTCCCTTCCACATTCCTTGATCTTGTAGTTTCTTTCTGCCTTTGATCTGAATAGATTTTTCTGCCAACACGGCCTTTGCCATTTTGTCAGTTACTCATACATATTCTTTGTCTGCCTCAGCTCATGTCTACACAACAACCAATGTGAACGAGAAGACAGGGGATAGATAAAGAAAGTTATATAATCATGATTCAATGATTATTAGCTAGCTACATGTTACAAATGAGATAATTGAAGTAAAGAAGTAAGTAAATGAACGAGGTATTTACAGGTACTAAATAAAGGAAGTTTGATATTAGAACCTGAAGTCCCAGCCAGACAGGAGAGTCCACATTTCTACAAGGCAGTGCAAGCAAAGTTGACTAGAAAATAGTTAACTTACAAAAAGGAAGGAAATTGCTATTTAGTTGGTGATTGATTTTGTTAACAAAATGGGAGAGTGTAGATTAGTTATCCCAATGAATTTTCCTTTATCACTAAGAATCACTAGTAAAATGACTGTTCAAATATATAAACAAGCTACATTTGATTATAAAATAAATTCTACATCTTATTCCATTTATACTAAACTATGGTTATGCAAGTTGATATGAAAGAGTTAATAGAACTAGACCTTTCAACATTTATATAAAAAAACAGGAAAGCAGTAATGCTATGAAACAGCTTCTCCTCTCCAGTTCTTATGAGTTTATGCTTGATAACTTCATGCTTTTTGAAGTTCTTAAAAGGCTACAAAAATGAGTATTTTTTTCCGGAATTTGACTTTATATAGGAGGAAAAGTATTATAGTTATATCTAAATTGACTCCTCTAGAGGGAATATAAATTATTTTTTCTACAGAAACAAAGTAAATATAATCATGACTTGAAAAGATATAAGGAGATAAACTGCCATTATGTCTTCAAACAGATATGCTTGAAATTTGACAGTAAAAATATTGAAAGTATACCAGAAACAGGTTGAAACAGAAACTATAAATAAAGATTTGCAGGAAGGTCTTGAAAGAGAGTGGTAAAAAGGGAAAGGTAGAATATTGCTCAGAGAAAAATTCTTGTGATTTAATTTTCTGGTTTTGCATATTATGAATAATAATATATAAAATATTTTGGATACATAATATTGATCAGCATTAATGTGTGTTGCATGTGACATACAAGAGCCTGTTTTCTGTTACAGAGGCAAAAATCAATTAAATGCAAGTTATGTTATATAAATATATATATATGACAATTCCATACAACTCAAAGGATCAAATTGAAAATGCATTTATCTATATCTATATATCTATATATCTATATATCTATATAGATATATAGATATATAGATATATATGATGGCTAAATCTAACTTGTGGCTCTCCATAACTCAATATACAAATTTACTAAGTATAGACAAGAAGTAAAAATCATCAGAAATAATTGTATTCTTACTTTATCAAGGATATATAGAGGAGCTGGATTACAAATCAAGAGGGCCATAATAAGAATATTCATATAATATTATCATTTTGTATTTATATGTGCAAGTCAATATTGATATATATTTAAAATTACATTCTCAAGGAAATAAAAGCACTATCCTGCATCATGACTTACAACTTGCATTTCATTTGTTTCAATCCAGGCAGTTTTCCAGCAAGTATAGCAATAAATACGTGTTCTAAACTATACACAACTACTGGTTCTATCTAGTTTCCTGCTCATTGTATGCAATATAAAAATATATCTTAGGAGAGCCTGTTATGTACAGGAAACATGGAAGATAAAGATGAAGTAAAGATAAAATCTCTCATCTCGAAGTTATCAGCAATTCATAAAGAGACATTAAACTGTCTGAAGCAGTGGAACAAACACAAATATCGCAAAGGTGACTAATTTCATGTTAGAGTTACTTTTGTATTGCTGTTGTAACACCCTGCCCCAAAACGAGTGTCTTAAAACAGCACAAATGTATTGTTTTACCATTATATCAGCAAGATTTTTGAAATAGGTCTCCTGGACCTAAGTTTCCAGCAGGGCAGCATTCTTTCCATTTACTGGCCCTTTCTACTTTTTGGAGGTAACATACATTAATTGACACTTTTCTTTTCCTTCATCTTCATAGCCAGAGAGGGAGTTCTCACATCAGATCCTATTCACTTCTCTTTGCCTCTTTCCTCACAATCAGGGTCCTTTTAATATATTGAACTTAGATAAATCAAGAGAGTCTCCCAATTGAATGGACAACTAATTAGTAAACTTTCTTTGAAAGTTGAATTTCCCCTAGTTATGTAAGATATTCACAACTACTGAAAGCTAGAGGTTGACCATTGGTGAGGCATACATTCTGTTGACTGTAGATACATTTTGTAAAATTTGGATAGTGGAAGCCATAACTAATAGTTGGAGTACAAGGGACAAGTTATATAAAGAAAAAGCAAACATGAAATGTATGCTATGCTTTGATGTGTGTTCAAGTTATAGCACAGCAACTACTGCAACATAAGATTATCAGTGGTAAAATCTCTAGTACACATTATTATTTCTTATAGTAATTCTCTATCAATCTTATGGATAAATGTTTCATATACATATTTTTCCTTTTACTCTATCATGTCTGAGCTATTGAGGCATTTTTTGAGGATCATAATCTATGTTACATATATTAGGACAAACATAAATTGTGGCAGATTGTTTACAAATTGTTTTAATCAAAGAATGTAAAATGATGTCTTTTTTTAGCATGATGACACATCAGTCCTGAGCATATTTAGAAAACTGATTCAATGTGGTTTCAATTCTTTCCAATAACACTCCATTATTTCAATTTCAATTTTGACATTTTAATTCCTCAAAATTAAAAATAATTAATACAATTATGAAATCCTAGTTGATTTAAACATAAAATTGTATTAAGAAAAACAAATACTCTGGGTCAATGAAGAGTACTGCATTTTATAAATGTTTATACCATTAAATGCATCTGGGTCAATGACCATTCTTTATCTCATTTTAATCTAGATGCTGGATGTTTGAAGGAGAAAAATTAAGTTCTTATTTCATGAACACCTAAAACATATTAAATTTTGATGAACTGCATTATTTCATGGATAGATAATCCATTTTTCTATAGTGACATTCTTCCCTAGTATTTCAATAGTGTTGCTTTCGGCATATGATGTCTTATGCCCAAATCTGTGCTCTAGTCCCTGAAGTAACAAGAAAAGTATCATGAATAAATATTAAATAATAGAACAAATATAACACACAATGGCAGTCCTTCTTTTTGTATACTTAAGACATGACAGTAGCAAAGTAATATTCTTATTTTAATATATTAATGATAAATCTCTTATCCCATAATCATATCAAAGATCTTTGGTAAAATGTGCTTAATATAACAAATATTTTCAAAAGGGGTAGAGGAAAACAGCATTGGGGTTTCATTTGCAGGTGAATAAGTAATATACTTAAGGAAACCTGTGCATTATATAATATTACGTTGTCATAGAAAATAGTTGGTAACTAAAGTGACTCCTTTCTGCATAAATACTGTTATGTGACAATTATCATAGCAATTGAAAATGCAATAGGATTTGAAATAAATGAATCTAGCAAAATAAAACACTAATAGATAGATAAAAAAGAATGCTTCATACCTTTAAGCAATTATTGAAGTTGTTCCATTCTTTGGCATTAAAGTGAATATTGACGATCAGGAGCAGATGCCTTATGAACTGATCTCTTTAATAACTTGTATAATGGATACTAATGTATATATAATGTATACTTTTATAATTTTAATATTTTGTACACATATTTATTATTCCATTAAATTTTATAAAAACATAGGGACTATCTAATATAAAGCGATCGCTTGATTTTCTTTATGCAGTGTCAGTCTTCTACCTGGTAACATTTTATTCAAACCTTTAAAGCTTCTTTTAAAATTTCTTTGACTTATTTTCTGGCCACTAGTTCTCTCACTTTTTGTTCAGCAGAATATGAATTGTTTTTCATTAGAAAGTAATTTGTACTGAGTAGAGAATGATAGATAGTGTCTATTTCTTTCAATAATTAAAAAATAATATTTATTATTTCCATTGATAATCTAACTTTCTATTTTCATTTTTTTTACTACTATTATCTTTAGTTTTCAACCATTTGACTCTGATGTACTATATGTAGTTTTATTTGTACTATCTTGCTTGGATTTTTCTAAGTTTTTTTGGCATTAAATTTATATCTTTTATCAATTTTTGTGCATGATTGGCTGCTATTTTTACAAACACTTCTTCTGATCCTTTATGTTTTTTTTTTCTTTCTCTCTGTTCGTTTTATATAGTTTCCACTGAACTGTCCTAAAGACCACTGGTACTTGGTACTTTCCTCAGTTGTGACAGAGATGTGCTTAAGTCTTTGAAGCGAAATACATATATGAATATATAGTATATTATCAAATATATATGAATATATATATAATATTATATGTGCACACACATATACACACACATACGATTATTTTATTTTAGTTTCCTGCCTTTCTCTCTGGATTATGTGGACCACTCTTTTGGACATAGATGAAACCTTGTGAGAATCAGCGTATACTCAACATTTAATGCCTTACATTCTTTGGAGACCTAGAAGGGCTTAGACTAAGAGGGATATGAATGAGCTCTTTTGTATGTTGGTGTACTCTTGACCTAAACTAAGTAAAAAAAACTGTAGGTCAG
Organism: Solenodon paradoxus; assembly: GCA_004363575.1. NCBI lineage: Eukaryota > Metazoa > Chordata > Mammalia > Eulipotyphla > Solenodontidae > Solenodon > Solenodon paradoxus. Next base: position 702,542 of record RJWH01000089.1, read on the forward strand.
AGCTGGTAGTTTGTGGTAAGGACTCGACAAGATTCTAGTACTTGACACTAGCTGACACATGTCCTTTAAAGTTCTTTAATGAACCAGCTATTTCTTCTTACACTCACCTGTACTTGATTGTGCTGAACCTACTAGTTTTCTAAAGATAAAAGCAAGTACGAATCAAGCTTGCTGGGACAGTCCATTTTCTGAATTTTAATTAATTTAGGATTGTTTGGAATTCTCCACATAGAATATGTTTCGAAGAAAAAAGTTAAATTTCAATTTAACTTATTCTCATTGTTAAGATAGAGAGTAACCATCTCTTGTGAGTTCTATAAATCCAGCTTGAAGATGTTCAATGTCTAGCTACTTTTAGGAGCCTGGAATAGAGAAAGAGGTTTCCTTTATATTCCATTTCCATTATATTTATACTATATAGTTATTTGATCTCTACTGAAAAAAATATTTAGAATGAAAGTATAGAATGCCAAGAAATTCTGTGGAATAATTCCTTATATTCAAAATATTTTAAACTAATTTACATGTTATGGTAGAGCCTTCAGACAGTGAGAAGACTGACACTAAGCACTCAAAGTAGAGAAAAAGCACTTTATTGTACTGTGCGCTTTATTGGTACTGGCTCAGGGGTATTGTCTAGGAGAGCTCCTTTTATGCTCTGAGGTAAAGATTCACCTCCTTGGCTATGTGTGGTTTCTACTGTCATCTGTTTGTATTAGGTTCAGGGAAAAGGTCTTCTATGACAAAGAAAACAAATGAAATTAAAGAAAATGCTGAACATAGCATTAGACAGTGATAACATATGCATCAAACATTCATTTTTATAAGAATTAAGGTAAGCTTATTTAGTCGTCACAGGAAACAGAAAAGTTGAACTTATAATGTCTCATGTCAAAAAAATTATGCAGAGGTAGTTGCATAAGAAAAACTCCATGTTTTGGGATTTTGAGTTACTCATTCATTTTGCAATTAAATGCATTTACAAAACGTGGGAAAACATGACTTCAATATTACAAACTCTAGACCATAAACAGTACTCTAAATGACTAGTTCAAAGACAAAATAGTACTGAGGGAAGTACTGGAAGTAAGGCCAAACAGTGTTTTTTAAATCAAATAATAGCACGAAGAAGACTAACAGGAATTTTATATGTGTAAAACTTTTTCAGCTAAAATTGTGCATTTAAATAGTCTGAAGTTTTTTAAATCAACAATTTTCAAATGCTAGTATAGAGCAATGATTAAAAAATCTGTATTATGGGTACACTCCTGTGGCTCAGCAGCTCAGCTTCAGGCCATGTAATACAGGTTGGAGACCTGGTGGGGGAAACTCATTTCAAAAACTCTGTGTTTTAGAAACTGACATTGCTATTAAGAAAAATATTGAGTCTAAGAATGCCATATATATATTTTATTCTAAATAAGTGACAGACTCTCAATGTGAAAACAAGCGATACTGCAGCATACTGTAGGAGAATAAGAAATAAACAGTAGAATTGACCATTGAACTGATAATGTCATGGGGTAATGTTCCATGATGACAGAGCAGAAGACTCCAGGCTCTGCCTCTCCACATAGATCAACAATTAGACAGCTATTCACAAACAAACTAGCTCTGGAAAAGGTCAGGAGTACCCTTAAGTCAGTAAACTCACAAAATAAAAACAAACCTGTGGATTCTGACAACAGAATTGAGATTACCAGAGGAGAAAGGGGAGTTGGGGTGGCTCAGAGGAAAGAGTAGAGAACATTCAATGGACAGTGGAGAAGAATTATTAGAACTTTGGAGATTGTTATGATCTGCATCATAAATTTGTAAAAGTAATGCAATTTTATAAACCAAACAGTATTTTAAACCAATGTTATCTCAGCTTAAATGTGTGTGTGTGTATAATTTACTTAATTTAACAAAAAATGAAACTTGATCCATAAAATGTGACTTCTATCATCCCATTCACAACCTGGCATAGTTCATCACCAAGAAACTAAAAAGAACTCCCCTGATGGAGAAAGGAAGAGCTGGATGAATTACCAGCTTCCCCAGCCATTCAGGACACCACATGAAAGAACTGCTTCTGTTTTCTCTTATCTCTAGACCAGCAAAATTGAGACATCCAGAGAAACTGAAACAAGGAAGAAAGGTAGAGATTAATGGTGTCAGTCATGTAACAGTAGCAAATGCCCTTCCCAGTGACCTGTTTTGCAGAAGACTTTGCCACTTACTAGCAGGAATCATTCAGCATGGACTCCACAACCTCTTGGCGATTCTACTGGAGGCAGGTAGGTGTGTTGCCTGAGGCCTCCCTGCTAGCTAAACTTCTGTCTTTGTGCATGCTCAGTGCATTCAACCACTTTGACTCCCATCACTTAACCTATTACTTCTGTACCACGGCAAAATTTTATAGCCACAGAATTACAAACAGAAAATCAGTTCCTCGCACAATGGCTTCTGAGCCTATATGCAAACCTATCTCCTACCACTGGCCTGCACGATGGACTTACCCATAGCTGTCCCCTTTAATTGTCAATTTCACGTCCCAGCCCAACTCCTGACATCAACCTCCATTGCTATGTGATAGTGATGATAACAAGCAGACACAGCATGTTAACAGCCAGCAACCCCACAGATTACGCCCACAGTCAAATGAATCAACACCGATCCTTGCTGTTTACTTTGATGCCCATCACAGTGTTTGTTTGTATCTGGCCCTTGCCACCATGCAGACACCTGAAGCTAGTCCCATAGTTGAGTGTGCGAACATCACCATCTTCCACTGTCACTGCTGTCTGTTCTGGTTTTAGCCACTGGTACAGAGGCATGATTAAGGGTCACAATAGCCCTTGCAGCCACAACGGATCTACCAATGACCACAGAGCTGTCCATGTTTTGGTACACGGTGACCTGAGTCTACAAATCATCATGTCACCTGCACCCAGAACTGCCAAATGCCCATACACTTGACATCTGCACCAGTAAACCCAAGATCACAACAGACTCAAGTATGCTCTAATTCTAGGTGAAGCTCTGTCCTTCTTTAGTTCTAGCAAACTTTTAAAGAGAAATTAATGTAAATTTTCTCAAAATCCTTCCAAAAAATGAACAGAAAAAAGCACAAACTCATTTGTCAAGGCTAACATTACCTTGATACTAAAGCTACATGAGAATGCTCTAAGAAAAAAATAAAAGAAAAGCTGCAGACCCATATTCCTAATGAATATAGACATAAAATTCTCAACCAAATACTAATAAACTGAACTTAACAGCACATTAAAAAAAAACAATATGATCAAGTAGGATTTACACCTAAGAAGCAAAGATGGTTCATCATATATAAACCAGCATATGTAATGTACATTCATACATGAAAGACACAATGATATGCTTTTCAGAAAATAAGACAAAAATCACATAAAATTTTCAATAGATACAGAAAATGAATTTTTCACAAAAAAACATTCTTTTATAATATAAACTTTAATAAATTGTGTATAGGAGAGACTTACCGCAACATAATAAAAGTCATACAGGACATGTTCGCATATAATGTCATACTTAAAAGGGAAAGATTGAGAACTTTTCCTCTAAAACAGAACAAGACAGACAATGATTCCCATTCTTGCCACTCAATCAACATAACACTGGAAGTGCTAGTTAGAGCTTAAGGCAATAAAAATAAATAAAATTTATCGAAATTGGAAAAGAAGAAGGAGAACAGTCTCTCTGCTAATAACAAAATAGTATATAGAGAAAATAAGAGTACAACAACTGCTAGACTTAAACAAATTCAGTATAATGTTAGTATACAAAATGAATATTAAAAAATCATTGCATTTCTAAATACTAGCAATGAACTATCTGAAAAAAAAAATGAAGAAAAAAATCCAATTTACAACAGTAATTTGACAGTTATTAACAAAAGAACTATCTTTTGTTTTAGTATAGTTTAAAATAACAAAGATAATGTGTATTTTCATTTTCCAAATGATTACTTATCTTTAAATACAACTTCAACTACAAAGACCTGGCAATTGATAGTGCAGTAAAACAATAATGACTGATCACTCTGACCTTCTAATTAAAAATATATATATTTATAACAATAAAGATGCATTATTATCATTCTAGTGGATATATCTCAACTTGTGAATGTTAAAAAAACTTATAAAAATTTAAATGATGAAAATTTTGCAGTTGCAATTAAAATCAAATTCAGCAATTAAAAACATGACTATTTGATATTATTTAAGTCTATAATACGTATTTTTGAAAATTTTTCTTAATCCTCGTGAGTGTTATTGTGTGTGAAAAGAATAGTGATATAAGCAGTAAATTAATATTAAAAGTAGATCACCATCGAATTAGTTTAAAATACTATAAAACGTAATGAAAGATCAACCTAATATTATGTTTCGGTTATAATGCATATAAAATATAAGAATAATCTCCTGTACTTTTATTGGTAAGTAAAATATTTTAAAACAGTTTTTATTTTTAGGTTAATATTTATTTTCAAAAGCTTATATATTTTGTTGTTAAAAATGTTTTATAATTTAGTTTCCAAAAACTTAAATTTTATCTTAAACTTGATTCTTTTGTTGTATTTTCAATTTCTGAAAATGTTGCTACTTATGATAAACTAGTTTTGACCATTTCTATTATGGTCTCCCGTGATATAAAAATACATATTTTAAATGATTGGCAGTGAATATATGCTCAGAATCAGATAACACTTGCATATTCATTCATATTATCAATTTTCCTACTGATTCTTAATAGAAAACAGCAGAAATCTATATAATCATCCAGTTCTACTACAAATAAGGAAAAGAAAAGGAGATTTTATCACTTTTACTCCTGCCAAAGCATTATATGTTTTTAGATTATCATATTAACTGGAATCCAGAGTATTCAACTGAGGACATAAAAATCTTTTTTTGGCTGCAAACTTTTCTGGACTCAGTGGTAAAGCAGGATTGATGACTGTTTATAATAGCAATAATCCCTGCAAAATCGGTCATTAGCACAGTTAACAACTAATTTGTTGGAGTGTTAACTGCCCTTGGCTTTGCCTCAAGCTGTTAGCAAACTGGTCATTAACTGCTGGTTACAATTGATTTCTTGGGGCCCTATTTAACAGAAATTTGATTTCAATTCAATACCCACAGAGGCTAATTTTGATTTGGTAAACAAGTAAGTATCTTTTCTTAGAGTTAGCCTGGATACAACAGTGTTCTTCTATGAGATATAAAAAGACATTTCCCAAAAGTCAATTAATGTGTGAAGAATGTGTGATTACTCTATAGATAACTAGTTAAGTGTTTATATTCAATTTTACATGACAGGGCTGACAGATAATATGTTCATATGCTACACATTTCCAAAGGTATTCTAGCAAATGAAATCACTGCATATAATTTAAGATTTATTATAATATCAGTTATTTAATGGTACCCAAAACAATGATTAACAAAGTTAGGTATGAAAAATATATTATCTTGTGAAAAATTACCAAAACTCCAGTTACCAACAATGTACAAAGGTTCCTTTTTCTCCACACTCTGGTTGATACTTAAAAGTTTCTTGTCTTTTTGAAACTGGCCATTCTCACACATATAAGCTGCTATCTCATTGCTGCTTTAATATGAAGCTGCCTAATAACAAGACATGTGGAATATTTATTCCACATATGTGCATATTGGTCATCTTTATGCATTTTTGAGAAGTATCTATCCAGTGTTTCTGCTCATTTATTAACTAATCTATTAAGAATCAGTAGGAAAACTGATAATATGAATGAATATGTAACTGTTTTCTGATTCTGAGCATATATTCACTGCCAATCATTTAAAATATGTATTTTTATGTCACCAGACACCATAACAGAATGGTCAAAACTAGTTTATCATAAGTAGCAACATTTCACAAACTTTAATTTATAAACTTTCCTTTGGCATCATATTTGTGCAATTATTCCCAAATCCAAAGAAATTATCTTATATACTCTTCTAAAAGTTTTATATTTAGCTCTTAAGTTTACTTATTTGATCCATTTGGAGTTCTTTTGCATGCATGGTGGAAGGCTTCACTTCATTCTTTTGTATAAGGAAAGGATCTAACTTCTCTTTTTGTATGGTGATATGCAGTTTTCTTAGAATCATTAGTTGTAAAGACTGTCCTTTCACTTATATCATTTAATGGTATTGACCGCCATACTGAAAAATCAATTGCATATAAATAAGCTTATATATGTATATGTGCATATATTTAATATTATTAACAAGGGTTTCTATTCAGCACTATTTAGGTAAAAGCTAGTACCACCTAGTTTTCTTTATTGTATGTTTTTATATAAGTTTTGAAGTCAGGGAAGTCAGGAAGTATGAGAGCTAAAGCATTATCCCCTTCTTTAAGATTTTGTTTTCTATTTGTAGTTCCTTGAGATTTATATTGCTATAGACAGAATATTTATGTTCTTTCCAAATTCATGCATGGAAACTGTAATCTCCAATATCATGGCATTTGGATGTGGGATATTTGGAAGGGAACTGGAGTTACATTAGGTCATGTGTTCTTCATGAAAAGTATAATGAATGACCTTTTAAAAAGATAAAGAGACACTGAATTATCTCTCTCCCACCCTTCACCTCCATCTATTTCTCCTTCCTCCTCTCTCTCTCTCTCTCTCTCTCTCTCTCTCTCTCTCTCTCTCATCAACCATACTGCCATTCTGAATTTATAGATCATTTTAAGTACTATTAGGATCTTAAAAACACTGCATTTTTCAATCCATAGCAAGAATATCTTATAATTTTTCTGTCTTATTTACATTTTTTCAGAAATATTTTGTGATTTGAAATATAGAATTCTTTGCTTATTTGTTCAATTATATTTCTAAGTATTCTATTGTTTTTTATGTTATTGCAAGACAATTATTTTCTTAATTTCCTTTTTGGATTTTCATTGCTGGTATACAAATGTATATGTGCTTGGTGCATACAAATATGCAGCTAATTTTGTGTGGCAATTTTATTTTGCAACTTTGCTAGAATAGTTTCTAGATTCTAAGAGTTTGTTGTTGTCTGTGGTTTTTTACATATAAGGTTAAGCCATATCCATATAGGAAATATTTACTTATTCATTTCTTGTTTGGATTTTGTGTGTATTATTTTGTCTAATTGCTCAAAAATTTTCTGTAGCATTTTAAATAAAAATAATAGTGGCCATTTTGTCTGTTTCCTGGTCTTACAGAAAAAGCTTATTAGTCTTTCACCATTGAGTTACAATTTAGTCATGAGTTTTCAACAGATTGAGAAATTTATTTCTATTCTTAGTAATTCAATATTTTTATTATAATAAAGTTTTGAATTCAGTTGAATGCTTTTTCTGCACCAATTGAGACGATGTGTTGTTTATTTTCCCCATCCCCTTTCAGTCTTTTAATGCATTATTACATTTATTAATTTCTATATGTGAACTACATTTACATTTCAATAATAAAACCACTTTTTCAGAAATATATAACCATTTTGATATGTTTATGGATTCAGTTTTCCATATGTTATGAGGATTTTTCATTCATAAGAGATAGTGTCTGAAATTCTGTTTTTGTACTTTAATCTATCTTTTCTATCAGGATGATACTGGTTTAAGAAAATGAGTTAGTAAGTGCTGCTTCCGTTTCAATTATTCAGAAGAGTTTTAGAAGAACTTTTACTTTGTTAAATGTTAGAATGTAGTAATGAAACCCCTGGGTCCAAGGATCTATTTTGCTGGGAGGAATTTGATTATTCATACAGTTTCCTTAGCTGCTATTAATATAGTAGATTTTTCTATTTCTTCTAGAATTGATTCTTGTACTTGCTGTATTTTGAAAATTTTCCATTTTATCTAGATTATCAATATTTTTAAATATAATTTTATAGTAGTCTATCATATTCCTTTATATTTCTGTAAATTGGTATTTATGCCCATTGTCATTTCTGATTTTAGTATTTTAAAACTTCTCTCTTATTTTTAATCAATGTAGTTAATTAACATTTATCAGTTTTCCTGGGTTTTATTCTAAAGATCAACCGTTGGTTTTGTTGATTTCTTATGTTTTTTCTATTCTCTATTTTATTTATCCTTGAACTAAAATGTATTAATTTCTTCCTTCTTCAAGTTATGAGTTTATTTACATTGCTCTTTTTTAATTCCTTAAGATGTAATATAAATTATTTATTTGAGATATTTTGTAGGTATTTATAAATGCGTATTTCTTAGCACTGCTTTTGCTACACCCCATAAGATTTGATATATTATGCTTTTGTTTTCGCTCCTTTCAAGACAATTCCATTTTATCAGGGTTTTTGACCTGTTAATTGTTAAAGAGGTTGCAATTTAATTTAAAATAATAGCAAATTTCCAATTTTCTTCATGTTATTTATTATTTTATTCCATTACTGGCAGAAAAGACACTATATTGTTTAGTGGTTTCAAAACATATCAATATTTGTTTTTTGGTCTAAAATATGATGTATTCTACATAATGTTCCTGTAAACTTGACAAAAATGTTATTCTGCTTAGTTTAGTTGAAATTTTCAGTACTGCTCTTTTAGGTCTAATTGGCTTATAGTTTTTTTCAAATTCACTATCTCATTAACAATCTACTGTCTGGTTATCCTGTTTATTAGTAGAGATGAATTATGCAGTGCCTACCTATTATTGGAGAATTGCCCATTTCTCCCTTCCATTCTGACAAGTTTTGCTTCATACATTTTATGAATCTGTTACAAATATGTGTATAGCTGTCATATCTGCTTGGCGAGGTAGTTTCATCAATAGATAATATTCTTGTTTTGTCTAGTGTAACCTATTTTGACTTTAAGCCTAATTGATCTGAAAATAATATGGTTATGATCTATTTTCATGGAATATATATTTTATCTTTTACTTTCAACTTCCCTCTTTCTATTTATTGTGAGCTTTTTGCATCACAGACAGTATATGGAGGATATATTTTAAACCCAATCTGCAAAATTTTGTTTTATTAAATTTAAATGTCCATTCATCCGCTTGCATTTAAAGTAATTGTTGAAAAGGAAAGTTGTACCTCTGATTTTATTTTTATACCTCATGATTTTTGGCCCTCATTTTATCCAATCCATTATTGCTTCTTTTTTGAATGTAATAGATTTTTTTGTAGCATACTATTTATATTCCTTCTTTTTTGTAAAATGTAATCTGCCCCTCTTTCCCACAGGGAACATGTTCCAAGAAACCCAAAGGATGCATGAAATGTTGGCTAGTACTGAATCCTATAGATATTGTATTTATTTTGCTATACCTACATATTTGTGGAAAATTTTAATTTATAAATTAGGGTAATTAAAGTGTTTGTAAGCAAAATTGCAGAAAAATGAGATTGGTATAAATTCAATTATTTTTTTAGTGGTTGCTTTGGGTGTTATAATTAACTTGATATAACATCATAGTTTGAATACTGATGTAGTTTCAAACATATAAAAGCACTCTGCTCTTGCATATCTCTGTCTCTTTCCCTTTATATTTTTGTTGTTATGGATGAAATCTTTATAAACTATTTGACCTTTAACATACACTTGTAATTATTTCATTCATTTTTCTTTTATATAATATAGGAAACATCTAATAAAGTATAAATACAATAATACTAGCAATTTTCTTAACCTATGGAGTTGCCCTTATCGGTGCTATTAAATTTTATTTTTGACTTCAAGTTATTGTCTAGTGTCCTGTCACTTCAGCTGGAAGCACTTTCTTCAGCATTTCTTGCAAAGTGGATTGACTGGCAAAAATTACCTATTGTTTAAATTAATCTATTAATGTCTTAATTTCATTTTAATACTTGATGATATATTAGATATATAATTATTAATAAGCAAGCTTTCTTTCTTTTAGAAGCTCAAATATGACATCTCTAATTTGTGTCCTCCATAGTTTCTGATGAGAAATTAGCTGTTAATCTCATTGAGGATCTTTTGTATATAATGAGTCGTTTTCTCTCTTATTCCTCTTAATAATTTTGTCTTTGGGTTTTAATAATTCATATTTCCCATTGTGAATTTCATTGAGTTTATCCTAAATGGTCTTTAAAAAAAATTCTTTAGTGTAGGTATTAATCAGATTCTAGAAATTTTCAGCTATTTATTGCATCAAATATTTTCTTCTGTTCCTTTGTTGTCCTTTTAGGGTCCTACAAAATACTTATTGATATGACTACTTGTATCACAGAGATTCTTTGCTATGTTCATTTTTCATCACCTTTTTCTTTTCAGAGCCTCAGATTTGATCATTTCGATTAGCTTTTGTTCCAATTTGTTGATGCTTTTCTCTCCCTGTTCAGATATGCTGCTGAATCCTCTAGTGAATTGTTTATTGCATTTATTATGCTTTGTTTCCTTTTTATAATTTTTATGGATCATTTTCCAGATTGACTTTAGCTCTTTTTCTGTGGTTTTCATTAGCTCATTAAACATATTTGAGACACTTGTTTTGATGGTGTTGACTAGTATTGTAATGTCTGAAATTCCTCAGAGGCTTCCGTCATTTTTTCTTTGAGTACCTCATATTTTCTTGTTTTTTACATAATTTGTATTTTTGTTGTTGCTATTAATAATTGAGAATTCTGAGTATTATAATGTAGTAACTATAGAAATATTCTCTAACTCCTCAGACTTAAGATTTCGATTTGTTGAGATTGTAGCTATCTGTTCTTGACTTTTTCTCACTTCTTTTCATTTCAATGTGTTCCTTTTTATGTACAGTCATTGTACTTTATATTATATCTGCAGCTTACTTTGACTTGACAAGATTTTCTTAAATATTTGACTCAAAGAGAAATATTAAGTGTACAACAAGCTTATTGTCTCTGTAAATCTTGATAGCTATTTCTGGTGAAAATTACTGGGGCTAGATGAGTAAAACCAGAAATGAATCTATGCTAGTGCTTCAGAATACTGCCATACCCACCAAATTTCACAACCCCAAATTTTTGGAGAACAACTGCCCCACTGCCTGCCCTGGTATCAGGCAGCTGATCCTAAAGTTCGAGCAATGACACCTTCCCAAACACACACACACACACACACACACACACACACACACATACATTCACACAGCTTTTGCCTGACTGAGGAGTAAGTGGAGACTAATTCACCAGCAAGTCTCTCTCTCCTAAGGGTATAATTTCTCTCTTCATTTGAATTGCACTAGCTGTTGCAAATTGGCAAATACCAAAGTGTTGACTTATTTGACACCAATCTCTAGTTCATGTATTGCTTTTCTGCACTGCCTATGAGAACTTTCTTCTGAGATTTTTCATGGCATCACTCCTGAAAAAGTTCTTAAGGAAAAATAATGCTTATGCTAATAACCAGTTCTCCATGAGTCAAGCATGCTTCTGAACCTCTCAATGTAAGGACATTTTTATTCAAGATTATCTTCACAATATTTTTAATATAGAAGATATTTTGGGGACATAATACTGTGTGTACTATAATATGTGTGTCTGTAGCATAATAATGTAAATGTCTTTATTGAAAACAAAACTATGCAGCTCGTGTAGCTCATTTTTTCAAAAAAGATTTTCTATGTTCAGTGCTGTTCTCTTATCATACAACTCACTGTATGTACAAGCATCATCAGTTTTTGGCATATTTCCAGGTTAGAATTAGGGCTAGGAGAATGAGTTAAGAAAATGTGATATTCTGGCTCTGCTGTGCAGTAATAAGACCTTTTGTTTTTAATATCAATTGTGTATCTTCAGTCTGTTACTACTGAACTGTAGTAGACTAGCTTGTTAGCTTGTCAGTAGGTTAAAATCTCAAGACCCTTCACAGTTCTTAAATGTCCAGTGTGTTTGAGGAACAAGGAGGGAACTCGATGTAAGTTGAGTAGGTAAAGCGTGTCACTGAGGTATTAGATGATGATACTGATGAGAAGGCCAGTGAAGGATAAGAGGCATATTGTGTAGAATTTTGTAGTTTACAGCAGAGAAAAACAAAGTTTGAGATGAGTGAAATGAGAAGTGTTGAATTGTTTTAGGAAATCGATGACATATGACTAAAGATCGCAGAGGATCATTATGACTATTATATTTTAGCAATTTATTGTATGTATTTGATAAACAGGATGAAGAATGGTTATTGACTAAGAGTTATGAAAAACAATGTTGTCAAAGCACAAGCAATTGTCATCACATGTCATCATATGGCTTTGTTATAAAGATTAGGTATTCAGCTCTGACATGAAAGAAAGTATCCGAGATGTGTTTATGAGTCATCAAAATAGAGATGTGAAAGAGCGAGTGAATTTAGTTCTGGGCTGGGGATATGTATTTAGTGATCATTATATGAACAGTATTTAAGCTCACAGGACTATATAACTTATTAGCTTATATTATTTATACTATACTTTCAGTTTCATTATTAAAATAATTCTAGGCTAGCAGCATTGATTTGAAAATGCGCTGAAATCTCTCTGTTATTCTGAGATATTATTTTTCATGGTCTCAAACCACTGTGTCTCAACTTATTGAAAAGGCTTGTAAGAGCTATTCTCCTTTGGCAAGACTCAGAATCAAATCCTTTTTCTCCTTTCCCTTGGAGACTCTCAAAAGTCTCCTTCTACCTCTTGACTTTCACTCATCATCTCCAAGAGTAAACACTTTCAAGAGAAAAACTTTTTTATTGTCAGGGTCACCTACTTGGTTTTGGTTCTTACCAGCATCCTTGCCTGATAATTCTTTGATTGTTTCTTAACTCTCCAGTACAGTCAATGATTTAAGAAAGTTGCTGCTAATATTGTTGTTGAACTATAGTTCTCTGATTGAGGATTGTTCCAAAATACTCATTCACCAGCATCGAAGGGAAAATGATTTCTGTGAATTTCAATCAAATATCTAGTTCTAGAGTTATTTAATCAGAAACTTAATCTAAGTTAATTAAATAATGGCACATGTTGATGCACTGTCCTGAAATCTCTGGTCAGAGGTGAACAACAACATTTTGCCAATTTTAGAAGCTGCTCATGTAACATAAAAATAATTTCGTCATTGGTACTTCCTTGTTAACTTGATTTGGGATTTGAACTTTATGAACTAACTCTCACCAGTTCTTCAGAACTCTTTTTTTCTATTCTTTCTGAGACTGCAGAGCACATGGCAATCATAACAATGATCACAGATGAGTACAACATCCTCAGGAGACGTTATTAGCTAACAAATTATTGGAAGATTTTTTAGAAAAAAAATTACAGCAAATGGTGTGCAGGATAAGCTATGGAAGGTTATATTTGGAATTAGAAAAAGAAAGAAAACAATAAGATATCTTTTTCATGCTGCCATTATTATTATATTATTGGCTATGGCCACATAGAATGTTGTGCGACACTGCTTGCAGCCCTCCAAATATATACAGAAATTACACTTATGATTTCACGCTAAATATGTTTGTCATTTTCAACTCACAATTTTTGGTTTGAAGAAATATCCTATTTTTCAGATAAATTCAGCTCCTACATTGTGAAAGCCATTTGTTTTAACTAGTAACTCTGTGATCAGAGAATTCTGCATCACAAATAATGGAAGCACATTTCTGTTATGTAAAATATAAGGGTCATATTATCCCATTCTTTCTGTCTTCCAAGTTAGAGACATGTTCTATGATCATAATTTAAAAGCAGCATAAAAATTCATGAGTCACAATTCAGAGTGTCTCTTTAATTTTATTAATGTTTATATTATAGTACTCCTATTTTGGATAGTAAAGTTGTATGACTTTTTTACTTTTTGCCTGTGGCAAAGTACTAGTATTTGATTTATCTTCTGTACTTGTCTTTTTTTTTTTTTTTTTTTAACAATATGAACTTTTTCTCAGACAAGTGCAATGCTGTGTGTGACCCCACAGGGAAATCATTTTCTTTTTAAGGAATGTGTACAAAGTACTTAATAAGTCATGTCATTTCATGATTTACTGTATATTATATTTTCAGTGACTACAGTTAACTTTCTTGGTCTCTAGATGCCAACATTTTAATAAAAACAAGACATTTTCAACAAAATGTCAGAAACAAAGTGATCAAAGTGCTGTGGGAGCAGTTTGGCAACAGTTTCAGCTTTGAATTTCCTATTCACTTTCCAAAACATTCACTTAAAAAGCATTTATTGAAGCTGAACTGCCTTTATCAGCCTGATCAGAGCTCCATAAAGAGCATGCATGATTCAACTGCTTTCCCAAGCTTTAAAAAATAGAACTTTGATATATGCCTCACAAGTGCAGCACAATAGTTTTCATGCTCACGTTTGTTAAGATTTAGTGCAGCCATTAAAGAACAGAAGGGCTCTTTGGTGGCAATCCTCAGACATACCAAATATCCCAAAGCAAAACCTTCTACAAATCAGAGATTAAGGTACTGACAAAAATTTCCACTTGATTGCAGTCTCCCCCTTTAAACCTTATATCAGGAGTGACTATCTTTTCGATCAAATCTCTCAGGGAGGTGACTAGATAGCTTTTTTTTCCTGCTTGGAGGAAAATATCAACTGAAAGATAAAAAGTGACATTTTATGTGCCTTGTCCAGAAGTCAGTCGATTTATTTAAAAAACGGTGTGTGAGCCTGACCTATACATGAAGTTTGTGGCATGTCTCTTGTCAAGTATTGATCACTTAAGACTTTACTGTTTGCCCACTGCAATGTAGCTAATAATCTCTTTTTATTTAGTTTGTGGCTTTGAATTCTTATCATGGCTTTACTGATTTCTCTGGGACCTATTAGAGCTTGCTTTTGCTGTGCAAATGGCTATGGAAATTAAGCTTGCTGAAGCACTTTTCCTGGGCAAACACTGTTTTCCATCAGTTCCTGTGTCAAGTGGCTTGCATGCAGATAGGGTACATTTGGAAGCAGCAGGTGCTATCAATCTTCATGACTTTGCTACACACACCATTTCACCTCTACCTGTTTCAGTGGGAGATTGTAAAGGATGGCTGAGCAATCAAGCTATTCCCCTTGACTGACATCAAGTATTTCTATCTAACTTACCTTAGCACTTTGGGGTCAATGTGGGGTGCTTAGAAAAATTGGACTCTAGGTGATGTGGCCAAATGTCTTCTATATTTTGACTTATTTTCCAACTCTGTCAGGCTTCTAACACTGTATTTTTGAACTTCCTCCACAAATCAGAAACAAAACTGAATTTTGTTTACTTATCTGTATCTCTACTCATACTATTGCCCCAAAATTTGTGACAGGTTAGAACAATAACTGTTTCCTGAGTGACTTGATTGAGTTACCTATCATGGAACAAAGACACAATAAGTTACACACATGAGCCTTATATACAAGGACTATTATGCTTAACTTGTTTGTATTCTAAGATGATGTACAATAAATGAGTTAACCTTCAGTCTTTTCAAGGTAGCAGTTGATATAGTTTGAAGAAATTATAGTGTGCATATCACAGTACAAAAAAAAAGTCTCATTGTACAATATTTGTTGAGATAGATTCTAACTCTTCTTATATTAAGAGAATCCTTTATTAGTCCATGTCTCGTTATTTTGTTTATAAGTAAATATATGTTGAATAATCCATGAAAATGTATCAAACAATTTTGAACTGATGACAGAATTATGAAAAAGCATGTGAATGTGTTTATATGTTTTGTAATTCATTAAGGAAACTATACAGTCAAAAATCTCATTTACTTAAAATAAGGGTTCAATTTGAATCTTTCAGGTAATATACTTTAAATATGTCTTATTTATATAATGTTACTAGGTTCATTAGACTGATTATTCCTTTATGCTACAAAATTGAACATGCAGAATTTATAGAAATGTTTTAGTTTATAATGCTATAATTTATCCTATATCTGAATATTTAGATTTTTAACAATAGATCCAAATTAATAAATACTATGAGCAGTTAACATGTATATTATTTTTGTAATCCTATTGGCTTCTTCTTTTGTGAAAACTTGGATATCTAAAATTATCTTTCTGTTATCAATTCCTTACCCCAAGGACTATATTTCCTCCTCACCTTATACTGTAATTATGTTGTGTGATAACAACAGAGAGAAATAATATGCTCTTATGCTCTTGTAACCTCTGGGTATAGTTTGTTCACCCAAGGATGAGCAGTCAGCAGAAATTAAATGATTGGAATTATAATTTGGAACTTTTCTAAGATCTAAGCAATAGGTTAAACTTAATTTTATGAGCGTTGTTTTTGTTTTTTACATTTGAAATATTTATTTATCTTGAATATAGTAAGTGCTCAGTAAATGTCAGTTATTATACATAATTTTTACTACTACTACTATTATTATTAATGGAAGAAAGTCAAAGTCTTGATTTTAACATTCAAATGTCTGCCTCATAGATATTTAGCAAAGATTCTCTCATGTTCTGTACTGGGAAAGTGGAAAAAAGTTGAAGCCCAAGCATGGGATTATCAAAAAGTTACACTCCAAAGAAAGTTTAAACTTTCTAAGAACACTGGTCTGCTATATGAAGGCTACGGTTTATGCTGAGAAATAATGAAAAGTTGACACATTGGCTAGAGATATTTAGCTTGCGTCCTTGGAAAATCTTATATACCCAGGTTCCTCTGAACCTACTTGTCCTGCATAAATTGCCACTCCTCCACATTAGGAAGCCAGCACGTGTTGTGTCTGAGCTGGTGAAGAATTCTCTCAACTATAAGATAATCTATAACTCGTCCCTCACTCAGAATATACTCCTTCTCATTAGGCCTGTCATGACAGTAAGGTTACATCTCTTCCTGCTAAGGATATACTAGGCCTTATTAGAAAAGAGAAAAGACTGAAACACAAAGGATTTGCAAGACCAAGATAGTATGCACGACCAGAAAACAGGAATATGTGAGGAATGGAAATAATTCTTTGATTTCAGTAAAATTTTGTCGGGGAGCAATAATCTCGAAGACAGGATTTGACAACTTGGAAGAATGTTGCAACACAAATGCCAGTGTACAAGAGAGAAAACTGTTTTGAGAAAGGGAAAGACTCAAAAATTTTAAAGATTCTTAGACACAGAGCTAAGTAACTTTAATAACCAAAGATTTGAGAATCATGGAGGTACCCTTATTAGAGCGGCATGTATGGAGGACCTTTAATAAATGGAATCCTGTCAAAAGTTTGACTCCCACTGTCCCCATTAGTTCAATAATCTATCTAGTGATCATTTTCTTGGTTCACGAATTTATAATCAAAATAACCATATCTGGTAGTTGGCACATGGTCCTTGTTCTAGGGATAGGAGCCATCATCATGGAAATGACACATGAAAATGACAAGGTAGAAACCTCTATAATTTCTCCTTTAGTCTAACTAAAACATTTAAAAACAAAACAAACATTACTATCTTCCCAAGGAGATCACAGACCATATTGCCGTTTTTAAGAAAATTAGAGATGAAAAGATTATAATTTTGATTATATTGTCACGTAATGTTTTTGACAGAGATAGGAGAGAGATAGCAGGTTACCATAAACCTAACCAAGTAGTACTCTCAGTTGCCATTCTTCCACATCAGGAGATAGCACATGTTTTGTGACGAATTCTCTCAACTACAAGATAGCATAACTCATTGCATCATGCCAGATGTGGTACCTTTGCTAGAGAAAGTTGACATAACCTTGGGTGCATGGTATATGACTATTCATTTGTTGAATGTGTGGATCTTTTTCTCTTCTAATCAGTAAATTGGATCAGAAACTTTCCTTTTTAACTGGAATAAGCATCAATATCTATTGTATTTCAGCAATAACGCCTTCACCCTCCATATTAATGAAGTCTATCAAGATTTGCATTACCTATCTTCCTTCAGAATATCATGCTGCTTCTCTCTATTGCTGACATCATGTTAATTAGACCAGATGAAAAGAATGGAGGTATACACTGAGACCAGATTATTGTGGGATTAAGGTCTCCTCTTTTGGACTTCACAATTTAGGTGGGATCTGAAATTGGTTTTCTGGTTTCTGTATTTTCCCATCTTGAAAATCAATGCTCAAGTTTAACATTTTACAACTAAGTATGGACAAAATCAATTTCAGTAATCTGCTTATTTCTCCAGTTCCTATCCTAACCAAGATTTTTTACATGATAAGAGCTCATGTTGCCAGTTTTACAATGCATTTTAAAATATTTTTAATTTATTTTATCATATAATTTTCACCAGGAAGTTTGGAGAGAATGCCTATCTTTCTACATTGCTAGATTTCTGGTATTTTTAAAGATTTTTGAAACTGTGACTCCTTTTAATTATCTAACACTCAATCAACACTTGTAAATATTCCTTAGGTGCTTGAAAACTGCATTGACTCAGGAGTAACGTTTTACATACCTATTAACTCAAGTTTGTTATTTTTATCATCAATGTTTCATACATATCTTAATTAAATTTTCAAGTTTATCCATCAATTTGTAAGAGAAACTTCCCACTAAAATTGTCTGTCAATTTATTCTTATATCGCCTAAGAGTGCTTGCTTTATATACTTTAAAGTCATGAGATTAGATAAATTTTATTTTTAGATTTGAACTCTTAGTGTTTTTGTGCATAATTCTTCCTCACCGTTTGCTATTATATGGTTTATTTACACATGAAAATTATAGATTGAATATGCTCGCTTAGTTCACAATTTCAGTTTTAACAATTGTAGTTCTAATGCTGAACTATTAAAATTTTATAATTTGTGTAATTTTTGGCACATGGAAATGTTTTCCTGTGAAATTGCAAATATAGTAGTAGATAGAAAGGCAGAAAATTGCACGTGATTCATTACAGCTGCAAAATATGCCCTTATTCAAAACAGTGGTTAATACAAGCACATTGTCATGAATCATTCATTTTCAGATCATAGTCTCTGTTTTAGAGAAAATATTAGCAGATCCATTGAATGTTTTTCCATCCCTAAGTAATAGCCTTTCAACCTTTATATGGAATCTTGGGATCTACTAGTTTGGCTACACTAACTTGTATAACCTCATTTAGTATATACTGTAAAAACATTTTCTATCCCTAAAAAATTTCTTTCAAAATAAATATATTTAAATAATTAATTTAAAGAGATAGATTTTGCTGTATTTCAAAAAAAAATTTAAACTATTAAGTGGAAATTTTAATACCTTTAGTCTTTTTTTAAAATTTGTGTGTGCTTGATAGACACACACATATCTACATATGTATCATCTCTATCTCTCTTTCATCTAGATCTATATTCATACTTATATATCTATGTAACTATGTAATCTATACTACCCAAAGTGATTCTTCTAGTTCTAGGATAGAACCTTAATTTCTGAGTACTAGAGAGATGTATTAATCTATTAACAGCATTAATATATAAACATTGTTAATCAGTTAATGAACATTAATTTGTTTTCTCCATAGTTTCTATTATGATTTATTCTCCTTGTGAGAATTTGAGGTTTATTGACATAAACAATTGCATTTCTGTTTGACCAGCTCAGCTAGACCATATCTTAATCCAGTCTGGGTTTACTTTATCAAAATCTTAATACATTTTCTGTTGTTTTTATCTTTAAATTTTACAGAAACTTTCATTGCATCATAATATTACACAGGATTAAGGTGTGCCTCATACTAAGTCAATGTCTGCATACGATGCATTAATTTTGCTGCCAACAATTCAATTTTATCCTTCACCTTATAAATGACTTCTCCAACCACTTTCCCTTCCCTTCTGGTAACCACTAATTTAATTCTAGACTAAAAGTTTATTGTTGTTTGGTTTGGTTCATTTGTTTGGTTTCTCTATATGCCACATATGAGTTGAATTTTACTATGGTTGTCTTTTTCTGACTTATCTCCACTAAGCATGATAAGATTTCAAAGAGCAGGCTTTTTGAAATCTCAAATGCATAAAAACTATAGATTACTGGATTTAGTACCCTTGCCCACCCCCAAACCAAACATGATATAATGCAAAATAAGTTCATAAAAGTGATAGTTTTGCTTAGAGAATAGCAACAGTAGAATAGAGATAGACTCCTGAATGTGTAGTATGAGGCATCTTTATTTAATCTCATGCTAATTAAGAATTTACAGTTTTTGAAGTTCTTTAAAGCTTAAACATTATAATGCAGACATACAAACAATATATGCTTGAATTCTCAAAAATGTACTTATTCTAAATGCTAAGTATATAAGGGTCTCACTGACTCATTTTAACTAAGAAACACAATAGCACTGCAGTAATGTCTGTACAGAAGTCCCTGCTATATAGCTACCTGCTTATAAGATAGGTGGTGCTATGTGCTTATGTATGAGGGGTAATTTAAAGTTGAATTTATTTAAGGAAAGCCATGGACATATGTTCAGAAAAGTAACTGGTCCTGTTTTTGTGTTTTAATTGTGCTCTAAGAAAGCTCATTGAATAATAGGTGGAAAGTCAAGAATAATTAAGAAAAACAATAGTATTAAATATAATAAAGGAAACACATCTTTCCTTCTACAATCTTCTCTTATTATTTTCTCCTTTACTTTTAAATGTCATCTCTGTTCACAAATTACTTAAGACAGTGCCTGCAAAGAGTGAATAATTTTTAGGTAATTTTGCAAATCCCTTTGATAAAATAGTTGATTGGATATTTCCTTATGCATAACATCATTTAAATTATAAATCTGCTTTGTTGATTTATTTGAATCAAAATTTAATAAACTAATTTGAGAGATGTCAGTTTTAATGGGACTATCAATTTATCTGAAAAGTTTTCACATTTCACAAAATCATTTTTGACAAAGCTTAAATGCAGTTCTTCATCACATATACTATATATGTATATATATTCAAAATTACACCATATTGAGATATGTCACTGACTAATTTATGTCTTAATACTTAATTATAGAAATTAGTTAACACAAATTTTTAATTCTTATTTTTTGCAATGAAAATTTTACTTGAAGATAATTGTATTTAAAAAATAAAGTTATTTTGCATTGATTTTTAAAAAATAACTAGCAGTCTACATATTTCTTAGAACTGCTTCATTGGCTTGAAATAGAAGAAATTTTATTTAAAATAAAATTGTAAGCACTTTTAAGGCCAAAAATGTCATTTGCAATAACATGGATGGTACTTGAGGTGATCACGCTAAGCAATATAAATTAGAAAGAGAAAGACAGCTGCCAGATGATTTCATTTAAATGTGGACTATGAAGAAACAAAGCAAATAAATAAATCACAGCAAAAATAATTCTTAAATTCTGACAACAAAATGGTGGCTACCAGAAGGGAAAGGTGAAAAGAATGACTCGAGTGGTTCAGTGGTTCAGTTTGATAGTGGTGAATGGTACTAAATCTTTGGTGTAGTGCACATTTTTATAGAGATACAAAGCTATAGCCCTAAAACTTACATAGGCACAATGGTATGTCAACAAAAGTAAAAAAAAAAGAAAAAGGACAACAGCAATAATAACCATTCAGTAAGTGGTCATTTAACATCGATTGTAGATATGATCTGGGAAACTGGCTTTAAATAAAAAGATAAGAAAGTGATTTCTCTAATAATGTTGTTTTGTTCAATGACCACCAAAATTTTTTTCATCATCATTGTATTAATACACCATTTAATGAAACTATGTTGTTCCAATAGCAGCTGTATGTGATATTTTTTAAATGTGCTTAAAAAAAATTTAATTGAAGTGCCATAAAATACTAAAAAAAAAAAATTTGAAAATGGAAATTTTATATAGACAAGTAAGGCACAGGTAAATTGTTAAATAACCAAGGAAAGTGTTATGGTGGAGTCACATATTTCATTAAATATTGGTGATCATTTATTATAAAGGCACTGAAGGGGTTGATATGGATCAAACATGAGGAATATATATGACATATAGCATCAAGTTAATTTCTTTTTTCAAGGAAAGATGCAGGCAGGAATGAAGGAAAATAGGCAAACAGGAAGAGAGAAGAAGAAGCACTTTATTTATCTTATTTAATTGTTTATCTTTGTTGTTCCCAGCCTCAGATGTAATCCCAGGTCCTTGAGATGTATATGAGTCCATATCCACTCAGATGGAGGTAGCTAATAAAAATGCTGCTCCACAGAGCGTGCCCCAAGTTTATGTTTTGATGATCTTAATATGTGTGATGTTTTATCAAGCACACATATTTAGTGTTTATTAATCTATAAATAGTCACATCATTATGAGTTTTTAAAATGACAGAAGAGTCATGATTTGAATTGTATTTTCAGAGATGAATATATGTTTACCAGGTAATTAGGAGAGTAACATATTCTTAGTAGAATAGTTGTAGTCATATGTTTGGCATGAAATAATGAGTCTATTTGGACAAGAGAGAGCAAGATCTCTGTTCATAGAGAGAGACGAGTTAGTGGTGGACAAAAATTGAGCCATACAAGATCCCTAGCCCCTTCCACCATGTCAAGACTCAATGAGTAGATGTCATTTAAGAGGTGTATCCAGAAAGCAGAATGCTTACTACACAGAAGAACAAACTTTTGAAGATTATTCTCATTTTAATGTTTCATTATCATGCCATTATTGACAATCACTAAGAATAAGAAGTCATCCAAGGGACTTTTGATATGTAAAGATGAACTACATATATGCAATGAAATAATAATAGCTATGAAGTTCAAGAACATAGGCCTCTGCTCCCAGGGACCTTAGATCACCACCCTGTTCTGCAGAGACCAGGACTTGTGCCTACCCAGCTTCACAGCACGAGCTCAGCTTCAGGGATTCTAACCCTCCACTTCCAGGACCCTGGATCATGATCTCACCCTATAGAGAACAGGACCTATGCCCATACAGCTTCATAGACATAGCTCTCCTGGCTTCAGGTACCCAAACACTGCTTTACCACAGGCTAGAAACAGTACATGCTAGGCTTCAGGTTCCATGGATTCATGAGAGTTTTACTCCTGGCCCCACCCTGTCACAACTTGTAGCCAATATATGCCAGACTTCAGATTCATTGACCCCAGAACTGCACAAATGGAATTTGAACCAGTGCTCACTAAGCCTCTGGACCCATGGACCATTGATTCGCACCCTGACCATTTACTATCAGGTGAAAGCTCCCACTGACCTTAGGGCCTGAGGACAATTGTGGTTCCTCAACCCAGATCCAGAGATCCTAAAACACATAATCAGGCTACCCAAGAGCTGTCTTTCTGTACTTTGCCTGGTCTTCTTATGAACCTCCTTGTGTTGGAGAGCTGTGAAGCCTGCAAGCACAACTTGAAAACAACATCAGTGGCTCTTCAAAAGAGAACATCCTAGAAGGCAGAACCATCCACAGCCCTACTGAAATCAAGGGGCTAGCTCCTGCCATGCCACCATACCTGTAGGAACAAATCTGAAAGAAAATAAAAGGAAAATTGTAGTGCTAGATTTAAGGCACAAAAGAAAGCCATGCTAAAACCTAAGTAACCTCCCCAAAGCAAGAATGGACCAAAAAAGTCAAGATGCCAGATGCTCACCAGATAGGAACTTAATTGATATGGATTGGGACAACATATCAGATAAAGAGTTCAAAATGATAGTTATAAAATAGCTGGATGAGCTGCCAGTGGCATATGAAGTTAACCAAGGCAATTGGAAAAACTCAGAAAAATAGTGACAGATCCAAGGAAATATGTCACCAAAGAGTTTGAAACCATGAAGAAAGTCCTAGCAGAAATACTAGGGAGGAAAGATGCAATTAAGGAAGTGTCAATAAATATAGAAATGTAAATAAAGAGACTTACCTCACGGAGGAACAAATATCAGAAGTTGAAGAAAAGATAATAGATGACTTTCACAGGATATTGAAACAAGACTGAGAAAAAAATGGAAAACTATGAAAAACATCAGATGCTATGAGAAAAAAAGGGATAAGAATAATAGTTATCCTAGAAGAAGAGAGGGAAAAAGGATCAGAAGTCATAGTTAAAGCAGTAATAGTAGATAATTTCCCACATCTGCTACAAAAAGTAATCATGGATGTTCAAGAAACAGGGAGAACACTGAAATTTCTAAATGTAAATACACCTACAACAGACACATCATAGAAAAATTAGCAAAAGTCAGTAAAAAAGAAAAGCTATTCATGATTGCTAGAGAAAAGAAAACATAACCTACAAAGGTAGTTCATCAGTCTATCATCAGATTTCTCAAGAGAAATCCTACAGGCCAGGAAGAGTGGAACAATAGATTCAAAATACTAAAAGTCAAAAACTGCCAGCCAAGAAAGTTCTATCCTGAAAAATGATCACTCAAAAATGAAGGAGAAACAAAGGTTTTCATGGCAAACAAAATTTAATGGATTTTTCTATCACCAAAATTGTCATTCAAGATATCTTGAGAGGAGGGAAATGAACACCAACTCACTGAAATTTGAGAATGGCAGAAAACAGGAAAGCAAAAGAAGAAACAAAGATGAGACTAACAGTAACAAACCAAAAAAAAAGTAACACTAAAGGGAGAAAGAAAAACATGTGAACTGTACAAATATTTAAAGGTACTAGGGCATCAGTTCCTAAAAGACCGTCATAGAGCAGTACAGTTAGAGACAATGAATGGGGCAGTCACAATGTCCAATTCTGAAGACCTATGTAGCTGGAAAGCAGACAAAACTGACAGAATGGACAATGAAAACCACACAAAAGAAAAAGAAACCTTTAACAAACAGGAAATGAAGCAGCAGGCACAGAAAAACAACAGAAAACAAAGGTTTAAATGAGAGTTATAAAGGCCTACATTTCAATCATCACCCTGAATATGAATGGATTGAATTCATCATTCAAAAGACATAGAGTGGTTAGTTGAATCAAAAGCAGGACCCATCAATATTATTCCTAAAGAAACATATCAGATCAAAAGATAAACATATGTTGAAAGAAAAGGGTTATAGAAAAAATAAGTAAAAAAGCCAGCAAAGAAAGAAATTGGAATTTGCAATACTAATATCAGTCAAGACAAATTTTCAAATAAGAAGGGAATCATGAGACAAGGATGGACAGGACATCTTGGTCAAGGTGTATAATCAATCATGACAAAATTGCTATCATAAACAGATATGTACCCAATCAATGTTGATCACATAAATGTATAAAACAAATACTGATAAAGCTAAAGGCAGAAATTTATAAATAATATATTTTATCAGGGGACTCAACACTCCACTTTCATCAATAGATGTATCACCCAGGCAGAAAATCAATAAAGAAATAAGGTCTCTAATTGAAGCACTAGACCATATGGACTTAGAAGTTATATACAGGATGTTCTACTCAACAAAAAAGAGTAGACATTCTTCTTAAGCATGCATTGATCATTCTCAAGGATGGACCATATACTAGAACACAAAACAAGTCTCAACAAATCTAGCAAAGATGAAATTGTGTAAAGTATTTTCTCTAACCACAGTTGTTAAAACTAGAAATGGATCAAGAGAAAAAAAAAAATGAAAGAACCAAAAATATGTGGAGATTGAACAACATGCTTCTGAATAAACCCTGGGTCATCAATGAAATTAAGATTCATCATGAAACAAATGAAAATGAAGAGATAAGCTACAAGAATTTATGGGATTTGGCAAAAACAGTTTTGAGAGGAAAGTTCATAACAATACAAGCACATATCAAAAACCAAAAGAAAACCAAAATTAAACCCTAACCTCATAACTGAGGGAACTAGAAAGAGAAGAAAATTTGAAAAAAAGAAAAAAAAGAAGAGATGAAATGATAAAAACTAAGGCACAAATAAAATAAGCTGAAAAAAGAACATACAAATGATCAATAAATCTGAGGGAGGTTTTTAAAAAATAAACAAAATTGATATATTCATTGTTAGACTCACTAAGAGAGAAAAACCCCTAATAAGAAAAATCAGAAATGAAAGAGGTAAAATTACAACTGACATCAAAGAAATAAAAAGAATCATGAGAAACTTATGAATATTAATATGCTAACGAATTCATCAATATGAAGAAAGAGGTTTCTAAAATCCTACAACATCCAAAAATGAACCAGGAGGACACAGACATTTAAATAGGCCACATAAGCACAGAAATTCAATCAGTCATGAAAAGAATGTATCTCCCAAAACAAGAGCAATGATCCAGATGGCTTCATTAGTGAACTCTACCAAATATTCAAAAAAGAACTAATCCATGTCTTCCCTAAACTCTTCAATGAATTTGAAGATACATTCTGTGAGGTCAAATTTACCCTCCTTCCATAATTAGACATAGCATTGAAAAAGTAAACTACAGACTAATATCACTGATAAAAAATAAATAAAATCCTTAACAAAATCCTAATAGAATCCAACAGTATATCAAAAAATTATACACCACTATCAAGAAGGATATATTCCATGATGCAAGGATGGTTCAACATATGCAAATAACTCAATGTAATACACCACATTAACAAAATGGAAATCAAAAACGATATCATCTAAATAGATGCAGGAAAGCTGTTTGACAAGATTCACACATATTCATGATAAAAAACTCTTTCCAAAAAGAAATAGAAGGCATATACTTCAACGTAATAAAAGCAATATGTGAGAAACCCACAGCCAACATCATAATCAATAGTCAAAACCTGAGAGAATTTCCCTTGAGATATGGAAAAAGACAAGGCCTCTCCACTACTATTCGGCATAGTTCTGGAAGTCTTGTCCAGAGCAATCAGGCAAGGAACAGACTTTAAAGGAACTCAAATTGGAAAAGAAGAAATAAAACTGTTATTATTTGCAGATGTTATGATATTATACCTAGAATACCCTAAAGACTCCTTGAAAAAAACTGCTCGAAACAATAAATGAATACAGTAAAGTTCAGGATATAAAATCAAAACAAAAAAAATCTCTATCATTCCTACATTCAAATAATGAAGTAGAGAAAAAGGAAATTGAGAAGGAAACCTCATTCACAATAATACTGGAAAAGATCAAATACCTGGGAATAAACTTAGGAAATGAGGTGGAAGTCCTCTACAATGAAAACGACAAGAACTTAAAAAAAGAAATAGAAGATGCAAAGAGATGATAAAACATTACACATTCATGAATTTGAAGAATTAACGTAGTAAAAATGATCATTCTCCTAAGCAACATAGAGGTTTAGTGCAATTCCTTTCAAAATTCTAGGGACATTTTTCAAGGAAATGGAGCAAACAATACTGAAGTTTGTATGGAATCACAAAAGGTCTCCAATAGCAAAACTATCTTAGGAGAGAGGAGGTGGGGGAAATAGTGGAGGAATCACACTTACTGATTTCAATCTATGCTAGAGAGATAATTATCAAAGCAGTATGGTAATGGAGCAGACACAGACACACCTATCAGCAGAATCAAATTAAGAGCCCAGAAATAAAGCCACACTTACATGGACAGTTAATCTTGACAAAAGTGCCAAGAGTATACAGTGGAGTAGGGAAAGTCTGTTTAACAAATAGTGTTGGAAAAACTAGCAAGACATCTCCTAAAGAAAGGTACTAAAATACTCAGTAGCACCATACACAAAAGTACACTCAAGATGGATCAAAGAACTGGACATAAAACCAAAAAGCAAAAAATACTTAGAAGAAAATGTGAAGGAAGAGGCATGGTAAAAGAGGTCAAGGTAAAACTAAGCAATTGGGACCACACCAAGCTTAAAAGCTTCTGCACAGCAAAAGAAACCATCATTAAACAAAAAGACAACACATGAAGCTGAAGAAAATGATCACACAACATACATCAGACAAAAGATTAATCTACAAAATATATAAAAAGCTCACACACCTAAACAATAAAAATGCAAATGATCCTCATAAAATAGACAAAAGAAATGAATAAATATCAAGCTAAAGAAGGCACACAAAGTGCCTACTGACACATTAAAAAAGAATGTTCTGCATCATTCATCATCAGAGACATGTAAATAAAAACTACAAGGAGATACTACCTTACACCAATGAGAATAGTCTATATCAAAAACACTGGAAAGAGCAGGTTTTAGAGTGGATATGGAGAAAAAGGAACCCTCCTGTAATTTTCTTGGAAAGGTAAATTGGTGCAAACTTTTTGGAAAACAGTATGGAGATTCCTCAAAGAAATAACGTGAATCTTCCATTTGACACAGCAATCCCACTCTTGGGCATATATCCATAGGATACAAAATCTCTAACCAGAAAAAATATCTGTTTCCTTTTTTTTTTTTTTCATAGCAGCACAGTTCAAAATAATCAAGATATGGAAACAACATAAATGCCCAAAGAGAGATTAGTGGATAAAGAAGCTATGGTATACATAATGGAATTCTAAGTCACTACCAAAAAAAATGTGTTCTATGCAACAATTTTGTGGGAACTGGAAGGAATAATTTTAAGTGAAATAAGTCAGAAAGAAAAAGAAAGATACAGGTTTCATTTATGTGTGAGAGATAATAAAATAAGACAAAATGATAACCCCAGCAAAACCACATAGGATTCAAGATGATGGCTGCAAGGGGTTTAGCAGTGGAGGTGGAAGTAAAGATGGGGAGCAGTTGGTGGATATTAAACCTCTGGTGGTGGTGTAGTGTGAAAGGCAGCTTGAGAACAATTTCAGTATCCTCAAATGAATATAACATTGTGAACAAAGGAAAGAATAAATATTACTATTCAAAATTCTATCCAGGAAAAAATGTTTAAATCCTATCATTTGCGACAACATAGATCTAGAAGGCAAATTATCAGTGAAATCTGTCAAATAGAGAGATAATCACTGTATGAATTCCCTCTATGTGGTAACAACAAAATAAAAAAAAAATAAGCTAAGCAAATTTAAATTAAACTTTTAGATTTATAAGACCAAAATAGTTATCAAAAGGGAAGAGAAAAGGAAATGGGTAACTTGGATAAAAAGGATTGATGGTGTGGTAAAGAACAAATTTAGACATTTAGTAATGAACATAGTGCACAATATGCAGTTGGTGCAGAATGGTGCAAACCTGAAACCTATGCAATGTTATAAACTAGTGTTTCTTTAATAAATTTGGGCAAAAAATAGATGTAAGGGCATTTGTCCTGTTGAAGGTTGGAATTGCTTGGAGTCTGTCATCTCTTTGTTTACTCTTTCTCCCTTTTGTAGTATTTATCCTATTTCTATTCCACACTGTATTTTTTAAACATAATATTTATTGAGGCAACTTTGATCTACAAAATAACAAAAGCCCATACTTGCAGATTTACTATTATTCAAATATATGACACCAGTCTGCCACCAAATTACCAAAAGTCCTTCATTGAACCCCACCACTTCATGCTCCTACTCCCCGGCCATTTCTTACTAGGAATCTCAGTTCTTTTGTCAATGTCGAAGTGTTGGCTTTTGTCTGCCTGGCCCTTTGCTTTGTTTCTTTACATTACACACATGACTGAGATCATCTGTTATTTGTTTCTCCTTCTGACTTATTTTACTTAGTATAACTCCCTCTAGTTCCATCCATGATGTTGCAATGACAGAATTTCATTTTGAGGAACTGTGAAATAGTTCATTGTGTATATCTACCACAGATTCTTTATCCATTCATAAATGATGGGCACCTAGGTAGTTTGCAGTTTTGAGGTGTTGTAAATAATGTTGCAATAAACATGTGGGTGCCTAATCTTTGTGAATTAATGTTCTTATGTGCTTTCTTTTCTGTAAATACCCAAAAGCAAGATGATGGGATTGTATAAGATTTCCTTTCTCAATATTTTGAGGAATTTCCCTCCTGCTTTTCATAAAAGTTGCACCAATTAACACTCCTACTGAAAGTGTAAAAGTATTCCCTTTTTTCTGCATATTATCAATATTTGTTATTTCCAGACATTTGGATAATAGCCAACTTTGCAGGTGTAAAGTGATATCTCATTGCTGTTTTTATTTGGATTCCCCTATAAAAATGAGAGGAAGAACATAATTCCATATACCTATTGATTATCTGTATATGTTCCTTGGAGAAAATATACTGTATATCAATTTGCAAGACAATTTTTTGATTGGGTTGCTGCTTTTCTGTTGTTGAGTTTTATGAGCTCATATTTTGAATAATAAGTCCTTGTCAGATGTATGATGTGTAAATTTCTTCCCCTAGTCAGTAGGCTGTATTTTAGTTTTTTAGTTTTGGTTATAGTTTCTTTCATGGTGCAGAAGAATTTTTTTTTTTTTTTTTGCTTATTTATTTTTGGTTATTTTCCTTGGTCTCAGGTCACAAACCTGGGTCCTTGGGCTGCACGTGGTCTATGCCCTAGTCTCCAGCTTAGCACCTGAGCCTCCAGGGTATGTTGATATATATATATCTCTCTATATATGTATATATATACACATATATATATATACACATATATATATATTTAAAGCATCATAATGTTTTGTATCTTCATATTCTTGCCTTTTTTATTTTTAAATGTTAAGACAAACTCATATATATATATGAGTGTGTGTGTGTGTTCTTCATCCCTCATATATGTGTCAACACACCCTGCCCTATACCAAATCACAAAGTGTTCTTCACCATTGTATGGACAACAAAAGACCTCAAATAGCCAAATCAATTAAGAGAAAAAAGAATGAATCTGGAGGGATTATACTCCCAGACATGGAGCTATACAACAAAGCAATTGCAATCAAAACAGAGTGTTATTGGAATAAGAGAGGGCACAGACCAGTGGAATAGAAATGAACATCCAGAAACTGATCCATTCATGTACAGTCAGTTAATCTATGACAAAGGAACTATAAGCATTTGATGGACAAAGGAAAATCATTTCAGTAAATGGTGTTGGGATATCCTGACAGACAAATACAAAAGAATGAAGCTAGATCACTCTAACAGTATTCACAAAAATTAACTCAAAATGAACTAGAGACTTCAACATAAGACTGGAAATCATAGACTTCTTGGAAGACAACATAGGAAAGGCATTCCATGACATCAGCCTTAGGGAGGCCTTTGGGGACTCAACTCCAGCATAATGGGAAACAAATACAAAAATAAACAACTGGGACTACATCAAACTAAAAAGCTTCTTCACAGTAGAAGAAAACATGACCAAAACCAGAAGGTGACCTACTAACTGGGAAAACATATTTGAATTTTATATTTCTGACATGGGCTTAGTGTCAAAAATATACAAAGAACTCATAAACTCAATAACAGAAAAATAGGCAACCCAATAAAAAATGGGAGGAGAAACTGGATAGACACTTTTCTGAAGAGGATATACAGGTACCCAAAAGGCACATGAAAAGGTGTTCCTACTCTCTATCAGGGAAATGCGAATTAAAACAATGAGATACCATTTTAAACCTAAGAAAATGGCTATTTTCCAAAAGTCTGGAAATAACAAATGTTGGCAAGGATGTGGAGAAACACTATTGATGGGAATGCGAATTGGTGCAATCCCTATGGGAAATAGTTTAGAAATTCCTCAAAAAGTTGAAGATGGAAGTCCTATATAATCCAGGCATCCCACTTTTATATAGTTACCCAAATGATACAAAAACATTCATTGGCAGAGATTCAACTCCCATGTGTCTGCAGCCCTATTCACAGTAGCTAAGAACTGGAAACTACCTAAATGCCCAACACCAGATGAATGGATCGGGTGCATATATACAATGGAATACTACACAGCCCTTAGAAGAGATGAAATCCTGTAATTTGAATCAACAGGGAGATATAGAGTGGTTATGCTATGTGAAGAAGCAATTTTGGTTTGGTAGAGTATGATTTGTTTATTTATGCTTTTCTTCACCTTCCACTAGACTTTTCGAAGACCTAAGGTTGATGCTAAGGAAATTATTGTTTCTTTGCTTCTAAGGCTTTTGTTATTTCCAATCATAAATAAAAATCTATAATAGGTTTTGAAATAATTTTCATGTGTGGTGTTAGAGATTGGTCTAGATTCTTTCCTTGTATGTGGCTGTCCGGTTTTACCATAGCAATTATTATGTATTACCATTTGTTAATTATCCATTTATTGAAAAGATTTTTCTTTCTCCATCATATTTTCTTGAGTCCTTTGTCATAAATTAACTAACAATATATGAGTGAGTCTATTTCTGATCATTCAGTTCTATTCCACTGCTGCGTGTCTCTTATTCTAATACCATACAGTTTTGATCACTATCACTTTATATTATGGATCGAGTGTGATAATTCTACTTTTGTTCTTTTTTCTCAGAATTGCTTTGGCTATACAGGGTATTTTTTGTGATTCCCTACAATTTTTTTTTCTATTTCCATTGAAAAATGCCAGTGGGAGATTGATGGGGATTTCACTAAATTTGTATAGGCAAGATGACCATTTTAACAATGTTAATACTTCCCAACCATGAGCACAGGATATATTGCCATGCCTATAACGTATTTTGGAAGTACATACCTATTTTGATTTTATAGGCTCACAGAGAGTACAATTTGCCTCAGATTGATTTTTGTGTTGAATCTCATCTATGTCTGATTTAGATGATATTTAGGTATAAATTAGGACGTCAGAATTTTGAGTTGATTCCGAGCAAGTTAAGGTTATTGGGACTTTTGTGAGGAATGATTATATTTTGTATGAAAGAAAAGCATGAATTTTGGGTGTCCTGAGGC
The DNA here is from genome assembly GCA_004363575.1 of Solenodon paradoxus. Taxonomy (NCBI): domain Eukaryota; kingdom Metazoa; phylum Chordata; class Mammalia; order Eulipotyphla; family Solenodontidae; genus Solenodon; species Solenodon paradoxus. The sequence goes on from RJWH01000089.1 coordinate 735,186, forward strand.
AAAAGGCTGTGGTCTAAATGTTTGTGTCCTCCCCAGATTCACATGTTGAAATCCTAATGCTCAATGTTATGCTATTAGGAGTTGGGGTCTTAGATGAGTTATGAGGATGGACCCCTCAGAAGTTATATTAGTGCTCTTGAAAGGAGGAGTCACACAGTTGTGACTAGCTCTTTCCATTATTTGAGAATATAATGGGAAGACACCATTTAGGAACTTGCCATCACTAAACACTGAGCTTATCAAACTGAATTTTGGCAATTTAAAATTATTTTATATGTTAATATCATATTGTATCTAAATAATCTTTGTCTACACGAAGGTGGTGAATTAAATATCCTTCTATAATCAGCTCTTACAGATTTTAGAGTCTTTGCTTTTATGATTAAAACTATAATCTATAACATCTAATTTTATGTATAGTGTGAAGTGCAGAATTAATGTATATTTTCTTCCCATATGTTCATCAGTTGTTTCATTTTAAGAATTGTTGAAAAGTCTGTTTTACAACTGATGAGTTTATTGGCATCTTTTATATATATATCTATTATATTTTGTTTAAATTTTAAGTATTAACTTTTTTCTGATCAAGCTGTCAACTAAAATGTCTTTCTTTTAATTTCATTAGTATTCTTGTTTAGCAATTAAATATACAACAAATTTATTATAAATATTCATGGATTTTTAAAGAAATTAATTATTCATTTCAATTATTGACTCTAGCGTGAACAAAGATAACAATTATTTTACAATTATTATTGATTACTTCTATTTCCTTCCTCTGTATACCAGATCTTTCAAATTCTTAGAAACCTTTATAATAATCTTGCATTCTAAAATTTTTCTTTTTTATATATAATTTCTATTTTTGGCAAATAGAGCATTTCTGTATGTTCTAATTTCTTCCAACTATACCTATATCTTTTATCACAACATAATATTATTCTTTGTATTAGTGTTTATGACTTAAAGTTCCCTCTCTGTGATATACCTTTTTGCTATTCTGAACAGAATATTTATTGCTTATTTTTATATTTTGAGACTTTATATATTTGTTTGAATGTATTCCTTAATTATCTTATTTTTCTATGTTATTTAGAATTGCTAACATAGTATCTTCCATGAGTTACAGAGACAAAAATAAGGAACAATTCCTCATGCAGTTTTCTCTCACAGGTCTTCAGATTGGTTTTATGTAGTATATGTTATTTGGGGGGAACACACCCTATTCCTATTAATTTATAATTCTCCCTTACTTTAGAAATGCTGTCAAGGTAAAATTTGCAAAATTATATAGATTGGTACCTTACTATAGTTATAAAGTTCCCTCAATTCACTGGTTACTTTCTGATAAAATCCAAGCACTCAGTATCAAAAAATTTCTTCATATTCTGCTTTTTAATCTGTTTGAAATGTTAAATATTAGTCTCTGGATATTTATGTGAAAAGTAAAATTTTAAGAATTTTGCTCTTATACAGTCTGATAAACTGCAATACCAATATATCATCAGAGACTTCTTCAGTAATATTCAGAAGCTCAAAAGATTTGCAAGACTTTGGTTCTCTCAGTAGGATTAACATCAATTTTCAGTAACACTGAATGTTTCTATCCTTCTGAATATATCACAGGCAAGAGTCTATACACTGATTACCAAATATTTAATTTTAATACTTACCTTGTCTTTCTTTAAATATCTCCCCTCTTTAGAATTAAAAAGGTTCTAAAAAGTCATTTAGATTTTTAAATAACACTGAATGAATAAAAGTTCTCTGCAAAAGGTTAAGAGAACCCATAACTCTTTGAATAGAGAAAATACATATGATCTCTTTTGGTAATTGTTAAAGGTCATGTTTTAATCTAGTGCCTCAAACTGATAATAGGGAACAGTCACAAGGCTATAGTTCAAAGCCATAACATCACAGGGAACTCAAAGTATATTAGAATAAAATCAATTAACCATGATATTTGTCTTCTGGTTATTGGGTTTAACCAAGTTCAAACTTCCATATTCGATGCCAGTATTTCAGAGAGATATGTACCTGAATCTTTTGAGGTTATTAAAAAAGAACAAAATATAAATGAGGTGAATTACCATATAATGAAGTCATTTATCTGTAATAGTTTAGATATTTGTTCATTAGCAGATAATATCTTGACCAGATGTCTTAATTTAAAAAGTTAGTTTTTATTTTTTTTCCTTTCTTTGTAATATGTGTTTCCTTCAGGATAAAAAAAAAAATATTTTAAATGTTCAAGTGAAAATCAAAACAATTCCAAAATCCAAGGTTATGGCATTTCCTTTTTCTTGGCACATCTATAAGGTTAGACTAAATTTAACCTAAAAATTATGTTGAAGTTGTAATTATTTTTGTTGCTCCTTTAGAATTAAGTACTATTCATTACTCATTAAAAGGTTCAAATTAGAAAAGTTTAGTGAAACAGATATTTCCTTAAAATACTGGATGATTCACTGCATCTTTAGGTGAAAGCATCCAATAGTTTCACTAACTTATAATTCTCCTTTACAATGAACCCTGAAAGACATTTTATGAAAACTTTTAATGGATTAAATTGACTGTCAAACTTTAAAATATATTAGGAATAAATAATAACAAATACAAAGGTGTTTTTTCATACTTGCCTTGCCCTATTTCAATCTATTCCTTACAAATCTACTTCAAAAAGTGCTTCAGAGATTCGGTATCCTGAAAGTGTTGGTCAATGAGAAGAGGTAGACTGACATGTGGAAAGTTAGTTTAAAATAAAAATATGAGGGTGGGGTAATGTAATGTGATTAAGTTCTCCAAAATTTGAGAGGAAGGGAGGAGGGCATCACTTTTCTAATCTTCGTAGTCTGTATGAGGATTTAGAAATATATTTTAGAAATATAGTTTTTGAAAAAGAAAGCAAGGAAAATCCTGTGAGGGTAAGTTTCTCTTTTAATTGCTAACCATAAAACTTTCAGATTGTAGTCTCCAGTGTAGAATTGGTTATTGTTCCCAACATGTTAAAATAAAGAGAAAAAAACAGCTATTTTCAATTATGTATTATAAACTGTTCTGAATACTTAAAAAGTTAAGAAATTTTCCTGATTTGGTGCATATGTCAAATAATTTTATTTGAAGTGTATATAATACTTTATCTTTACAAAAGGTCAAAAGAAATTGACACATAGAAGTCAGTTTATATTTTAAAGTTCACACAGTTGGCAAGTGAAAGGATTGTTATTAAACCGAGTTTTGTTTTCCCAAAGCAGTTATAGTGAGTTTGCAGGGACCAAAAACTTACATAAAGAATGTAGGAAACAAATTCTCACAACAAAAGATATGACTGCAGTAGCAGACTATTTTCCATCTTGTCTAATGACTCAATTGGAATCTTCTCTCCTGTTACAAGCTATATGCAAATAAGACCTTATATCTGTGGTAAACTGAAATTATGATATTTAAAAATTGAGAGATTGGTGCATCCTGGTGGAATATCAGGACAATCACTTCCGAAGGGCACAGGCCACATACCCCTAGGTTTGAGTTCAGAGGAAAACCAGTGGCAGTAACTAAATGGAAATAAAATTAAATCCTTTTCAACATCTCTTTCTTCCTGCTTACCTGCTTACCTGCCTTCAATCGTGTCTGCACCTCTCTTTTAAAAAATTTTAATAAATAAAATTAGAGAAGTGAAATTGTTTTGACTAATACATTTTAGTCCAAATTTTGGTTCAATGTTACTGTATTTTTATCTTGCTCGTGTGACTTAATTACCAAATTATTCCTAGATGGAGTTGTAGCAAGCTTCTTTTGATTTCTTACAGGACTTCAAATTCTGAGAATTGCTAATAATGTGGTATCTGTATCAGTAATAATAGATGTCCTCATAGAATAAATTTCTATAATAAAAATAAAAAAAATAAAAAATAAAAAAATATTTAAAAAAGATATTTCTATCGAAATAGTAGTTGTATAATATGTATTACGCTAATCCTCCTATGAAACATAATTTTGCAAGTTCTATCAGGAAACTAAAGAGTGAATAAATACAGATGAAATCACAAAGGAGTTCACCATGAAAAAAAAAATAGAAAATTATGCTGGATGAAATTTCTGTACAGATTTTTCCCTGAGGATGTCGTCCAGATTAAGCAGCATAAGATAGATCAAGAAAACACTTATTTACTTGTAGATCCAGAAGATGGAATTTGGCATTGGTGTAGTATCATGAAAATGAGAAAAGTAATTCAGAAAAAAGAATTAAGGTGCAAAGGAGACATTACAAGTTATTCATTCAAACATTTCTTCAATCATTGATTAACTTCTGAATTGTGCATTGAAGGCTAGATTTCAATATTTCAGGCAAAAGGGCACTAGGCATAATTTTGAAAGGACTGAATAGTTTTAGCTCATGCCCATCATTAGGAAGAAAGAAGTATCCCTTAAGTCAAGATAATATTTGGCTAAGACAAAAACCAACACTCTTCATAAGATAAGGATCCATATTCTCTAACGTGTATTATTATCAATAACTAGCATGAAATCAACAACTAAACATGTGAAACCTAGGTCCACAGTCAATGTAAAAGAGTATAAAGTATTGATGACACAATAGCTCATATGTTGAAATTAAAGTTTAATGTAGCGGTTATCAATATTTTCAAAGGTTTAAAGAAAATATGTTCATACTTAAGAAAAGCAGTAGAAATTAGAACTAAAGAGGCAAAATAAAAACATTTTCATAGTAATGACTATTTTTAGAAAGCTGATAGTATGGAGTTGCTGGCTATACCTCTTCCGTCTCACAACTTTCACTTTCTAAATGTCTTGCATTATTGTAGCATATTTATCAAAATGATGAACAATAATTGTTATATTATTTTTAGTTAAAGTGCATAGTTTGTATTTGGGGTCATTCTTTGTATCATGCAGTCCTAAGTTTTTGACAAACGCGTTATTACATATTTTGTGGTCTTTTCATTCACTTAGCAATATACATTTTTGATCTTCCATATTTTTTGTGATTCAACTTCTCATTTCTTATTTTTTAAATTTTAAATACTGATTAATATTCTTATATATATATATATAGATATATATAGAGACAGATATATACACACACATACACATTTAGGAAAGGTGCCGGCATGAATGGAAGCAAGAAATCAAGCAGGCAGGTAGAGAGAGGAAGAAGTACTTTATTATATCTTATTTTCTCTCTTTTGGTTTAATGCTCAGAGAGTATCATTGAGGCAGATACATGCTATAAGAAAGGTTAAAGGAATTTCTTAATGTTGAAGGAAGTCAACAACTGATTCAATCTCAGATATATAGGAATCAATATTAAACACCAGAAACAATAAACTATGGTTTAAATTTAAATACTACTGCTTTCTTCTTAACCTTAAAAAAAATACTAAAGAAACAACTACATTGTTGGTGAAGTTTTGACAACTTGCTAATTTTTATTTAGCGCCAATTTTTAGTTCTATTTGAAATAATTTTCTTATGAATATTTACACTTTTAAGGAAAAACATCAACTATGCAACATATCAATGTCAAACAAAATATAGTCTCAATTGTGCTATTATTAACAATTTAAAGGAGTTTCAGTCATATCATTTTTGAAAATATTGAAATTTCTCTTACTTATTCTTTCATGAAGAGAAAATAACTGAAAAATGCTTTCTCTAAAAATTATGTAAGATTGTTTTATTTAAACTTTTCATGTTTAAATATCATGAAACTGTTCTTTATCAAAGGAATATAGTGTATTCCTAGTCAAATTTTATACAACAAAGAACCTAGTTTTACTTTTATTCATATCACAAATATAAAGTCAGATGGTAAAATTTTGTTTCACTAAGTAAATACAATGTGTAATAATTCTGAAAAATCTTTTAAAATTAAGATTTATGTAGGCATGAAAACAAAACATTATAGAGCATGTAAAATGGTTACTGGCTATAATAATTAAATACTGCTCTGTATCTGGTATTTTTATTATTTCTTAATCATTGTTTTAATTTCACAAGTGTAAATATTATTATTATAATATCAATTTTACTTTCAATCCATGCTGACAGCTACTTAATCATTGGTCTTTAGGCCAAAACCTTATAAATTCCTTTATACAGTTATATAATCAAGTCTTTCCTCATCTCCTTGCTAATCCACTTCCCAATTCATCTGTGATAAATTCTACATTGTTCACTTGCAGCTGCCACCTCATACCAATATCCTAATGTGTAGTTTAAGATATTTTTCATTTGAACACTTAGTAGATGGTTCCAGAAAGTACCTGATTTCACTGTATTTATTGAATTGATATAAATCTGAGATAAAACTTTTGCATTCAAGATTAATGGTAAGCTGAATAATGGTCCCCTCAAAAATGTTCTCATTCTAGGATTTTAAGTTGGAGAAATTATCTTAGAGTATACAGGTAGACCCAATATAATCACCAGAGTCCTTTAAAGGGGAGTCAGAAAGAACTAGAGTCAGCAGTAGCAGATGTGAATGGAACCATGAAGTTGGAGTAATGCAAGAAGGGTCATAGTCCAAGGATGCAGGGAATTGTAGAACTTAAAAAAAAAAAAAAAAAATCATGGAAATAGCTTCTCTCCAGAAAGAAAGCATTTGGGCTGACATCCAGATTGTACAATTCTGACCTCTAGAACTGCCATTGAATACATTTTCATTGCTGCAAACCACTAAATTTGCTATCTTTTGTTGTAATAGCAATAAGAACAGAAAAACAGGAGCATAGTAGAGAAAACAGAAATTTTCTAGTTTTCTCTGGAAGCTGAAAAGACTAAGAAATGATTTGCTCATCAGAAGCTATAGAAGGATTCAAGCTCACTTACTTGATTGCAGAGCAGTAATTTTGATATTCGAGCTCTGACCTTTCCAGAAGTGTAAAATATTTTCTGTTGTTTTAAACCCTTAAATTCCTGTTAATTTGTTACAGTAGCAATAGGAAATTAATACAATTTGAAGACAGCTGTTTTCAACTTCATTCTCGAATCTGCCCATTCAAGTTATCTGAAGTAGTTTGATGAGGAAATAACAACTTGTAGGATTGAAGTTGCTTTCATTGCAGTCAGCTAGGATTTCTGGAATTAAATTTGTTGGGAAAAATTTTTCATTGCTACAAATTTGATAGAATTTCAAATTGTAAATTATGAAAACGTAATAAATTTCACACTTATTTTGTGCATTAAGGTTTATTTATGAGTTATCCTTCCGGTGTCCTCTTAATAAAGGATCTTTTGTCCCTTAAGTCAGTAATGCCAGTCTCAGATAGAACAATGGTAGGGTCTTTGTATAACAGAGTCCACTCTATACCTTGTCATATTACACAGTTTTTCTGTCTCTAATGTTTGATTTCTTAGTTCCATAGACTCCTGATTGTGAAGGAATATTTTTTGTTTAATTAAAAACATTAGTTATAAATACCATTGTTGGCGTAATTTGGGCTCTTTACATATGTCAAAGCAGTTAATATAGAGACTCAAGAGATAATTTATGAGCCACAATATAATTATTTATTACAGTCAATTGTAATAAAATACAAATGTGTGATAAGCTATTTTAAATGTATCCCTGAGTTCCAACTCAATGATATAAAGTTACTTTTCCTTAGCTAACAACAAGAAAGAATTAAGATTTATTACTAGAGTACTGATCTACTTTTTGAGCATAGAAATAGGCAAAATTATTCTGGAGCATTAGAAGCAGTGACTGTAAATTATATTTGTGTACTGAAAATATATATGATATATTTGCATATATTATTTTTATTTTATTGGAAAATTTTTGACTTTATAAGAAAGGTTAAAATCTGAGTTTCTATGATTGTTTATTTTTATTCCTTTCTTTGTATTCCTCTCTTTCTTCTAATAGAGAATATTTCCCCTCATCCCATTACCTAAACCTAGTGGAACTATAGCTTTCCATAATAATACATTATAGTAATTTAAAATTCCAAAATTGATTTGAAGTGCAACACACTAGTTTCTACACTTTCCCAAACATGACCAAACCAACATAAAATTCAGTAAAGTGCATTTTTAAATTCTATTTAAGTTTAAATCAGAAATATATTATATTATAAATAATTAATATATATAATATTCTTGGCATAATTTCCCTCCAGTACAGTGGCCATTTCTATTAACCTATGATAGCACTTAAGGTCTCTATTGCTACACTCCTTATAATAGTATCTACAATGTAAATGCAAGTTATTTTATAGCTCTGCAACAGAAGCTTCTTTCCTAAATAACACTAGTGCTATTTCTCAGATGCTCTATAATACCAAAAATGAGATGTTTTGCCAACATATAGCTTCATCCTACTATAAATGCTTCATAAATATGGAATGTTATATGCTCTATTTTTCCTTGGTTCTTTTTTTTTTTCCATTTCTACTACTCTTTATTCCTAAAAATATAAAGCAATTTGAAAAAGATAACACTCTAAAGAGTGATGGCTATATTTCTACTCATTTTTTGTTGTGCAAAAGTGTTAGTAGATATTAGAGGCGTTGCTGCTGTCTTCCTTTTTGTGATACCAACAATCTCAGAGATCTTCCTCTTTGTTGGTGAAAGTTCTAGTAAGGTTTTCTTTTTTGTCTGTTGTAACCAGTAAAGCTTATTAATAATCTGTATGAAGATACCAATATATTTTACATGTACTTAACAGCTGTTACCTTTATTAAATTTTGAGCTTCTGTGAATAGCCTAAAAAGCTAATTAATTAGCTGCCATAAGACAAAAAGACCTAGAGCAGATTACAAAAATTCAATAAACAGAATAATACCAGAAAATTAAAAACACATTAGTTACCACTGCAAATGTGGCATCAAGTAAATATATTTATTTGGCCTAATTTTTTGAGAAATGATCTTAAATTCTGAAGATCTTGCTGTAAGATGCAAAGTAATGCTCTAGAGAAATGCAAAAATGCTAAATGATAAGTAACATAAATTAGATTTTAGAGACTGCAGACAATAGAGATTGAGTTTAGTCCCAGAAACAGTCTGGTTTTCTCCAGTCTTTGCCATTTCCAAGTTACATAACCTGAGGCAAGTTGTTTCATTTCTCTGGAACTCAATGTTCACATCGGTAAATGTGGAATAAAATCAATACCTGTTTCATATTGTTATGAGGATTAAATGAGTTAATAATTTCTAAACTTGTGAACAGGTGTTGGCACATAGGAAGCACTGAATAAGTATCTGTTAAATAAAAATATTTAGAAAGTCAATGCAACATTGTATCAAGTGCACCAAGTCCATGGGTAATTTTCAAGTGCTTTTTGTAATCTTAGAAAAGTATCTCACAACCTGTTAGTAGTTTGGATGTTCTGGAAGCTCTAAGGAAAAGTAAGAGAATATAGATTAATATTGATGTGAGCAAGGGGAAAACAAGGGAGAATTCAGTGTTCTAGACAATAATAATAAGTGAAAGAGTAGTGTCTTTCCAACAGGAAGACCATTAATTTGCATAAATAAAAAACAAATTATTTCAATAAGGTATTATATTAAATGCAAACAACTTCTTATAAAACATATTCAAAAAACGAAATAGTAAAGTATTTGCATTACTTCTGAGAGAGTTAATAAGCTACAGAATATTGTCCTAGAAATTAAAAATATTCACAACATCTAGCTATTTAAACATTTAGGAAGATGGCATATTTATTATTTGAATATACATATTGATTTAATTGCATATTTCCATGTATTTGGCACAGTAGCAATATTCTTCTGTTTCTTTGTTTTGTGAAAAGAAAATACCCAATACACAGCCATTACCATAGTATTGATCAATATGGAACCCCATACAAGATCATTTGCTCATTGCTAAAATAGTGGTGCATAACAAGTCACCCAAACAGACTGATTTAAAACAAAAATCTTTTCATATTCTTTATTAGATTATAGGTGGGAAGAGCAGTTGTGATAATTTGGGGAACCCTTTTGGTAAAACTCAGCTAGGTTTTTTCATGCATTTGCGGTTGGTTGGCAGTAGACCACGAAAGGCTTTGGAATGGCCCGAGACAGGACATTGGGTTCTCTCTATATATCCTCATATTCCTACACTACCTAGCCATACTCTAATGGTTGTGCTAAAGACTTGAGAGGGATCAACTCCAGTTATACAACAAGGAGCAATATGTCACATGCACATACTTCTCATACCTCTGCTTGTTTCATGTCTTGTAACAATATTTTGTAAACCAAAGCAAGGCACATGGATGAACCCAAAGTCAGAGTCAGAGTATTAAAATACAAGGAGGAATTTAATGACACCACTAATGCCACACAGAAAAATACCCTGAAACTTACTATGGATTATATGAACTTTCAGAGGCAACTCTGCTCCTGCAAACTCAATTATTAAAATTTGTATGAGCTCCTTTAACAATGCAAAAGAATGAATCATAGTTATAGTCATTTTCCATTAACTAATTTTAAAAGTATAATAAATTATGAAAAGGTAAACACAAATTTCCTACAAATATGCACTTATAATTTGAAAATCTTATAAATATTTGAATATTTTTTCTTAATAATACATTTAAATACATACATTTAAAACAAAATTGAGAATATTGTATATACATATCTACTATGTTTATATTATTTGCATATGTATGCATTTATATGCGTTTGTTATGTATCCATTTTGCAATGTTATATATCATAAAATATATATGTGAACATATAATGTGCATATATATGCACATACACAAGTAAATATTTATATGTATATATGAATATTCTTATCACAGACATTTCTTCACAAAATTAAAAACATTACTTAAGCACTCCTTATTTGAATGTTTATTATTGGGATCTTAAAATATTTCTAATTTTGAACTATTAATAATGCTACATTACACTTTTCAGTACATAGATATCTTAGTTATGATTTATTCAATATGATATATTAACAGCTGAATTATTAGCTCAAAAATATAAATATTGTTGCAGTTCTTAATACATCATCCTATATTGCCCATAATTATGGTCAGAGAATTTATCCTTTTACCAGTAGTATTTGAAAACAGAGATTCTAAGTCTCAAAAAAATCATAATAATTAATTTATCTTTACAAAGTTGAGCAGATTTTTCTTTTTATTTTTATGGAATTCAATCTTTATGCAATGTTTAGATATTGTCAAAGTAGTTAATCTCATTTTGCTTCAGTTTTCTCATATGAAAAATTGGTATGACTCTTATCTCATAGAAAGTTTTGGTGAGGATTAAAGCAATGATGATTATAAACTGATGACCATATTTTTAGGTGCAAAGAAAATAGCCAAGGTGTTTGAATCTTTTTAGCATCATTGATAGTATATTTGTGGATTTTATCTATTATGATTTGATCATTCAAATATGACAAAATTTTTCCACGTAATACAACTCTCTATACTAACCACATAAATTCACTGTTATATGAATAAATTGATTTTTTTAACTTGACACCTTGTTTATGGCAAAATAATGTGCAGATATTTTTGTGTGTCCAATATATTATTATTTTCATGTATTTTTTATGTTATGAATGATCTCGTCAATGGTGATTACATATATATGCATATGTACACACACACAAACACATATATCCATAGATTGCCTTTCTATATTAAACATTTAAATTGCTATAGCTGACTTTTGTGTACCATAAGAGTATCATTTATTTACTAATTCTCATAGAATTGTTGAATAATTTACCAAATTAAGTTTCAATCATATACTAACTCTAAATTAGTGCATTTTAACTAAGGATTTATAAACATTATCTGTAGATTGAGCACTTATCCATCAAAAATGTTTCTTTTATAATACCAAATATTATTTCCCCAAAGATTTTAGACAATGACAACTCAAAAAAAAAAAATACCAATAATACATTAAAGAATAGAATTCTATTCAAACTTGGGTCACTTACAGGCATTAACCTATGGACTATATCACTTATGCCAGCTGGTCCAAAAAGTGAAATAATAGAGAAATAGAATTAATAGGGGAGCCATAAGTAGATATAAAACAGGGTTAAAAACTTCCTAGCTGAGGATGCCAAATCTCCCAAACTCTCTTTCTCTGGTTAAGGCTAGTACAGATGGTCAATAAAAGTCATACTCAGATTCCAGTAGATGGACATCCCATCCACACATCATTTTCTATATATTCTTAGTTGGGAAGAACAAATATTACCCATGCAAATATGTACCAATGCAAACTACCTTTTCAGAGAACTGCTCTTTTTAAAAATGTGAATCCTTGTGAGCCTAGTAACGAACTGATCTATTGTATTGAACTACCTCAGAACTGTTGCACCAACTCTCTAAACCACTAAAAGGATAGGTGAATCTTCAAGATGATTCACTTAGACATGCATTGCTGCCCTTATTTTTGGCTTCTACAAACATAAGTCTTATACACAGCCAAGAAGGTTCTATTTGCATAAAACTTGACACAACTGTAGAGTTAAGATAATACAACGGTCAGGAGAAGAAATAGAACTTGAGTACTCCAGAAAAGTTTATTAAGGAAATGGTGCTATACAGGATGGTTTCCAAATGTAATAACTCTTCCTAGCCCTTGAAGGTCAATGACTCTTGGAGTCTTCTGTGGATCATAGAGATTTAAATAAGAAAGAAGCCCCCATTGTACTTTCATACTGAACCTGTGTTTTTAGTCTGTTGTCAGTTTTCCAAATAGCATTTAGCTTTGGTTAGGACAGTGTTTTATTTTTACCCTCCTCCCTGAAAGAAAACATATTTAAGATTTCCTGAATCTGACTTTGCATGACAGTGGCCTGTGGATTGAGCAAATCCACAATATGAAAGTATAATATAGTACAATATGAATAATTGGTGCATATGTGAACATTCAATTGAAGATAAGCTGCTGACTCTTAAATCATCAATTACAAATTCATCAAAAATAAGACCAACTTGTCTCTTTCAAATTGGAAACAGCACATCTTATATCTGGAAATTCACTATACTCTTTATAATAAATATATAGATATTTAACCAAATTTAAATGGAAACCATTAGTCTAAGAAGTCTTAAAAACTGACAAAAATGGTAAATTTAGCTCTTCTTTAGAATTTCTTCATATTTTAACCTCTATGCAATTTGAATATATTAGTTTCCAAACTCACAACTGGCTGGAACTTTAGTCAACAAGACTCAGCTGGTGTTTGTACAACCTTTGGGTCTGTAGACTCTAGAGTTTCCTCCCTGTCTTGAGTAGTTACTAACTGGTCTATTACAGGATGTTAATGAAGACAAATTGTCTCATTAACAAACAAGTCTGTTTTCCAGACTGTCTCACTTTGAAACCGTTCTCTCTGATTTAATATCATACAATGTGGGACAAACCCTTAAAGCTTTCACATTGTTAAGAAAATGATACCTCTAATTAAAAGATAAATCTGACCTCTAAGACCTTAACCACTGTCACAAATATTCTGTGGGGCCAAAAGGCAATGATTATGAAGATAAATACTTTAATTTTCTGCCTGTAAAAAAAAGATACAACAGAATACTCAAGTGTGGATCTTTATGTTATATATGTGAATGTTATATAGTGAACATATGTCAAGGAAAATATGTGGTCTAAAAAATCCAATATTGTGGTAATTATCTTTATAGTTAATAATAAAAATTATCATCATAATGAAATTACAATAATGAATAGAGTGACCATAGGAAAAGAAAAAATATGTTAGAAACTATCACTAGGTTGCTAAGTCTCCCCCTTTCTAAGATCATAATGCTAACCAGTGTGCTTTCATTGCTATATACTCTTAAAATATACTTAGTCCACAGACCTTTAAAAATGGAGAGCATTCTTTTGATTGGAATATTTATTGGATCATAAGTCATGCTCTATTCAGACTATCAAGAGCTTATCTTATGTTTCAGGATTTTAAAAGTTCAAGGCATAACATGAACTCTACCTATTTGTTTTCAAATTGACTTCAATAAATCTTGTTTGATATCTTCTACATATAAGTTAAATGGAATACATTCTAACCCTGTGCATAACATCCACTCAGTTCGGCATTATTTCATGTGAGTGCCAACAACGCCTGAGACAAAATACATTTGGACCTTCAAACACTAAGTGTGCCCTTTTTTATTCTTTCTGACAGAACAGTTAGGGTGTTTTAATTTGCAAATAATACCCATATTTTAACAGGAATGAACTCACAAAGTCATCATGTATTGATAAATCCATATTAGAGAATTTTATTTTCTGGTTTATATAGGCCACTTTGGGGAGTAGGAGTGGAAGTTTCTTTCACAGAAAGATTTTTCCACTGCTATCCTTCTTGAATGAGAAACAATGAAAATCTATTTTGTGTTTGGGATGAGGACATAATCATATTATCTTTGAGGAATAGAGATTTTCAATACAAGAATTTAAAGATTTCTGCAGAGTTCCAATGGATCAAAGGTCAACTACCCACCCCCCTCAAACACTTTATTGATGTTAACTCAAGAATAACCAGCAACAATGAATGTTATCTTCGCTGATAGGCAAGTTGATTGCATCATCAGACTTGAGTGCATCAAATTTGAAGAACAGTCTCTTTCTAAAGCATCTATGTGTGGTACAATTAGAGAACCTCCAATTAACAAATGACTAACTGACTAACACCATTCCTTGTTATGGAGTAGGGGTTCTCACTATCTGTTACTTGTCTAAATTGGTGATCCCAGAAGAGTACAGATTTAGAAGGCTCACCAGCAAATGAAGTAGTAAGGAGTTGTCATTGGAGAAGCATAAAGTGGCTAAGACAGATGACTATTCTTGCTAGGCGTGATCTGCAGCCCCAGTTGATTTATGGGGTATGTTAATATTCCTCCTGATTAAAGAATAGAAGCCATCAGGTCTCCAGGTCTCCAAACATGAAATATTGCTGAAGATAACCATAAAGTTACTACTATTGCTTGCTCAGTTGACCCCAAGGAGCTCCCAGTATTCAGGGCTTCTGAGAGAACATACTCTTTCAGCACAAGGAATTAAGATTAGGGCAGATCAAACTGCTGCCCCAGTACCTGCTCTGTAGGACATATATGCTAGAAGGCCCAAGTTTGATTTCATGCTCAATCATAGATATTACTGAGAGTTGGTATTTATAAATTGGTTCATATTAGACATTTAGACATTAAGCAACAAAATCTAAACTGGTTTATACCATCATGAATGTATAGATAGTCTGCTGGAAATTTATTTGTATGTGTGAATAGTAATTATAACTAAAAGTACATATAGTAATGCATAAGAGAATAACAATTATATCAAGTATCTTTTTTTTCTTTGTGGTTAAAACATAAAGAAGAGCCAATATTTTAGAATTTGCAGATACATAGATTGTATTTAGATTTTCAGGTTCTCATAGCAACATATGCATTAAAATATCTTATGTATAAGACATATATATTCACAGATATTCTGCACACAGCTTTGTCTATTTGTATTGCTGTTAATTAGTTTATGATGTCATTAGGATTAAGAAGTTTAGCCAAAATCTCTTTGTACTTCATTATGCCTATAAGAAATAATAAGAAATGAGAATCACTTTGCTTCAACAGTGATGAATGTTGTATTATTTCACTCTTATGTGGCATATGGAGAAACCAATCAAATAAAATGTGCCAAATAAAACAAAAATATATTTTCATTTAAAATGTCAAATGAGTGGTTATCAGAAAGGACTGGAAATAATGAGAGGAACAACTGGGTAAATGGGATCAAATATAAGGTAAAGAATAGCTATGAACTATTAATTGAGAATGTAGTTATTATATAGAGATGTTGATTTACAGTGATACATACCTGAAATGTATAACACATATGTACATAATATATAATACAAAGTTCCTTCAATACAAATGCAATGGTCCTTCAAAATAATGAATAAATAGGTAAAGATAATGAATTATATTTCATGCTTCATTCTGCAGTTTTTTTTGATTATTATCTACTAATATTCAAAACAGGCACCAATGTAAACAGTTTCTGGATCATGTTTTCTTTTTGTTTTGTTTTGTTTTGTTTTTAAAGGAAAGATCCAGGCAGAAATGAAGGTGAGTAGGCAAGCAGGCAGGAAGAGAGAGGAGTAGAAAGAGCTTTATTTATTATTTTATTCAATTATTAACCTTAATTGTTCTCCCTGGTCCCAGCTCTTGAATGGAGGAACTTGGGATGTGGGACTGATCCCAGGTGTGCAGGTGTACTAGGCACTAGGCCACCAGGGTACATCCTCTATTATTTTTTTAATGCTGCATCTAGACATGCTAATTTAGTTTATAAGGATGCCGTTTCATTAAAAAAATTTATAACATGTAGCTCTCCAAATTTTATGATTCCAAATGTACACAAATTCTTGTAAACTTATAAGATATGTTTTCCTACATAGTCATGTCTGCTAATTTAAAATTTAAAAAAAAAATAACAAAAAAATTGTAGGGATTTACTTCTCTTGGCTGAGTTTGAGTTATTTTAAAGGTATATGATGTTATAATACAATGTTCCTTCCACAAATTTTTTAAAACGTATCTTTGCTTACTTACATCAGAAAGAAGTAGTTTTTGATAATTGTCTTCTATGTTATACCCACAGTCAAAAACCTTCAAACTTTTCTATCTTTAATTAGTAAAATTTCATAAGGAGTTAACTCAAAATTTGTCTAAGTGTAGGCTTATTTAATTTTTGTATTTTTGTTTAAAATACAATGATAAAACATTTTTTCGTTGCAAAAATAATTAAAACAGATGAGCTAAAAGTGGTTTAAATACTTCATGATCTTTTGTATCAAACAGGCATGAGAAGTCTATTTTCTATATGAAAATCTTGTTGAATTTAAGTCTTTGAATTAACATGAGAGCCACAGCCTTCTACATATTGCTATGCATTTATACTTCAATTTATTTCCAAATCCATTTGATTGCAATAACAATTTAATATGATTATACAAGATCCACTTATTTTTAGTATTTTATTGTTCTTGCAAACTAATAGAAATGATGTCTTTGTTTTTCTGTTTAGAATACCTTTCTTTGAAATATTTTTCAGTAGATAAGAAAAAAATTGTTTGCAATTATTGCGTGTAAATATGAGCATTTTTAATAAATGACAGAAATATTATAAACAATAAAGTGAAATAGCAAGGAAATAATAAGTAGCTATTTCAAGTTCTCTCCATAAAATGTTTTTTTGCTAAAATAAACAAAATTATTATTTCCATTAGCTTGTCAGAACAATTAAATGACAGTAAAAATGAATATTTACAAGTCAAATTTTAACAAAAATAGTTATATAAGTAGATGTATTTGGAACCTCATCATCATAATTTAAGAAACATAACTAACAAGAACATCATTATCTGACAAATTATGGGTGATCAATGTATAATGGACAAAACAGATAAATGAGACAACCAGACACTAATATTCCTTCTTGGCTTCTCAAGTAAAAGATAGGCATCAGGACCATTGTGATTCAAAATAAACAGTTCTAATGATCTGGCTTAAATCATTAGACAAATAAACTAGATAAATTGCAAATGTTTGATGAAAGTATAGATGATCTGCATTATGCCTGTTGGTAGAGTATTTCCAAAATGCTATGTGAGCTCACTTTATGGAGAGATTACATTGTCCTAATAATAACATTTCTCATTTGATAAAAACATTAGATTGAGTGTTTTTAGCAAAATATTTAATTAGAAATGCTATTTTTACACTTAATGTTTTTTTAAGAATATAAACTAAAAATACTTAAAACACGCTAAATACAAATGGTTATATAAACAATATAGATACCTAAGATTAGGCAATCAAATTTGGGCCATACGTTGAATTATTAAATAGAGATAAAAACCATTAGTAGATGACTAACAATTCACTTTGTCTCTATGCGGTAATACCATAACCTAATTATCCATCATCTGTCTCTATTTTCTACATATCTATTATCTATCCAAAAGAAAAGTCTCAGTTAAATGTTGAATTTAGGAATGCCTACTCAACACATCTAATTCAAGCCCAAAGTTTCTTCATGAAGTACATACACATTTACAAAACTTTTTTATTAACTGATGTGTATAAAATACTCCTCTCTGTTTTACCTATGTAAACTCAAAGAGACGTAAGTTTTGTTTTTGTTTTTTTTTAGATATTTCTTTAAACAAAACAACGTTGTGGAGTTAAACTAGAAAGTTTATTTTCAAATACTTTGGAATCTCTATGAATACTTTGAAATTTTTATTGAATTCAATTAATAGCAATTTGAAGACATTTCAAATAATAAAGGCATTTTTCTTGTTAAGTCATTTACATTTTGATGTGTGCCTGTGTTTTATCTAATGTAGTCAGCTATCAACCTACCTAAGAGAGAAATTCGAATTGGAAGGTAAATTATATTTTTTTCTGTGGTTGGGGGAAATGAAATGGTGTATAAATTTGGGGGATCGAGCACAATCTGTCTACCCACAAACCCCCCACAATGCATAGTTATGATAAGCTTTACCCCATACTATTTTAGGTAATAATCCAAACCCAAATTGTTACAAGTCCATCTTGTCACCAGTAATTCCTTTAATGCATCACCTCAAGCAGACTTTTTATACGAACCCAATAGCAATTAAATCTGTCCTATCCTTAATCACATCTCCTTACACTCTGATGTAGCATATGATATTTTCCTGAATGTCATTATGTGTATCTTTATAGATATAATTTATATGATCTTGATTAATGAACAAATGCTGGCAAGGTTTATAAGACAAGAGTTTACTTTTGCAATAGAATCCTAGTTCTACTGATGAAATATTCAAATAAAGAGTAGGTTCAAAATATAGCTGCTGATGTTTAAGAGAAAAGTTTGATATACCACTTTTTACCCCTTGTAAACATTCCTGTTAATTACTTGGAGTTTGAAAAAGCTTTACTTCATCCTGGCAGTTGCCTAGAGCTAACAATCTATTGCTGGTTTAGTAATTGTGGCAAAAAGCCAATTACCCTGCATGATGAGTGAGAGATCTGTTACTACTGTCACAAAACACAAAAGTCACAGAAAACATTCAAAAGCCACAGACTTAGAATTAGGTTTCTCATTGAATATGTAGATAAGACTTTATGTTTCAAACTTATCTTAAACTATGAGATATGTTCCCATGTTAAAACTTCTAAAAATTATTACATATCATTACTTAATCTTTACTCATATTTTGTAATCAATGCACAAAGAAAATAGAGAGCACACTAACAAGATATATTGCTACTATTATTATTTATTTATAGAACTAATAACATGAGAATAACTTTCCTATGTTCCTAAACACATAAATTGGTGTATATATAACGAGGTTCGTGTAATATATCATGCACAAATGATTCACCTAAGGAGTATTTAGTAATAATCTTAAATATGTTCAAAGTAGGCTCAGGAAGTGACAAGAAAATGTCAGACATAATTGGAAGATGTTTAAAGCATGTATTTACTGCCTGAATATCTAATATTATATAATTTCCCATTATGCACTTGTTTGAAGAAAATATTATATTTTGGACTATATGTTTTTGCTAGCTGCTTTAAGGTATATACAGAAGAGCTACAGATTTAATATTTCTGTATGATTCTTATTTTTGTGGGAGATGGATATAAATAATCTTGACAGTTTCATTTTTCATTCTCAAAAATTATATATATACATACATATGTGTGCATAAAATTTTGAACATAGCTTGACAGTATAAAATTCCACTATAAGATTATTTATAACTATATATTTTTAAAATTATAGGTCCACATTGCAACCATTGGGTATTTTTTATGTGTGACACATATTTTGCATGTTTGCTAAACAGATAAAACATAAATAGAATAAAACTTTTGGGGGGAAGAAACTATACACAATTGTTGGGAAAATGCTAATATTGCTAAACACAGGAAAATAAAAGATCATAGGAAAAGAGGATAAAATTTAATTTCTAAACATGAAATTAAGAAGCAGGAGCCATCCATTACTTTCTTTGCTCTCCAGAGCAGCATCTAATTGTTATTCAAGAATAGCTCTGAGAGAATCTTGTAACAATGTAGTAAGGCTGTAACATCTTCAGCACCTCAGAGACACACACAGATGAATTTAGAAGGGATGTCCAAGACATTCATATCTTCATGAAAGAAGGAGGATGTAAAGGAACTCTTGAAGGTGAAAAGGGATAGAGACGGTAGTACTCAATTCATCCAGAGGTCCTAAGAAGGGGAGAGCAGAAACTGTGGAGGATCATGCCCTTGGCTTGGGTGAAGTCTAAAATGAAGGAGCTAAGTTGCCACCCCAGAGCACCAACAAGAACATCAGAGAAAGTGTTGTATACTATGCATGTCCCCTCCACCAGCCTTCAGGATCTCTACTAGCACTGTGAAGTTTACAGCAGGCTAGATTACCAAATCTCTGAGACGGGATTCAAAGAGGAAGAACAATAGTAAGAGTGCACATGCATGCCAGGACTTCCCCATTGGATGGACTCCCGTGTCACTTCCCTACTCCATGAAGATTATAAAAACTTCTCCACTGTCCCCAACTTGCCTAGGCTCTTATGAAAGCCTGCAGTAACCAAATTATAACAAATCTCCCATATGATGTGCTAAAAAATGTAAGAAGAGAAGAAATAAGTTCTTAGCTGCTGATTAGGTCTCAAACTAAAATCAGAAATAATTTATAAGGTAGAAAAAGAGACAAATGGGCAGACAGAAAAATATAACAACAGGGAATTTGAGACAGGCAACTATACAGGGCAATTATTAAATGAAAAAGAAAATCAAGGATGAACAATAAAATACTCAGAGACAAATAAAAGTGAAAAAATGACTTGTCAGTACCTACGGGATGAAGCAAAAGCAGTAATAAGTGGAAAATATATTACAATTTAGGCCAGTCTCAGAAAGCAAACAACAAGAATGAAAGTAAAGAAAAAAATCTAAGTTTACACCTAAAAGAACAAGGAAAAAAAAATAAAAAATTCAGTAAAATAACAAAAATTAGAACCAAAATGAATGGAATAAAGCTCAAAAAAACAATTCAAAGAAAGGATCAATGAAACCAAGAGCTGTTTTTTTCAAAATATTAACAGAATAGAAAGGTCTGTAGTCAGATCGGAAAGAAGGAAGTGAGGAAAAGCTCATGCAATATCAGAAAGGAAAGAGACATGTTACAGAAATGCACTAATGAACTAGTATATAGCAAGACACTGGATTACTTAGAGAAGTAGATAATTCTTGGAAACCTACAGCATCCCAAGTTTAATCAGGAAGACATTGACAATCTGAACAGACAGGTCAAACATAAATAACTTTATGCAGTAATCAAAAACTTCCCAAAGACAAAGGCCCTGGACCAGACTGTATCAAAGTGAACTTTTCCAAACTTTCAACTATTAAGCATCTTCGACTCTTTCAAAAATTGAAAAGGAGAAAATTTCCAAACACACTTTATAACACCAACATTGCCTAATGAATGAAACAGACAGAGACATCGAAAAAATTAAACATATCTATGATGAACTTAGGTGAAACAAAGTCTTCAACAAAATGCTAGCAACTCAAATTCAACTAATACTCTCTGATCAAGTGGGATTAACCCAGAGATAAAAGGAGAGCTCAACATATGCAAATCAGTAAATGTGATAAACTACAATAGCCAAAGGTAGTACAAAAATCTTAGGATCATCTCAGCAGTAAAAAACATTTGCCAAGATTCAACATGTATTTATGATTAAAAAAAAGAAACCTGAACAAAATGTGTATAGAAGGAATATATCACAACATAAGTGTTATATATATCAAACCTAAAGTCAACATCATTTTTAATGATGAAAAATTAAAAGCTTTTTCCTCTAAGATCATGAATAAACCGGATGCCCATTATTAAAATCACAATTCAGTATAGTGATGGAAGTTCTATTCAAAGCAATTAGAAAAAGAAAGGTAAAAAAAAAAAAACGTGGACAAATTGGAAATTAAAAAGTAAAACCATCATTATTTGGAGATGGCATTATATATATATATATATTTATATTATACATATATCTCAAAGATAGCAGTAAAAAAAATGAGAAATAATTAATGATACAGTAAAGTGACAGGCTACAGAATTGAAACAAAAATCTGTTGTGTATCTGTACTCAAATAATGTACTAGCAGAAAGAGAAATCAAGAAAACAATGCTATTTACAATCACATAAAAAGAATTAAATATCTTGAAATAAATTCAACCCAAAGGGTGAAAACACCATAGATTTAAAACTGTATGATATGGCACATCCAGGTAGAGTAATGGTTAATCATGCTGCTTCCAGTTGGGCATAGTCCACATGCATCTAAGGACTTAAGTTCACATGCCTGATCACAAATGGGAAACAATGGTTGTAAATGACAAATTAAATTAAAATAAAATGTTTCTTTCTCCTCTCTTCCTGCCTGTTTGCCTACTTGCCTTCATTTTTGCCTGCAGCTTTACTTTAAAAAACAAAACAAAGCAAAACTGTAAAATGTTGTAATAATCAGAAGACATTAATCAAATGGAAATATTTTCCATCTTTATGGATTGAAATAATTAACGTTGTTGCAATGGATGTATTAGTAAAGCAATGTACAGATTCAATGAGATGCCTACAAAATTCCTATGACATTATTTACAGAAGTAGAACAAAAATCATAAACTCTATTTGGAACTACAAAAGCCTCGAACACTCAAAATAATCCTGATAAATAAAAAGAGCAAAAATAAAGGTGTATGTCTCTCTGACTTCAATTTATACTCCAGAGTAATGGTAACCAAACAATACGGTACAACACACAGATGATAGAGCAGAATGAAAGTACTGAAATATACTCACACATTTATGAAGATCTGATTTATGACAAAGGAAATAAGAGCACATAATGGACAAAATGTATCTTCAATAAATGGTGTTGGGACAATAGTCAGCTATATGCAAAAGAATGAAACTGGACCTCTGTCTATCACTATACACAAAAATGAATTCAAAATGAGTTATTCTTGGATGTAAGACCTGAAACTACAAAAAAAACATAGGCAATATGCATCTTGACATCAGTCTTACATCAACCTTGTTTTCAAGTCTTTGAGGACTTGACTCCAATAGCAAGAGAAACAAAAGCAAAATAAGCAAATTAGATCACATCAAACTGAAAAGTTTCTATAAAGTGAAAGATAAAATCATTAAAATAAAGGCATTCTATTTAGAGAAGATATTTATAAATCACACTCTCAACAGGAGGTTGATATCTAAAACATATAAAAAATCAACAATAAAAGACAGATAACCTAATAAAAAATGGTCTAAAGATCTTAGACAGATTAAGAGCAGATGTCTCTGGAGCAGATTTGCAGATGGTCATCAGGTACATGAAAAGATGTTCACCATATCTTATTATTAGGGAAATAAAAACTGAAAAAAAATGTGATAGCACAAATGAAAATGGCTATTGTTTAAAAGACAATAAACAACACATGTTGGAGAGGCTGTGCAAAGAGAGGAAAGCTGTTCACTGTTTGTAGGAATGTAAATTGGTCCAACCATTTTGGAAAACAGTACTGAGATTCCTCAGAAAATTAAAAATAGAAATTCCATATGATTCAGTTATCTCATTTCTAGGAATTTACCTAAAGAATAAAACAGAGCAACACTAATTCTAAGAGATGTGCACCCCATTTTCATTGCCATATTATTTACAATATCCAAGAGTTGGAAAAGACCTGTGTGCACATCGCCTGATGTGTAGAAAAAGATGTGGAATATCAATGCATTGAAATACCACTCAGCTAGAAAAAGAAGAAAAGGGGATTAAATTCTGCCATTGGCAACAACATGGATGGACCTAGAAGAAATTAAGTTTAGTGAATTAAGTCAGACCAAAAAAAAAGGTATATTGTTTCATTCACATGTGATATATAACAAACAAAAAGAAACAAACCAAATTTAAAGAAAAATTTAGACCAAATACCAAATAACTAGCTATCAGAAGGGAAGTAGGATACTGTGTGAGTGAACTGGAAAATTGATAAATTGTTTGGTGAAGGATAAAACTGAACTTTTCAGTGATGAACTTCAGCTCTCTGATGACTAACTTCAGAGAAAGAGTACCTGATCCTGTACCTGATTTG
Source organism: Solenodon paradoxus (assembly GCA_004363575.1). Taxonomy (NCBI): domain Eukaryota; kingdom Metazoa; phylum Chordata; class Mammalia; order Eulipotyphla; family Solenodontidae; genus Solenodon; species Solenodon paradoxus. The sequence goes on from RJWH01000089.1 coordinate 759,399, forward strand.
TCAAAGATGCATTTGCGATGCTTCAGTAAAGAAATTAATGCAGACTCACCTTAAATTTCAGCAGCTGAAGAAATGATGGTGACTAAATTCTGAGGCATTGTTCTCCACTTTATGCAGACCTACTAACCTGATTCACAGTAATCTAATGACAATCAGCACTGATGGTGCTTTCTCCTCAGCAGCAAAGAATGAAGTCTTGACCTGATAAAATGTTTTGTGGGATAAGGAAATGAATGACTGTGATTGTTTGGTGACTGAGGGTCTTCAGATTTTAGAGCTTATGTTCTTTCTGTCATTGAATTAATTGACTGTCCCAGGTACCAGATAATGGCATTGTCAAATACATATTGGAAGGGAAAATAGCTGATATTCCAGGGGTCAAATAGAGTCTAGACTAAAACAACAAGTTCTAGTAGTAGTACATTTATTTCAAAGGAAATATATACACATTCATTAATAGTCTATCAAACTGGAATTACTCCATACTCATTCCTCTATGCATTTTATGAAAGAGATAGAAAAAATGACACTCAGGTGGATGCTTGATCTAAATAAAAAATGCAAAACTTCCAAAAGAAAACATAGAAAAAATCTGACATTGATATGGCAGTGAAATTTTAGATATGACATTAAAATTACTTGATGTATAAGATATTTTAAATTAGATTTAATTAAAATATAAAATGTTTGCACAAGTTTCACTGTTAAGAAGATGATAAGGCAAGGCAAAAACTCAGAAAAATATCAGCAAAACATCTGATAAAAAGGGTTATATCTAGTATGTAAAAAATTCTCAAATTTCAGTAAGAAAATAGTTATAATTCTGAGTAACAAAGCAAGTCCCAGACTAGAAAGAGTCTGACATTTATTCTACAGAATTGAAAACAGTCATTTCTAAATAAAATATTGTTCATTTACATAGATGAAAGGTGTGACAATACTTATTTTTAAAAAAGTAGAATGATTAAAATAAAAAGTAACAATTCAAATGAGAACATAGATATGTATCACTTTTGTTAATTAGTTATTGCTTTTAGTAGTGCGTTTATGGACATTTTAAAATAAAACAAATATAATCGGAATACATAAAAACCAAAAATACTAAATATATCATCGCTATGATCTGAATGTTTGTGTCTCCTATCCTCACTAACAAATTTTGAATTTCACATGTTGGAAACCCTAGGCCCAATGTGACATTGTTAGGAAAAGAGGTGGGACTTTTGAGAAGTAATTATATCATGAGACTGGAGACCTAATAAATGGAGTTGGAACATTTATTAAAGTAAAAGAGATTCCCTACACTCTTCTAAATAGGAATACTGCAAGAAGGTGAGAATAGAAAATGAGTCCTCAGCAAAGAATGACTCTGTTGATGTCATCTTGAACTTCTCATCCTTCGCAGGAACTGTGAGAAATATCTGCTGCTTGCAAGCTACTAGTGTGCGGGATTTTGTGATAGTCATTCAAACGGATAAATAATTTACATATAAAATGTGCTTAAAATACTGGACGACAAATAAGGATTGGTACAAAAATTGTGGTGTAGCTAAAAAACAGAACTATTTTGCTTTTATAAAGAAAGAAATGTTCATGTAACAAGAGGAATTAATTTTAGCAAACACAATATTAAGTGAAAAAAAAGAGATCCTCTTTATACTACTCTTTTTTTTAAAGTTGAAAACAAGTAATAGAATACTATTGACATATATAATGAATATATATATATATAAAAGAAAGTAATAAAACCAATCATTTTGAAACTAAAACAATTGATTATTTTTTCGGGGGTTAAGGAAGAAAGTAATGGAATTGAGAAGGTGTGTATAGAAAACTCAATTTTATTGATAAAATATTTTCTTGCTTTTGAAAATATTTTTTGAGAGGAAAGAGGTGAGAGGAGGAAAAAGCATTTGGAGGGAAGGAAGGAAAGATGGAAGGAAGGGAGGAAGGGAGGAAGGAAGGGAGGGAAGCAGGGAGGGAAGAGAGGAGGAAGCACTTGTATTTCTTTTTTTATTTTTGGTTGTTCCCCTCAGCCACAGGTTAAGAATCTAGGCCATTGAACTCTTTATGGTCTTGGTCTATGCCCAGCCATTGTTCATCACCTGAGCTGCCAGGGTACTCTAAAATATTTCAGTTCTTAAACTGAGAAGTGCATGTGTAAGCATGTTAGATCCTTATTAAATTATAATTTGTTCTTTGCTAAAATAGAACTTTTCTGAAACATGTAAAACAAAAGAAATATGAGGGGGAGGAGAAAGTTGAGGTGATCAATGAGATAAAAGATCATATATAGTTAGATTATTAAGAGTAGCTAAACTGTTAGATATACAATATTTCTAAGTCATAATAAATTTATGTTGTAGGAATATTGATTCCCATTTTATAGAGAAAACATTTGAACTCAGCAAAATCAAGTGATATTTTTCTAATCTGCAATTCCTACATTTTTCTGTAGATCATTTCATAGGCTGGATCTACTTAGTGGACTGGCACCTAGATTTAATGATTGGCAATACAGTTTAATTTCAACCTTGAGTAAGTGACTAAGGAGGGATGTCAAGACAGGAGCTAAATTTGGTCCAGAGAAAAGTAAGATAACAGGCAAATATTACTATTCTATTTTTATCTTCTTAAATTTAGTCTCCTGCTTTGCATTTTTTTCCCTTTTTCAAGAGCTCGTGAAGAAAAAACACCATTGAGCTAAATATTGTTTTCTTTCTCTCTCCACAGGATCTTCAAATTGCTTAACTTTGGAAAAAACTGAAACTACTGATTACTATGTTTCCAAGATATCTAATATGGCCCCAAAAGAGCTACAAGCCTCTGGATATGTTTGTAGTTGTTAACAAAGAAGTTTCCTTCCTAGAAAAATTGACTCCCTGATGGACCTTGTTTAGATACCACTTTTAGAAAGGCATTTATTCATTGCTAATCGGAAATTTTGTTCTTTCAGTGCCTCTGGCAACAAAAAGTATGCAGGATCTAAAATACAGCCACAGCTGGAGCTAAGTTTCATTCATTCATCACTGTCACTTCATGAATTAAGAGCCAGCGGACCATTTCTCTCACTTGACTTCAGTTCCTTTTCAGAATGAGGTAAAGTTCATAATGCTCAGATATGATAGTTCTTCTAACCTATTCTTTAAAGAACAATCAATTTTGCTGTGTCATTCTATGAACTCTGAGGCTTTTCAAATTGAACTAAATTCTGATGTCTAAATATGTGCATGCACGTTAATAGGACATGCAACAATAACGTTTTCTTAACACTTCAGTACCATCATATGGCCATGTCATTTTTACTGGGTGCATTTAACTTTTCTATTCTCTCATTCAAATATCATATTCTAAATAAATTTCTTTATAATAATGTTAAATGTGCAGATTCATCCTTTCTACATTCCAAAGCTTTTAAGACATTTAGTAGCAATGAACAAAATGATGATTTCTACTGAATTGCCAAAAGAATAATTGGACAGCATCATAGAAGGAAAGTTTTTCTTTAAAATGTATTGTGTTACATCAGTTTATTCTTGCTCAAGAGTTAGAAACATTAACCGTTGGAATGGCCATTCTCCTTTAATTGACATTCTCATACTATTCATTAGCCATTGCAAACTATATCATTAAAAGTGGCAGTTATAATATTCAGTAAATTATACTATGACAAGTAAGGATTATCATTTGAGACCCCAAAAAGCCACTAATTAACCATGCTTGTGTCAAATGATCAAATGAAGCTTAGTTGCAGGAAAATATTTTTTACCTGTTTGACCTATCACAAGTAGACATGCATATACCCACATAATTTATAAAGTCAGAACACGTAGCATAATTAGCCTTTGACAAGAGGTATAAAGTAACCTGTGTAAGAGAAAACCATGGAAGAAGTAAAGCTTCCACTGTAACATACATTGAGGGCGTGCAAACCTTTGAATTTTTTAAATAAAAAATCTATGATAGTGATACTGTATTTTGTTGGTAGATTTCCTAGATTATTCACCATGTGAAAATTATCTTTTCAGTGTAAATCAGGTGATAAATTTCTTCAAATATATTTGGGAATCAAAAGTTATGGACTATGATATAATGATACAGGTTACATAGATATAGATATATAGCTATTGATGTATAGATTTAGTAGTATTTTACATTAAAAACACATTAAGCCATAGTATGCTGATAATTAAGATCTAATGAAAGATATATTTATAAACATTTTAAATACCAAGAGCTACAGAACTTATTAATATTTTTGCAGAATAATTTTCACACACATTTAACAGGGATTCACAAGCTTAGAGTTGAATAACTATGTTGCATAACGTACATCATTGGTATAAATATTCAAATCTTTAATATAAATATTTTAAAATGATATACTTATGTGGGTTTAAAATATGTATATATATATATATATATATATATATATATATATATATAAGAACCTTGGCTTACTATCGTAGTTCATTCTTTGACTTAAAGTAGAAACTCAGAGCAAATGCAACATTCTCTAAATTGAATGAGTATGCTGTCCATTTCATAACATTGACATTGAAGGATACTTAGTAAACCAACTCATTGTTGAAAGGCTATCCTCTTATAGTCACCCTTGCAGAAAATAATATATTTTTATCAATAAGAAAAACCTTGAACTATCATCACTGATTTAAAGCTGTGGTAACTTTGCGCAGGCATCTCCCATTCTGAGAAAAAGGACAGATTCTTTCTATATTAGTTTTTACAAAATAACTCAGTTCTACCTAGAGTTGTCAAATGGTGAACTAAGTAAAACAAAAAATCTTTGATAAGTCCATAAAACATAATTGCTGTTTTATTTAATTATATAATTTAAAACAGTAGAACTAAAAGTGAATTCCTATGAGAAAAACTTCACAGAATTATTTACTTTCCAGAAAGAATATATATCTTAAAATCATTATATTGAAAACATTATTTAGACAAAGTTCTGTGAAACTTAAGCATTAAGAAATAATGCACTGGTATATTTTTTGTTGCAAATTACAAATACATTAACATATTTGTGACAATGTATCCAGATGTAAAATTATATAACTTTTAACAAATAACTGAAAGATATCTGTATTTTTCTGATAATTTAAACATGAGAAAACTGAGAACAAAAGATATTCAAGACCTCTAATTTCATGTAAAAGTTATTATAGAATAAGAAACAAAACTCAGATAATCTGCCCTTTGATCTAGTGCTCTTTCTATCTAACAGTACTGTCTAAGCACTTACAAGTAAACTTTCTTTATTTCTTTTTTATCAGTGATCTCTGCGAAATGTATGATTATCATTAAATAAATATAGTGACTTTATTTGTTAGTGTTAATAATTTATGAAAATAAGTACTCTTTTGCTTCTACTGTGTAAATATCTGAGTTGGATGATACAAAATAAATAAAGCTAATGGGATATAGAAATATGTGTAATGTTGTTAAAAATTAGAGATGTTATGTATCAAAATAAAATATGTGAGACCAAGAAGCTGACAACAGAATATAAGGGAAATCAGTAGGAAAAGTAATATGTTTACCTAGAATATCATTAAAGTTTAATTTAGGTTGGTACCATTTATGCTGAGTCTTAGAAGTTGATAGAACATAGCATGAAAAATAAGAAATACCTTATCTTTTATTTTAATAAAGAAAATCAAGGGTTTTCAGAACTGAACAAAGTTTTAAGAACATGCTGATTCCTTTATAATAATGCATTGATAAAATATGAAGCAACTGTATACATTGTATATTTGGAAAGCTAGGAATATGTTTGTTGTCTGAATTTTCTCTTATGATGGCAAAGTTATACAATTAAATTCTAGTGTATTGTCAGTCATCAAATACTGCATACCATATAAACTCCACTGTAGGGTTACTTGTATGTCTTCTTTTTTTAGGTAGTAATAACTTTCTTCTTTCTTTCTTGAGAGTATTTATCATCACACAGTATAAATTTTGTCAGATGATTTTTGTGTATCTATGTAAGTGATCATGAAGTTTATCATTTATACCCTTATTGTGATGCTTCACATTGATTTATATATGTTGAACTCTCCTTAAATCCAGGGTTAAATCTCATTTGGTCATGATGTGTAATAAGCATTTTTAATATACTGTTGAATTGGTTTGGTAGAATTTTAATGAGGAATTTTTATTTTTCAGGAATATTGACCTGTAGGTTTATTTTGTTGTTTTATTTTCTGACTTTGTTACCAATTTGATAATACTAGCCTCCAGGTAAATAATTTTGGAAGTGCTATCTTTCTTCAACATTTTAGAAAGAGTTGAGGAAAGTGTGGTATATGCACACAATGAAACATTATTCAGGCTTATAAAGAGAAAATCCTTTAAATGCAACAACATAGATGAAATTTGAAAACATTGTGCTGAGTGAAATAAACCTGTTGCAGAAAGACAAATTATGAAAAATTCCATTGGAAAGAATTCCTTTTATAAGAAATATCTAAAATAATAGTGAAACTTGCAGAAGCAAAAATTACATGATTCTATTTTCATGTGGTATCTAAAACAGCCAAAAATCAAAGAAGCAAAGAATAGAATGGTGGTTGCTATGTACTGCTTTGTGGAGAGTGAAAGCTTGCTACTAAATAACGATGTATGAGTTTTCCCACTTTTGCTGCACCCTCCAGACTTTGTCCGCAGGCCTATGCTCCTGGGATCTGAGTGAAGGAAAACCTTATGAGCTAGGCCTATCCAGTTTTGCTGCATTCTCCAGGTAAGGAGTCCCCAGACCTCCACTCCCCGGGTCCCCAGTTCACGGGACATGTACGGTAGAGGTCCTGTACTGTGCCTGCAAGGCTTCACTTTGCTTGCTATAGACTCCTGCTACTCCAGGCCTCTGCTTCCTGGGACCCTGGATCAAAATACCTGACTGGAAGAGATGCAGAGCCGCACTCAATCAGACTTCAGTGACACCACAAAGAACAGTGGAAGGATCACACTCCCTGACCTCAAACTATATTAAGCAGCAATCATCCTTAAATCTGTTTGGTATTGGAATAAAAGCAGACACACTACTAAACACAATTACATGAGAGTCCAGAAATAAAGTCACACATATATGACAAAGGTGCCAATGGAGTACTGAAAGTTTATGAAAGTTTATTTAACAATGGTGCTGGGAAAGCTAGACAGACAACTGCAAAAAAAAAAAAAAAAAAAAAAAAAATTTAAGACACTAGATTAATCATTATTGTCATACACAAAAGCTAAGTTGGAACAAAAACCTGGGCATAAGAATCAAAATCATAAAATATCTAGAAGACAATACAAGAACCTCAATCTCAGAGAGATCTTTGGGGAAGAAATAGCTATGACAAAAACATCAAAAGAGAACAAAGCAGTTGGGTCTACATCAAAATGAAGAGCTTCTGCATAGTCAAAGAAACCACTAGTAAAACAAAGGATAACCCTCAGAGTTGGAGAAGATATTCACACAGCATACATAAATAAAGAGCTCAATCTCCAAAATATATAAAGAGCTCACATACCTCAACAATAAAAAAAATATGACCTATTCATAAATGGGAAAAATAACTGAATAGACACTTATGTATAGAAGATACACAGAGGCCTACAGACACCTAAAAACTGTTCTACATTACTCATCATCAGAGACATGCAAATAAAATCTACAATCAGATACTACCTCACGCCAGTGAGAATGGCATATATATATATGTATATATCTACATACAAACATATACATATATACATATATACATATACATACACACACACACATATACACACACATATATATATCCAAAACCCTGGAAATAGCAGGTATCAGAGGGGGTGTGGAGAAAAATGAACCCTCCAGTGCCGTTAGCAGGAATGAAAATCGGTGCAATCTCTTTAGAAAACAGTATGGAGATTCCTCAAACAAATGTTTATGAATCTACTGTTAGACCCAGCAATCCCTCTCTTGCTCATATACACAGAGGATATGAAGTCTCTAGTCAGAAAAATAATCTCATGCCTATTTTCATAGTAGCACAGTTCCCAACAGATAAAACATGGAAAAAACCTAAATGCCCAACAACAGACGACTGGATAAAGAATTTATGGTCTAGATACTCAATATGTAGCTACTCCAAATTGAAATTGTGACCTTTGTAATAATCTGGAAGAAACTGGAAGAGATCACGTTAAGTGAAATGTCAGAAAGAAAAGGGAAATATAGGATGGTTTCATTCATATTTGGAATATAATGGAATGAAACAAATAAATAGATAAAATCCCACAAAAATTCTCCGAACATAAGACGATGACTGCCTGAGGGATGGAGGGACAGGCATAAAAAGACAGAAAATAGTTTGGGTAAAGAATTCTGGAACTCTGGTGGAGAGTGTGATGTGAAATATACATTGAGATACAATGTCAATATTCAAAAATGAATGCAGCATTGTGAATAAAATATTTAATAAATATCGATAATTAAAAAATAATCTACCCTTTCAAAAAACAGCAACATACAATTTCAATTGAGATGAATAAATTGTAGGAATTTGTGTTATAATATTGTATATTATATGCAGTATATTTTTCTATAATTACTATACTGCATCGTGTACTTAATATTTAAGAGGTATGTCTCATGTTAAATATTAATGCAAAAATTAATTTTTAAAGAGTATTACATTGCCATTATATAAGTTTAAGGTATGCGACATTGCAAATCAATATTTTATTTACATAATACATTAAGTTTTCTACCACCAATCCACTTTCTTATTCTTTATACAATAAGAAATTATTTGTACAGCTTTGGAGAGCTTATAATTATATCTATAGTTAAGTCACACAATTCAAATTTACCCGCTTATATTTTACAAGTTAGAATATTGGAGTGTTAATTTTAATCAAATTTTAGAGCCATTTTACAAAATCTGCCATTTGTTCTACAAGTGAACTACAATTAGGTAGAAGAGACAGCAGTTTTATTTTGAGGGATTAACAATTTCTAGGTATACCTGGAAATACATTGTCTTTCAATTTATTTGGGAATGCGGTTTCATTATTTTAACGCATTGTTTAGTTTAGTATTATTCCCTTAATGGTAACTCATTAAAGTTATAGATTTGTGTTAATAAATTAATTTTGAAAAAATTTCACAATTTCTTAGACTATAACCTACATATATGAATGGAGCACGTTTCATTTATTCATTTATACAAAATAATTGCCTACTGTAAAGAAAACTACTGGCAAAAAAATAGAAAAGCAAATATCTCAGAATGAGAAGAAAAATATGCCACCTAAGTTCCAGTGACTGTAACTGCAATTTTTCATAGGTTTAGCATTTTTCACTTTAATCATATTAAGACAAATACATCAATGTATTTGGCAATATGGAAATTATAGACAGCTACTTCTTTGACCACAAGAGCGTGAAAATATAAATCAATCAGAAAAACAAAACTGCAAGAACCACAGAATTTGAAGATTATGTAACATGCTTCTGAAAAAAATTTGTGTCATGAAATTAAAGATGAAATTAAAAATTATTTGAAAATAAATAAAAATGAAAAGAGGAGACACCAGACCATATGGGATGTAGTCACTGCAGTTCTAAGAGGGAAGTCTAGCAATACAAACACACATCGAAAAAGAGATTGAATGTCAAACTACACACCTGAAAGAATTACAAAAATAAGAACAAATGAATGCAAAACTCAGCACAAGGAAAAATTAAAAACTGCATCAGAACTAAATAAACTCAGAAATAAGAAAAAAACATTTAAAAAACAAAAAAAAGAATAACTAAGAATTGGGTCTTTGAAAAAATTAACAAAATTGATAGACCTTTTGCCAGACTAAAAAAGAAAAAAAGAGAAAACTCTAATAACAGGAATCAAATGAAAAGGAGGAAATCACAATAAACATTCCAGAAATGCAAAGGATTCTAAAAGATTACTGTGAGTAGCTCTATGCTGGAAAATTTGCCAAAGTAAAAGGAACAGACAGATTTCTAACATCTCATGACCTCCAAAAGTGATCCACAAAGACCTAGATAACTTAAGCAGACCAATCACAAGCACAGAAATTAAAGAAGCAATCAAAAGCCTAACAGAGACCAAAGGTTCAGTCGGATGGCTTTTCTAGTTAAACTTACCAAACATTTAAAGATGACCTATACCTATCTTCCTTAAACAATTCCACAAAATTTGAGGAAAAATTCCCAAATACATTCCATGAGGCTAACATTACACTGATTCAAAAATCAAGCAAATATAATGCCAATAAAGAAAATTACAGACCATATCACTGATAAATATAGATGGAGATACCCTCAACTAAATTTTGGCAAATAAATTCAACAGCAAATTATAAAAGTATACATCATGACCAAGTGTCATCCATCCCAGGAGTACAAGAATGGTTCAATATGTCCATCGATATAATACACTAAATTAAAAGAGAAAAAATAAAAACTACATGACCACATAGATGCAGAGAAAACATTTGCAAAATTCAACACAGGTATGACCAAAAAACAAACCAACAAACAAACCAACAAACAAAAAAAACCTCATGATAATGGGAATAGAAGACCCATACATCAAATAAATAAGTTATATATGACAAATCTACAGCGAACATCACACTTGACATCACACTCAATGATCAATTTCTCAACTTCAGACTATATATTATAGAGTGATGGTCATCAAAACAATATTGTAGGTCATTTTAGATCTTTCTGGATAGACACAAATTTACTTGTGAAAGGCCAAGTTAAATAGCTTTTATAAAATTATAAGCATAAGCACACTCTATGAGAATTATAGATATCTTCTTCAGTCACGAGGGAGTAGCAGTTAGGTCTGCCACCTCCAGCCGAGCATGGTCCACATGTATGTCAAGGACCTGAGTTCACCTCACAGAGACAGAGGGAAGAAGCAAGATGAACAACTAAATAAAAATAAAATAAAAATGCTTTTTCATTCTCTCTTTTCCTGCCTGCTTAACTATACACACACACACACACACACACACACACACACACACATACACAAGCATGCACATACACACATACACACACACACATATAGAACAAAAGCAGAGCAGTGGAATACAATTGAGAACCCAGAACAGCACCTAATAGGATGCTAATCTATGACAAAAGAATATAAAAGAAGTCATGACCTAGTGACCTAGCAGTATAGTTTACATGAGAGCAGTTTACATACATCACAAAGTCCCAGGTTCAAGATCTGCAGCCAGGGAAACAACCAAGATGAACAACTAAATAAAAAAATAAAGTTCTTCCTCCTCTCTTTCAATGGCTGTCTGCCTATTCACCTTCATTCCTGCCTATACCTTTCCTTCCTTCAAAAAATGAAAGAAAGAACATACGATAGAAAAGTCTATTCAATAAATGGTGCTGGGAGAATTTAACTGCCCCCTGCAGTAAATGAAGCTAGAGTATTCATTAGTGCTGGACACAAAAATAAGCTGAAAATGAATGAAGAATGTGTATGTAAGACCTAAAACCATAGAATACATAGAGCAAAACATATGAAAAAATGTTCCAAGACATCAGCCTTAAAGATTTCCTTGGGCAAGTGACATCTATGGCAAATGAAACTAAAGCAAAACTAGACTGAGATACATTAAACTAAAACAAAAATTGTATAGACATTTTTCTGTACAGAAAGAAACTGCCTTTAAACAGACAGTCCACTGAACGAGACAATATTTGCTCATTTGTCGTATGACAAAGCTTAATCCCAAAATACATAAACATCTCATACATTTCAATAACAAAAAAGCAACTTTTAAAAAAGGGAGAAGAGATGAACAGACATCTCTCTAAAGAAGATACACAGATGACTTATAGACACATGAAAAACAATTCTACATCACTTATCATCAGAAAAATGCAAGAAAATATCTCATATTATGATACTACCGTATACCAGTGAGAATGGCCTATATCAGAAAGACTAGAAACAATGCTGGAGATTTTGCAGAAAAAAGGGAAGCCTCCTACACTGTTGGTGGGAATGTTAATTAGTCCAACCTCTTTGAAAACACTATGGAGATTCCTCAAGAAAACAGGATGGCTCTACTGTTCAATCTAGCAATCCCACTTCTAAGCATATGCCTAGAGAACACAGAAACTATTAGAAATAAACCAGATGCACCCCTATGTTTATAGGAGCACATTTAACAATACCAAGACATGGGGCCAGTATAAATGCCATCATCAGATGACTGGATTCAGAAACTGTGATATATATACGCAATGGAATTCTATGCTGCTGCTAAAAAAGGTAAAAATGTGCCTTTTACAACCTGGATCGAACTAAAATTGAGTGTGCTAAACAAAAAGTGCCATAAAGAAAAAGAGACAGAGGACAATTTCATTCAAATGTGAAACATAAAGAAGCAAAACAAATTAATAGACAAATCTCTACAAAGTGATCAAGATTGTGGCTGGCCTGTGAGGGTGAAGGGAATGAAGGAAGGCGTCAAGGGGTGATAAAGGACAGTGGGACTCTATTGACAGGTGTGGTGTGAAATACACAGAGACTGAGGTGAGAATTCAATATCCTAAAAAGTATAAGCAATATAAAATGATAAAGCAATATCAAAAATAACATTAAGTTATAAAAATCCCCCAAAATATAAAATGTATTTGAAAGGACAAAATGTTTTTCATTCTTTTACCTTTTATGTGCTAACTCGCATGTCTGAGTTATTAAAATTTGTGGGGCCTAATTAAATTTGAGGTTGCATTAGTTGATTAACAACTTTGTGAAAAAATGATTTTCAGAGGAGGTTGTATTTCTAGAAACCTAAGATATTACAGTTATTTTCATAATTGTTTGAAATAATAACCAATAGGAGTCAAAGTTCAGTCTCTTCAACCAACTTTAGAAACTTCTCCCTACTACAGTTATCAAGCATAAGAAGAGAAAGCATTACATTTCCAGAAAGAAAAAAGAGCATTCATTGAGTACCTGCTACTTCAGGCATTACAATGAATGGTTTTCATTCACCATATTCCTCTCTATAATATTATATGGTTAAGTGTAATCTTCTTTTGAACATGATCACATTGGATCGAAAAAGACATTAACTATATTTTCTAAGATGTATTCCTAACAAATCCTGATTCAAGGCCACGATTGTCCAAATTCTGCTTCAAAATATGTTTACTCCATTACATTACATTGATAGCTGTGTTGTTGTTACATTTACCAGTATACACTAGGTTTTCTATTCTCGTCTAATGAACTCATCTCTATATATTTTAGAAAATATTTAGTCAAGAAATAACACTTGTACTTATCATTATTATCTGTGTAATTTAAATGTCCCCAGGAGCCATTAGATAATTAGCTTTAAAATAATTCTGCTAAACAAAAATAAACTGAGAGAGGAAGAATCCTCTGGACATAATACTGACTCTAGTACTTATGACCTCTTCTGTTCTCTTTTAATGTTTATTGTACATATTATTTCATTTACAATTAATCTTACTTGAATTTTAGCTATTTCATAACTTTACTCCAAATATGTCATGATGTTACTGGTTAAAAAACAATAACCAAGGATCTCAATATATCTTTCTACAAATGTCTTTCTTATAATTCAATATAACATCGAACATGCTATCAAAAATAAAATGCAGTTGATTTTTCACACCTTTTTTTCCCTTTTATCTTTCTTTACCTTTTTCCCCTTAGCCTGAAACTATGTTACTTGTTTCTTTGTAATGAATTCATATGCTTTTCTCTTGAATTTCTTTGCCTCTGCAACAATCCAATGAGTCTTTATCTATTGCTCCAGACAGCCATCTTCCCAAATCACCTAGAGATGTGAATGATAACCCTATCACCTACTAGACAGAAACATCAAAATTCTGGCTACCGTTCACCAAGATAGTTATTTTTTCTTATCAGAAACTATCCATCTATAATGCGTAAGGACAGAGTCTGCTTTCAGTAATGCAGCTGGTTATAGCAACTAAGAATAGCACATGCTTCCTTCCAGATGATGTAGAGTAACTCACCTTCATCAAAATGAACTGGAACCCGATGCTTGACTCCTGAAGGACAACTGGAAAAATGTATATTGAGTATAAAGAACACAGAAATTGTCAAATAGCTAATTGAATATATATTGTACTTCTAACCAAGTATGATTTGGCATCTCTGAATATTTTGGCTGGTCGGTAATTATATTGGTTTTCATAATTGTATTATATAATAAAGTAATTCTGCAGTTTTTATGATGGGATCAAAAGCAATAGCAATAATCTTATAAAATTAGGGAATAAATTAAATATGTTTGAGTAAAGCTGCAATTTGAAAGCTACAAAATAATTAAATATGTACTTCCTTATGCTATTACTGTCAGATAGCATTCCGCTCACAATTGTACTTCTCTTTCTGACATTATCTAGAATTATGTAAGCAGTTATGAAAGCTCCGTGGTATAAATCAATCCTGAATATGCCATTATGATGCAAAATTTTCCTTGATGAATCAGACTAAAGAGATTATGCTCTTAACACTTGTGTTACTTAATATACAAGATTTTATCACAATAAAATAGAAAAAAACTGTAAAGTTGATATGAATTCTGTTCTAAAACTTCAACTTTGTCAATAGAAGGATTTGTTATTTTTAGCTGAAATGTCAACCATCATGCTCTTGTTTGCATCTGAATAGTTGTTTGTTTTTCCATCCCGGTGGCTCATGTACTTCCTTAAGTTATCCTGCTTTTTACTATAAAACAGTTCTCACTGGATTTTGTGAAAGTGTGAGGTTAGCAAAATCATTTTGCCAGAAATAAATTCAAAATTTGAGTCTAAGGAGTAAAAGGCAAATGCACACTCTGCTCTGCCATCCTCTTCACAGGATCTTTAAATTGTAATGACTTGTGCTCCAGAAATGGACTTCTGCTTCACACCCAACCTCTCATTTTAGTGCTCTCATTACTTGGTTTGGACACTTGCAGTAAAGGAGATTGGATGACTTTAGACACAATATTGCCCCTCTACCATTTAATTATGAGGTGTGTGTAACTTACCTAGACTTAAAGTATTAAAGGCATTCAAATTGCTTTATTAAATGGGTGTGGAGGCAATTGACAGTGCACCAGAGCGACTGATAACCTCCTACTCGCCTGTGGTGCATTTTAATAAATGCTGGATCGCTTGTCAATCACAGAGTACAGTCTAGACATACTAGACATATAGGAATGCTTGGATTAATTATTACAATCAATTGACTTTTAAAGCTCTTTACTTCTTGCTGTGGCAAAGTATTATCAGTGAAAGGGCAAGTTAGGAGGCGATTTGTTTGCATGCAGATGGCTCTGGATTACAATAAATCTGAACAAGTTCTAACTCTCACTTGACCTTCTCCAATTTCTTTCTGCAGCTCCAGTCACAGTGAGATATTAGGATGCCTTAATCGGATCATGTGTGGAGGTTTTTAATCCTGCACAGATGAAAAATGGAGAGGTATGAAAGCTGCATTGACTGCACCCTAAACTCCTTATCCACTAGCCTTTCACCAAAGTGAATTGTTGCATGTTATTGACAGCATATTATTTTAAACATTGCGCTTGTCAAAAAGATTAAGTAATTTTTATTGTTGTTGTTTGTTCCTGAGAAGGACCAGGCAGCGTTATGTTTTTTCTTTCATCAGAAATTTGCCTCCCTAAAATATTCATATATTTAAAATAAAGTCGGAGAACATTTACTGTCAAAAACAAAAAAAAGCAATGACAACAACAAAAATTAAACCTGTGCCTCTGTGTTATTTGCATATTATTTTACTCACGAGTATTATCAATCTAGTAAAACTGAATGATCTGTGAAGAGGGGAACAGCACCAGTGACTTAATGCTGTGCAGACACTAGCAGGCCGACTTAGGTTTAAGCTCCATTTTTCAGTGTCTACTGCTTTATGTCTTTTAGTATCTGTGTTCTCTAGTTCATCTTCTCAGTTTCTTTTCTGCAAAATGGCAGCAGTCACTTCAGTTGAAAAAAGTAAATCATAAGACATATAGGTATATAATCATTTAGCCTATAGAAGGAAGAAGAAAACATTTCAGATTCTTCTTTGACTTTAAGCAGTTATTCCATTAAACACTAAAAATTCTTAATAATAAAACCATACTGAGAAGCATCAAAATCATTAGCATTTGATATTTTAATTTTATTTAGGTAAATTAGTGATTCTCAATAGCAACTAAGAGTACAGTGCTTAATAGGAAAAAGCTGGTGTTTAGCATGTTCAGGAGCATGCTTGCTCTATGTTATTTATGTTGATTTACACATGTCTTTGAGGTTAAGAAGATATTTCTCTTGTTCATCATGTAATTACTCTCCTCTTTAGGAGCAAATTTCACTTTAAATATGTCAAAATATATTTAGCATGCACTTTTTATTTTTAGTGTCTAAGAAAGTTAGGAAATATTTTCAAATACGTATGTCTCATGGGAAAATTGCTTTCCATGTTTCGGTCCTTCTTCATTTCCTTTAAATAATGCAGTAAGACAGGATCTCCCTGTCAAAGATCTGGGCCCAGCTTTTATTTCCAGCTCTAATTGTCTCCTCTAATCCTTATCCCAGGAGAATGAGCTGACAAGGACCCCATGCTGTGATTCGCACACACTAATGCCAAGTTGATGGGTAATAATGCTTATTCGATAATTTAATTACAACAGATAGTCTTTGCTCTGATTCTAACACCGAGACTGACTTCATTTATACTTCTGGATGCTTCACAAATGATTGAGACTGATCTTTGATACAGGGTCAAGGGTAGAGAAATTTTTCATATAACTGCATTCTGTCTTACTTGAAAGAAACTCCACATCTAAATTGGATTTTATTTTTGAGTTGACATATGTCTGTAGTTTCTATTGTATTAATTTTAATAAGAATTTATGTAAATGTTTCCTTTTTGCCACAGATATTTAGCTTTGATTTATCATCCCATTTGCATGCCAAAAGTGCTTTTCTTGTTATTAACCTAATCCTTGAATGAGAAACAAAGTACTATTTACTAGGGAAATTAGAAAAATTCATATTCAGAGTGATTTTACTTTTTTCCAAATTGTACTGTTCTCATGCAAATTTCATGTCCAGTCATGCTGAATCTGCTTATATAACTGGGCATATTACTCTCTTCTTTCTTATTTTCAAATGATACCCAATTGTATCCCTTCACTCCAATGAATCCTTTCCCTGAAAGGAAATGTAATTGACACTAAATTCACATGCAAAGTATTAGCACATTTTAGCTAGGTGAGTGTGATGCTCACCAAACCTCTTTAATTTTCTCTAAATTCTCACAGTAATGACAGTCAAGACTCTCATAGAGATATTATCAACAACAACAAAAAATAATAACAAAACAGTTCTAACAAACTCTAAGAAATGAATTTAACCCAAATTAACAAAATGTTATGCCATATTTGATTTTAAAAATGAAATGTTTTTTATAGTTTTTAATCCTTTTTTTTAAAAGGAAAAGTGCAGGCCAGGATGAAAATAAGTAGGTAGACAGGCAGGCAGAGATGAGAAAGAATCATTTTGTTTGTTTTATTTTGTTGCTCTTGCTTATTGCCCCCAGGAACAGGAAACCAAGTCCTTAGCATATATGTGGATTGTGCCAGTCAAAAGTGGTGAATGTGTCAACTAGGTCACCAGGGTGTGTCTGATTTTACTTATGTATTTGTATGTGTATTTATAATAAGGGTTGGTTTAAATGTAAACATTTATAAGAGAAAATTGTTCATACAAAAATAAAAGTATTATTTGTACTATATGTACTCACTGCTCTTACTTTAAGAACTATAAAGATTATTAGCAATGTCTTGTAAACTGTAACTATGTATGTATTTTAATGATAATTCAATTTTATTTGTGTTAGTATACTATTTGTTTACGACACTATATGTTTTAGGAACAGATTTACAACTCAACCAATGCGTATATAACACCAAGTCCATTACCAAAGTTCTAGTATCGTTCACTTTCAGTTTCATTCCCTTTACCCTATTCCAACACCGTTTTCCTCCCCACCTCGGGCAATCTCTGTTCCGATTCCAAGTCAGAGTACTTGCTCGTTAACTTTGCTTCTTTAGATTCCACAAATAACTGTAAACATTCTGTATTTTTCCTTTCTCTTCCTGACTTACTATGTTTAGCATAATCACCAAGTTCTATCTGTTTTTGCAAAATACAAAATTGCTGAGTAGTATTCTTGTTTGGATATATCCCACATCTTTTTTATCAGCCAATAGACATTTAAGTTGATTCCATGACTTGGCTATTGTGAACTATGCTGTTTTGAACATCAGAACACATTTACCTTTTTGAATTAGTATTTTCATATTCTTTGGAATATTGGAGAGAAAATCAAATCCCCTATAGTCACTTGCTGCTCATAATCAACAGGTTTTCCTTTCTAAATATATTTGTATGAGGTTGTAGGAAGCTACGGTTATCTTTCCTGATATTTTTAAAAGTACAATAATCTCATACAAAAAAGGTTCATGCCCTTTGTGATCTCATATATCAACACTGAACACAGCACAGAAGTTATGAAATTTGGATGTCAATGTTTTTGATTAAATTGCATTACACAATGATATATAAATACATAGGTAAGGGCACTCCCTGTGGCTCAGGCTGCTGAAATGCTGGCATGTGTAACATGCAATGACCAAGGACTCAGGTTTGCTACCCTGGGCCACGTTGAAAAACCAAAATAAGTAAAGATGCTTCTTCCTTGTCTCCCTCCCTCCCTTGCTCCTGTCCTCTCCCTCCCTTTTTTCCTCCCTCCCTCCCTTCCTTCCTTTCAACCTTAAAATTGCCTCATCCTCCTGTCCAGTCTTTTCTTTAAAAAACCACATGCACAAAAAACCTACAGGTGGTACTAACCTGATATAGAGTAAGATACACAGAAAAAAATTATAGATTTACATGCAAAGCATTTTTCATAAAAAAGTCACTGATCATAACATTAATAAATGTAAAAAAGAAGTTACATTTTGGCTTGGTGAATCCAAGGCCAAAGCACAACTATTTTCTCTTTTATTGATATATAAGTATTATTATATTACATGTATTTATTTATCCATGTTAAAGATACCAAGAATAACACTCTATATATTTCACATTCATACAAAAGACCAATAGCTATCTTAGATACATATAAATTCTCATATCCATTTTCATGTATTTTAAATTGCCACACTAAAATTTTATGCAAGTATATGCATGCTATCTTTTGGCTTACATTTCTGAATGCTCTTTTGCATTACAAGAGTTAAATGAATTAGAAGTTCCTAGAAGCTATCTATCACAGTAAATACAAATTTGACTCTTTATTTCGCAATATTTTTATTTTACTTAACTGAATTATATATTATATATAAATCAAATAATTAAAAGAGATTTATATCCTAAAGGAAAGTGATTTATCTAAGCAAGTAGTTGAGATGTCTGCTTAAAATATAAATTATGTGAAAATATTAATGTTAAAGTAATCTTAGGGGAATATTAAATGAATTAATATTAGTTCACTTTTTATTGGTTCATACATAATCTGGAGAATAAATCTGCAAACTGTAGTGAGATTTGTCAAGTTACTAATTGATGTATTCATTAATATCATGATATTAATTGATGGATGCATATTAGATAAATAGATGATAGATGATTGATTAGGAACATTTTTTACCCAAATATCCTAGAGAGATGTGCATGAATTTACTTTTAAAATATCCAAGTGCAGGAGAGTTGTAGCACATATTTAATTTTTGTTTCAGAATTATCTGCATTTTTTAAAACCCAAACTATAAACCTATTGGAAACATGCAGTATTTTAATAATTTATAATTTTTAATCAATGTTTATCTTCCTTTAAGTTTCGGGAAAATAGATAATTCCAACTAACAATGTTTCACATTGATTTATTATTTAAAATAAAGTTAAATTCTAAAAGGAGAATGTTTAACAATATAACAAAGAAAATAAGAGGAAAATTTGCCAACTCAAATAGACATTTTTTTCTAAGTTTGAAATCATAAATATGTCTACAATAAAGAGAATGTCTACTACAAAATTTTGAATATTCAACAACATTTCTTTTTTCATATCTGAATTTGTTTTTAATTTTCTACTTTGAATTTCTGATTTTTATTTTTTCATTTCAGGCATGCAGATTACTTTGTCTAGTTTCAATGACATCAGGGAATAATTTCCTTCCTCAGTAAAACAGTGCTGTCAGTCAGTTGTTAAATTTTGAAAACTCAAAGATTTATTCTGCTTTTTTAATCTTTGGCGCACAATTATAACACATTATCTCAATGGTATACATAAGAATATCTGTTATTCTCTTCGTAATATGAGACCAAACTCTGTTCATTCTTTCCACTTTCGAATGATATTCTTTTTTTCTTTATTACAATGTATTCTGGACTTTGTATACTATAAATCATTAACTAAGATAAATTGATAACCATGAAGAAGTGAATTTAAATGCCTATAAAATGGAGAAAAAATGTACACAAATTTTAAATATTCTGAAAAGAAACAAAGACTATATGTGACTTTACTTCAATCTTCCTTTTGTTAACAAGACTGCTTGGATTTTTACAGCTTCCTTCCTCAACTATTTACTTTGACCCTTTTGTTTTCGGGAAGATCTACATATCTGGAGCATTTCCCCTTCTTTTTTGGAAGGATCTGACATTGTCCTGGATCTACTTGTAATGTGTTTTGTTAACTTCCTTTAAAACTGATCAATATAAAAATACTAAAAATAATTCTAGAGAACACCTGGATTCTCTAGAATTCCTATCTGACACATTATATAATAGAAATTCTGATTTTCTTGATTTTAAGTCTCAATCACTGTAGCCAGCAAGTAGTCTAGTGTAATGAGAATTTCTATCACGTGGGTTGGTGACTGACTTAATATTCAATTCCATATACTAGTATTTTTCTTTTGTGTCCCTAGGTGTAGACATTGCTCCCTTAGTTTGTATGTCCTGAAAATCAGCAAATTCTCAGGTTGAATGATCCAAGCCCAAAATTTGTGATTGAACCATTAAATATAATAGTTATATATGATTTTCCAAATCTTTCTGAATTTCCTTAGTGATACAGTTTAGCTATCAGAAGAATTTCAGAACATAATACCATATCCTTTGAAAAAGCATCTCAAACTCGTCAGGCTTTTTGTTCCCAGTTGACTGTTAAAAATAGTCATGTCACAATCAATAAGTCCAATTATTTCTGGGCAATATAAAACATGATAAAATCAGTATATCCAGAATTTACAATTTTTTTTTTTTTTTACTTTCTTTGCTACAGAATTGGAAATGATATTGTGTGAAATACCAAGAAGATGAATATTAAGTAAGTCAAAGAATTATTGTGGTGAAGGAGCAAGGCTAACAGAGAAGACTAATTTATTTATTCTTTGAACTGTATAAAGTTAGTTTATAACCGACGTCAAATTAATCATCATTATGAAGGGAAAACTATAGCATGTCTTGCCGTTTGGCAGGAAATTTCTTCCTCACTTTCCTATAGTATTATATCTGGTGTGATTATAGAAATCAGTTCACATGTGAATGGCCCTAGTTTATCACTCAGAACTATTTTTAAACTATTTTCCCTTCAGTTAATCTATCATAAGAGTATAATGTTTTTAGAGGAATGGCAATGTAGCAGAAGTCATGGTGGGAAGGAACCCACCAGCTCACACCATCTTCTCATGCCTTCCTCACTAATTCTTGAATAGTCACTGTTTCTACTTGATGTTGGATGATTCTGCATATATTTGCTCAGATTGTCATTCTTGCCCTGCTCATTTTGGTTTTTCTGCCCTAGTTCCTTGCCCTTGATCAAACACTCAAGTTCTTGGGCTCAATGTGTACTGCACTGGAGGAGCAGACATCACCTAAGCCTTCAGCTGTGCCTACCCATGTAATTTTCAAAGCCTTGATAAGGAGTGAGAGCAGGGTCTACAGGGTGAAGCCTTTTTGGAATGGTCACCCATGACAGTTAATTGCAATATTTCCATTTCTCTCTCTTTTTCTTTATACTGAGGCATTTCCAGCACTTGAATCACTTCCATTGTAGACTTTGACTGTTTTAGAAACAGAGAAAATTGGGAAGTCGCTGTTAAATTATTTTCTACTATTCTGACTGATAGAGTATAATGACTGTTGGCTTTGGAGCCACGCTGGTTTAAGAACAATCCATACTAACAAAATTATTCCTGTATACTGTGCCCCTTAAGCTCAGAACTGAACACTGAATCATATATTGCTGCTGCAGAAAATAAAATCCCTCCTTAACTGTGCTTGCCAGCAAAAACAGCTGAAGCAGAAAAGCACATTTACCCCTCATTTCTTCTGTCCAAAATTATGTGGATCTGAATACTTTGTGAAAGTCAGAACACTATAAAACCTGAGAGTTTAGAAAGGGAAGACATTTAATATTGCATATTCTACATGTAGGAAGTAATTTAGAAGGGCTTGTGATGAACTTAAATGAGAAATATTTCTTAACTACCAGGTTTTCTGCAGTCTCACTAAGATATATCTTGCATATATTTAATAGAGCTTTTATCTAGATGACACATCACCTTATAACTCAGCCTTTAATTTACATGTTCATGTGTGAAAATGATCATTGGAAATTCTTTTGTGAGACTTCAGCTATAGGTTACATGTTCACTCTCATACTACATATAACATTTAAACAGGTTTGTAGGAAAGAAAGTTTCCATTAACCCACTTCTCTATATGAAAATCAAAATTGTAATGCCATTTTTTAATGATCTTTTTTATTTCAATTATTTTTCACTAGCAACCTATAAAGCATTTCAGTTTATTTTTTATGATTCCCTTCAGCTAAAGAATGCTCTTTTCTTCTGTTACTATTGATAGTATTATTTTGCTAATTTTTATTTAATTCCATTTCTGAGGATTACTATTTAGGATTCATTCTAAATCCAGAGTAGTCAATAGATGTTAAAATCTAAAGATTTGTCTAGTTTTATTAATTTTGCATACTTAGTAGACTTTTGAATTCAACAGCTTGAATTTTTTAGTCATAATGATTGTACTTTTCAAAAACATTTTGAGTATGATTTTTCTCTAATTATCTTCCTTTTCCAATATTTTAGTTATGACTAACTTAAAAATATGTTATGCTATGATGCAATGTTCTTTAATAAAATTTTTAAATTAAAATAAGTAAATCAGATATAAATATATCATTGCCTTTCATCTTTCTGTTAATATTCTGTGCATCCTGAGGATTCTATCTAAATTTATATTACAACACATTTCTTACGACCCTTATTCATAGCTTTGTTTACAGTTACAATTGAAATTTTGAAGATCCATTGTCTACTTTTTATTTTAATCTGTCAATTTTTTCATATAACTCGTTTTTTATTAATTTTTCTGTTGTATTTGGTAAAATTCAGAATCATTTCTTTTAATTTATTCTTATTACACTAAAGTCATATAAATTCTTTATGATTCTTCATACAGGAAACTTTGTCTGGTTTTAAAACATTTTATACTCTCTTCCTGTCAACAGTTTTTGATATTGATGTTGTTTTCTTACACTTAGCTGGCTGATGATCAAATAGTTGTCTGCATGCAGTGGTACTTTTTCTCTTTCATTTAGATAACATTTAAATTTTGTCCTTTATTTTATATATCCAGTCCTAAGTTATCTGAAGTGGCACAAGGGAGTTTGAATGCAGACTTTATCTCTAAGTACTTCTGCCTCAGTAAATGGTTTGCAGTTAGTCATGGGAAGTGTTCTGTCCCCTTGAGGGACTCCACTCCAGTTGCAACTTATTCTGTGGTTTATGGATGAGCAGGTCACTTAGATAAATTAACTGACTTCTAGCAGACTTCTGGCTCTATACTCAGTTGATACACTCATATTTTTTTCATGTATCTTTAAGCTGTTTTCCACCACACTTGAAAAGGGAAATTGCACATCATGTTTCCTACCATGTATATTTAAATCTACAACTCACATCTTTGGATCATGGGGCACTTATTCCTCGATCATTCAATTTAGTCTATGAAATTATAATGAGGTCTGATAGAGAAAACAGAATAAAAGACTGAAAAAAACAGCAGCAAGCATTTCTCACAGATGCATTAAAACTCTTTATGTAACTGCCGTTTCCCATTATATTCCCTGTGCAAGCATTCCTGATCTCCCTAAATTGGAAGACACTAGTTTTATGCTTTTTCCTCTCTTGTTTTTCCTTTGGAATATATCATTCTCTTTAGAAACAGAAGCGTTAGAAGCAAAAGTATGTTTTCGATATGGTTAAAATCTATTTTTGAGAGTAACCCTCAAAAATTTTTATAATAGTATTAAAACTTTTATAAAGTTTAAATCTAAGGTGTTTCATTGGTATTTAAAAACAAAAAGTGCTTGTTCATGCTTTGAATCATTTGGGAATAATATTGGTGAATCATCGCAATTAACATTTTCAAATAGCTAATATTAATTGTTTGGCTTTATTAATAAAACTTTGATGATTACATGGATAACCTCCACTTCTCAAAGTGGTATAAAATAAAGTAATTTAAAGAAAGTTTTCAGCAGGAAAATAAAACATCTATTTTATTAAAATTGCCAAATATATATCTGACAGTAAATTTTGATTATTTCTGGAATTAAAGTAGGAATTATTTTTAATCTTTTAAAGTAATAATTAAATGAGTTCATTGATGTAAATCCCATTGATTGATTCTCCCTAAATTCTATCACTGCAGTATTCTTTAAGTTTATCCATTAAAAATCCTGCATTTTTATCTCTATGATTAATTTTTATTTAAATATTAGTTTTATGTCAATAATTTAAAAGTTGATAGGAAAATATTCCTAATAGTCTTTTTCATTGAAACTGATGAATTGGCAAATGATTTATTAGAATGTAATGGTACGTTAACACCATTTTATATTCTATATACAAGATACTAGGAGTGCTTTAGAATTAAAAACTAAAATGTATAGCCACTTTATTAAGTATGAACTGAGAGTGTGTTCAATTCTTAAAATTTGTCTATAATAAAAGTATAATTCATTTAAGAAATTTAGATAAATTTTGAATTATTGGGATGCTATATCTAACCCCTTTCAAATTTCTATATTAAGTCATCAAAGAATTGAAACGAGATAATATGATTGTTATATGTACAGTTTATAAAATCCATGGAATTAATGGAGCGTGGGGAGAGAGGACGCTTCAGTAATCTAAAAATTTATTTTAAGTGTTCCTATAGAAGTTCCTTATTTAATTACTTTATTCCTTCTCTAAGAAAGTCTTACTGGTTTAATAAAAAAAAAAAAACCTAAAAAAAATTTTTAAAAATATTCAGGAAATAATTTTAAAAGTTCAAGAAAAATAATATAATGAACAAACAGTACGTAATGTTTTCAAATAATATAAATTTGTTTATTTCAAATTATCTTTTGCTTTATACAAATAATCATAAGTTCAGTTTAAATTTAACTTTGCCTGCTATATAATAAAATTTGTAATGGACTTCAACACATCAAACCAAGACAACTCAGCACACTGTTTTATGTTTCGATATTTTCATCTATTTCCTGATGTATTGTAACCTACTGGTGATACAAAGATAACTAATATGTATTTTAACCAATCAAAAGCACAGTCAAATAGAAGTATGGGAGAAACAACCAAATTCATTTGTGATAACTTACCAGCAACATAAAATAAATGCAAAATGCTCTATTAGTCAAAAATAGATGTTTGGAGGTAACTAATTTTCCTAAGAATTAACAGTGAAATAAGACTTGAAGTGCAGATAGGATATTAACAGAAAAGAGGAGGCAATAATCCACTGTGAATATTTAAAGTCAAAGTTGCAGTTGGGTATTGGGATAAGTACAAGTATATGAAGGAAACAGCATGTAATACTGTCCAATAACAGTCTGAGGCATTTGTGTAAGTCCATCATGGAAATGAGATTCAATTTACTTGTATATGTAAGCATGAAAACTACATGCAAACACTTTTTCAGGAAGATTACATTGCCAGACATATTTGGGATGAAAGACAATAATGGGAATTGCTTTTACAGTATTTTTCAGTAAACTGAAATTGACATCTGAGCTGATTTATTGGTAGAACCTATGGAAATATGGAGCATATAAGACATGATTGAAGCAATCTATACATTATAAAGCAATTATATGTGGAATGAGAGAGGAACAAAGACTATAGGCTGCATTTTTATTACCAAAAAACTGGAAATAGTTTCTAATGATATTCATTCTTGCATTTTTTCTTTATTAGCATATATTACAGTTTTCTGGAAAAGTGACCTAATTTTAAATATACATATGATAAATATATATATCTTAAATATATACTTGTATATATATAAATATATATAAAAATAACACACACATTTTATTTTGAGAAATTGGCTCATGTGATTATGTAATTAGGGAGACTAAGTCACATGATCTGTTGCTTGAGACTAAAGACCCAGTAAAGAAGGTTGTGTATCTTGGAAAATTGGAGTGCCACTGTATACCTTCCAGATTTCCAAGAACAGGAGAAGACTGATGACTCACTCAGCTGAAACAATCAGGCAGAGTAAACAAATTCTCTGTTTCTTCACATTTTTGTTTTCAGAAACTCAGTTCATTAAATGATGACCTTCCAGACTGAGGAACGCAATGTGCTTTACTTGCTCTACCAACTCAAACGTTAATTTCATCAACATCCTCACAGAGACACCTGAAAATATTTGGCCAAATATCTAGCACAGCTCAATTGAGTCAAATTGATACACAAAAATAACCATCTCACCATGATAAGATTAGAAATGCATTGCCTAGTTTTTAAATATTCTTAGGAATATTTTTGTAATTTTTTTAGTTCTATTATGATTAGGGATCTTCATATAATTTAAAACCTCAAGCATTTATTTAAATGTTATTTTATGACTCCGTATGTGCTTAATTTTTGTAATTGTTATATATTCATTTGAGAATACATATTTTTCAAACATTAGGTGCTTTGTTTTATATGTCAATTAATATTAAGCTTTTAATCAATTTGTTCATTTTTTTAATGTATTTAATAATTTTAAGTTTACTTTACCAGTTTCTCAGATATAGCATAAATGATTGTGGACTTGTCTATAAATACTTTTAGGTTAGTTCTACCTGATATGTTTTGAAATCATGAGACTAGTGACACACAAATTAATATTTATTTTCCTACAGATAATAATTTTTATCATTAAGAAACATCTCTAGCAATTCTTATTCTTTAATAATATAATGTTACTAATATTAACAGTTTTCTCAACTTTCTTTTGGTTACTGCTTGCATAGTGTAACTTTTTATCTTTTAACCTTTGACACCTGCATATCAATTAAGACACGTCTGTTTCGCACAACCAATTTATTATTTAATCTAGTCCAATGATCTTACTCTTGAAAATTCCTCATAAGTTCAGAGATATTCTCTGCCTTCTTCATGAAATACTCTGCCTAGCAATATACTTTGCACACAAAAAATGCTAATCAATGTTACTGAATTAATAGGTAAATAAATGAATCATGAGCTACCATTCAAGTTATCTTTAACATCAATTATCACTTTCTTTATCACACTTTCCCCCCCAAGATGGTAATCAGCTTTCTCCATCTGTCCTTAAATTACATAAAGACAGCTATTTTGTAAAAAATCCTTTGCCCTACAAAATATTGAGCTAAATATCTATCTATTTATCTATCTATCTACCATTATCCATTCATCCATACTTATGTATATTTGTATATATCCATATAATGGAATAAGTGCACATTGCATTTTATATATCAGTGTCAAAGTTAATATCAAATTCAGGTAGTGGAGTTTGGATTTATGTTTTCATAAGACTTACTAATTGCATTGCATAATACACCTTTATAATCATACACATTTTACTGGTTGCAGAATAAATTGATAAAAATTACACCTTCATGTATCACAATCAAAGATCCGAATTTCTTTATTTATATAATCCAGTCATAGTAAAATAGAACAGCATATTCTTTGGGATGATCTATTAATATAAAATGAAATTTCAGGAACTCTCAGGAGAATCTACCAAAAAATACAAAAATAATGTATTATACTTTTCTAAAATAACGTGAAGTATTTCATTATGTACTAGAGAATGATGAGTTTTAAGGTAGACATAGGGAATAGTTCATACTTAAGACTATGAGAGAAGAGTTTTTAATCTGAAAATGTTTATTAAATTAGATTTGACAAGACTGCCTTACACAGTTACAAGTTTACTTTGCTATTTAAAAAGATAATGATACAAGTGTATAATTTATAAACATCCAGCATGAAATTTGGGCACCACATGCACATGCATCATTTATATTTTGATTACATTCTAAGTGCCAACAAGGTGCATGCTCATAAATAATTCAAGCCATCTAAAAGAATGGGCTCTTTACATTCCATTCCAGAGTTTTGTTTTTCAGACAGGATGACTTAACAATGTAAAACATGTGTCATTGATGGAATATGATTAGAAATACACTGTGGTCTGACAGTTAACAATTATTCCCTTTTGTATAATTCTTACAAGGTATCTAAATGATATGAAAATATGTACTGTGGCTGTATAATAAGTCAGAAATATTTAAACAGTAGGCAATATGCATACTTTCTTCTATATGCAATTTTTTAAAAAATTAAAGTATAGGGATATAGTATTTCAGCCAATTAAATTCAACAAACTTTATAAATGGATGTGAAAATGTTCAAACATATACTAAAGCATGGTAACTCCATGTTTAAAATACTTGTTTCCCCTTTTCTTAAGTAGATAACCAAGTTGCTGAAGATACTTAATTGATATTCATTGCATGATTTTCTTTATTCATAATAAATTTACTTTTATGTTTTTTAATCTTTCTACTACAGAAAAAAATATAACATTCACAAAAAATAAAATCTTAAGATTAAACAGGAAAGAAATCGCATTTCTCAACTATAGTACAGAGTACCAGTGTCGCAGAAACCAGAACTAATATTGCTTGTTGTTAAATCTATATAACTATCAATCACTGATTACATTTAAGACACTTTCATTGAGTCAATAGTAATGCCTAGCTCAGGAGAATAGGTTATTATTTTTAGTAGATTAAATATTAGTTTCATATTTACATTATTCCATATATTTTGTGCTTTTTTTCTTTTTTTATGCAAAATGTCACATGCATTCTATAAAACAATACTTTTGAAATACCTATCAACTATATTCAATGTGTATTTAAAAATATTGCTCATCAGTTTACCTTGAAAACTAAGTCGTACATGTTTATAAGTAAAAAAGTGAGAATAATTGAAAAGTACATATGTCTGAAAGCAAAAAGAAGTACAAATAAGTTTTCCTCTCACCTCTGTAAGTAAATCACCCTCTAAAAGACATTTTCTATGGCTCGGGCATTATGTAATTTTACAAACATTTTCTATATATGCAAATAATGTGCCGTCTAATTATAATATATATTATTTGTGGCATGCTCTGATGTATAGTGGTTGGGTATACCACACTGCTGCCTCTGGTCAGGCATAGTTCATGTGCATCCCCAAAACCTCAGTTGGCTCTCAGGGCCAAGGAAGGATGTGAGAAGACAGGTGAAAAGAATAACCAAGATGAACAACTAAATAAAATAAAATAAAAAAATGATTACTCCTCCTCTCTCTTCTTTCTTGCCTGCTTATTCACCTGCATTCCTGCCTGAACTTTTCCTGAGATGGGTGTGGAGGCTCCTTTCCTCTGATCTTGTGTTTCAATCATTCAATTTAAAATCTTTGGTCAATTTTTGCCAATTGATGAATATTCTCCAAAGACGGAAGGTTAAATTATCTTGATTAATTCTTAGCCTAGTTCCTCCCCAAAAGGGAAACAAAACATAGTTCTCCAGAAAGGATTGACTTTGGTTTGTCTTTAGAAAGCATAAATGAGCATCTGAGAAATTAGAAGAAGGATGGATGGACAGCTCATTAAAAAATATTTTAAGGTGCATCACTGCTATGAGTGATTAAGGCTTACTTTTTCTGGGTTTCTTAAATACCAATTTAGAGCAATCCCACTTGGGGATACAAGGAGTGATATCACTCTGTTGCCTTTATTCCATATTCATTAATGGTCAACCCTACACATTTTAAGCATCTAATATTAAATATTGCATATGGGTAGATGTTTAAGGGTTCTTATAGATGTTTTACAAAGTTGATTTAGAGAAGTGAGAATATTTTTGGTCCAAAAGTATTAGGCAGAAAGAGGTTCAGGCTGAGACACTATTCCATTTGATCCACAAAGCTTCTCAAAAGGCAACTCAATAATACCTGTCTCACCAGCTGTGGAAGCAAAAAAAAAAAAGAAAAAAGAAAAGAAAAGCCCTCAGGGGTTACAATGATGCCAAAGGTATCTAATTCAGTCAATTATTTGTACCATTCAGCTTCATTAAGGCCAGTCAGCCAAAGAACTCTTTAAAACTCAATCTCTTAATTAACAGACAAAATGCAAATCAATTAAGAGAAGAAAAGAAGAATAATTAAAACATAGTTTCTTGTCCAGTAACAATAGATATTCCAAAATGCAATAATTAAATTTTGTCATCTCTTTTACACCAACCATACTAGATTTCCCTCACCTTTGGCCTTTATTTTGGTTGTTTGAGGGTTTTTACCAGATGGATTGTTTATGAACTCTTAACCATCTTAACCATTGTCCTGCTGTGATTGTCGTAATTGCCCATTCGTAGTTATCAAAAGGAAGGAAAAAAAAAAACGAGAAATTCTAGGTAATTTCTATGTTCTCAGATTAACTCTTACCTTCCCCTTTGTTGCACTCCTCTGGTAACTAACTGGCAAATATCCCCGTCAATACAGCAATTCTGGTCTGTCTGATGGTTGTCTGAAAGGAAGAGTACAAAGTGACCAATTCATAGTCACATTTCCAATTTCTGTGAAAATTTTACTGAGTTCTCTGGAGAAAGTATTTTATAGTGAAAGCGAGAACCTCCAATCCAACAGAGAGTACATCAGTGAGAGTAGAAAAAATCAATTTTCCAAGTTTTGTTCTAAGTTATCCTATCCCGGAGGAACCAGTATAGCTTCCATACCCCAGTTTTCAGACTTATATTCTCTTAGAAACCTCTGGAGTGATACTTTTCCTTCACTTTCTTTGAGGACCACTCGAGTGAGACTTGATTGTGGAAGAAATATATCAGTTACTTCTGATTCTCATTCTCATTGGATCCTAAAAAGAATGAATTTTTCACATTTATAGTTATGTAGCAAGCGTTAGAGTTTATCTAGGTCAGCTTCAAAAAATATAGGACTTCGAACATAGCCCCTGTGATTAAGACAGTCATTTGGTAAAATTTGTGTTATTTCATCTTTATCTGACACAGCAGTTGGTTTTCTAAAGCCAAATAAATAAACAAAAATATTAAATGGGCATACAGTAAAGACAACACCCTTGCATAATTTCATTCTTTTTTAAAGTGCCAATTTCTTGTAGTCTCTCCAAGATGTAATATCATTTCTAATTTCCATCTTGGCCAAGAGATAGGAGGATGCTAAAATTTCTAGCTGCCCTACTGTTAAACTCTTACTCCACAGGCTAGGTAACCAACACGATGGAAGTACATGATTGTATTTGTCTGATAATTAAGACCTAAGGATAAGAAATCTAAGAGACAATATTATTTTTATAGAATGATAAATTTGGTATCTGTTTAGATCCTTCTGAGCAAGGTCAAGTTCTCAGTGGAAAAGGATTACATAATTTCTGTGTCTAAATCAACATTTAAAGTTTTTATGTCCTAGATAAATAAATTGATTCAGAGATAGAAATCTGTAAGGTCTTTTATGTTAAATGTGAGTATGAAAACTGGTGCTATGTCTACTTAAAAAGATGTGTATCAGGCATCAATCCAGATCACTTTGGATCATTATAACAAATGCTGGGAGATTAACACTGAGTTCAGAGTTCACATTTATAATGCAAATGACATTTTCAAATGATACTTTGAAGTCCTGGATTTTGATTTTAAAACAATTGACTTTTTATAAAGGAAAATTCTAAGATACATAATTTTATTCTTAAATTATCTTCAGTAATACATAGATAATAATCACATAAAAGTAATTTAATAGGATACTAATTGAGATTAAGTTTATAATTGAAAATAAAAATGTAATGAGAATATATTTAGCCCTTTTTTCATTATCACCTGAGAAGCCTAATTAAAATATTTCCTTAATTATGTTCTAAAAATGTAATTCATATATGCCAAGATAAAAATATTACTTTAATATATTTTGACTACATGTTCATATTAAATCTTCAATGTCTTTAAATTGCCTAAATTCACTGTGCAAAATATTTTATTTTCTTAATATATAAAGTATGAAGTACAAAGTTTGTTAAATGTGCAATTAAGATACAGTAACAAAAATTGGAATGCTGACTTTAATGATTTTAACTAAGTACAGAAAAAGAAAACACAAGCCACAGTATTTTAATTTTGTAAACTATTTGATTTTGATGATTTTGATGCTTTCATATCTAGATAGAGACTACCTGTCAAGAAGTCAGAAGTTATAGTTTTAGGATTTTAATTTTTTAAATAATTTGTAAATAGACCATAAGTTGCTTTATTCTGTCCATCACAAATACTAGAAAATATACTTAACATTCAATTACACATCCATTTATATCTATTATGTCTATATATTTTTTCAATAGCATCTGAACACAGGTTTAATTCCAAATTTCATTTTTTTCTGAATTGCACCATCCTTAAGCAATGCATCATCATCACAGGTCACCACACCTTTGAAATTAATCTGATAAAACACCTGTGTGACAGAGAAAATGATATATTAGTGTGATTCATCATTAATGAACATCATCAGTCCTTGATCTATTAGTGTATTGCTCAAAAGATGGTGTCATTAGGAAAGACTGAGTTCCTAGTGTTAAATTATGGTGTTGAAGGCAGTAGCGGGAACCTACATAACACAGAAAGCAGCAAGAAGATGTACAACATAAAATCAAGCTTTCCTGAACTTTTTCTTTTTCTTATAATGTGTCAAATTTGCATTTTTGCTAATAAGGTTTACTGCCCTGGGGCAAAATTAAGCCTGTACTTATTATTCATCTGCTATTAATTACTTATCATCCTCTACATTATATCACTTATGCTGCCTCATTGAAAAATTTAAATAATTTTATTTGAAATGAAACAAAAGAATTTGGGATCTGTGGAAAAATAGTAACCCCATAAGATTGTTTTTTTTAAACTTTCATTTAGGAATTAACGTGACACAAACTATAATACCTCACTTGATTAGCTTATGATATTGAGTTTTGGTATGAGATTCCTGGAATGCCTTTGTTAAAGAAATCCAATAAGGAAATTTAAGGTAAATTTCTTCAAGATTAAAAAAAAAAAAAAAGATTTGCATCTAAAACAACTTATTTTATTTTTTTATTATTATTTTTATTGAAGGAACATTGTCTTAACTTTATAAAGGTTTAAGATGTGCATCCTTGTGTGGCAGAAGACCTTTTCCCTGACCCCAATACAAAAGTTAGTCTGCCAGGAATTTTCCATGGTACTACGAAGGCTGTAGCTATGTCCAAGCATAAGCATAGCCTCCCTACTCTGAGGCTGTGCATAAATGATAAGAGTGGCCAGTAGAAGCCATACATAGTCAAGGAAGTGAATCTTTGCCTCGGAGTATAAAATAAGTTTCTCTAAACCCTCTGTTGTTCAGCTTTGGGTAACAATACCCTTGGGCCAATAACTGTACAATAACTCTGCAATTTCTCTGAGTGTTCATTGTTAGTCTTCTCGCTGTCTGGAGTCTCTGCCATAACATTTGGTGCATTGGCCAAGAAGACCGTCAATGTTGGCCCTTTGTTGCCACCACTGAAGGGGCCAATGGTGAATCTTCCCACCCAGTCCTGAGGTGGAAGGACAGTGCCAGGTAATTTCTGGGTCCCAGTTCGTATCAAACCCAGTGGGATTGGATTCCCTTTTGAGCCCTAGTGGACTCAGTAAAGGAGAGGAAAACCTTTTGGGACCAAACCGATTGGTAAGTGTCCCCAGGCACCAAGTCCAAGTTCAGGCCCACCATTCAAGGTGGAAGAAGGGTTTGATCATCACTTAGTCAACTTTGTTGCCTCTGAGAATAGGGACTTTCCTGGGTGAAAGTCAAACTCAGAGCTAACTGGTGTGTGATTGTGAGAATGAACGTTCTACTCCATGGTGGAAGCTATGGAGTCTGTTTGAGTCCCAATCTGTGGTTCCCTGGTGACTTCATATGGCTTAAGGTGCTGTCGGCACTTGGGGAACTGAAGAAATTCAATTCTTCCCTGCAATGTCAACCCAGGTCAGGGGTTTATATTGATGCACTCTTGATATCTAAGAGGCATCTAAATCCCTCAGAGTGGAGTGGCCAGAAGGACAAAGTGAAAGTTTCACTATGTCTATCTTGCATCTCTGTTCATTGGGTGGGACCTATTGTCCACAATCATGGGAAACAGTTCTCTAAATACACTGTAGGGATGTACAAGTGATTATGACATCAAATTGACCCCTTGGAAATTATGCCAATTATGTGAATTAGAGTGGCCAGTCTTTTGGGTAGGATGGCCATCAGAGGGGACCTAGGATCTCCCCTCCCCACTGTGAGGGCTGTTTACAAAGTCGTGACAGAAGACCCCAGGTCATGCTGATCAGTTTCCATATATAGACCAGTGGTTAGAAATTGCCCTAGTTAAGCCTCCACGGGTCCAGCTCTGCATTAGTGGTCAAGAACAGTGTAAGGTTTTGGTGAGCCATGAAGGGAAACAGACACCTCAGAAGAAACAGAGGTCTCCAATCTTCCAGGGAGATCCAGAGGAGGTTCTGCTGCAGAATTTGCCACCTCCAGATGCTCCTCATGCTATTCCCAATGCTCCACTGGATCCAGACACTCCACCACCCTCAGTCTCGCCACCCCAAAGCCCAGAGTCGATCAAGGGTCCAAGCCACCAGCGGTCATACAGATGACCCTCCGTGAGCTCGGATGACCCTCCGTGAGGTCAAGGGCCCTCAACAGCTGGCCCCAGATGGGACCCTACAAGAGGGAGGATCAGTCTTTTAGTACCAGTCTTTCACTATGATCTTCTGAATTGAAAACATCGTACCCTAGCTTACTCTGAAAAGCCTCACACATAGTTCATCTCCTAGAATTGATCTTTCAGACCCAAAGACCAAGTGGGTTTATTGCTACCAACTTCTCACTCTTCAAAACTGAAGAGCAAATGAGAATTATGACAAAAGCTAGGAAGTGACTTCAGAGTCAGGTCCCATAAACAGAGAAAACTGAGTAAACGAAGTCCTTCCAGATGACAACCTCTGTGGGACTCTAACACTGAAGAAGAGAGAAATCTTTAGGAGCGATGTCGCCAGTCCTCCATAAACCAGAGAAAAGCCCAGTGGACATCTATGAGACACTTTGTGAAACTTTTAGGGTCTCTACTCTCTTTGATCCTGAGACCCCAGAGCATCCAAAATTTAACATTGTCTTTGTCAGCCAGGCTCAGTCCAATGTAAGAAGGAACTTCAGAAACTGAAGAACTTTGCAGGCAAGACTGTCACTAAGCTTCTGGAGATAGAAAATATGGTCTTCGTTAATCAGGACCGTGCACTGAGGAAGGAGGCTGACGAGCAGCTGAGGAAGAAAGTAAACCTCCCAGAAGCTGCCTTAGGACAAAACTCACTGAGGCACTGGCCTTGAGACTCCCAGATGTGGCACAGGACTTCAACCTGTTTGTACAGGAGAACAACAGGTTAGCTCTGGGAGCACTGACTCAAGAATTTGGGTCCTGGCAGAGACCGGAAGCTTACCTGTCAAAGCAGATTGACTCGGCTGCAACACGTCGTCCACCTTGCCTTAGAGCTCTTCTAACCACTACATTGCTAATTAAAGAGTCAGAGAAACTTACATTGGGACAAAACCTAAATGTTAGGGTACCCCATTCTGTCATCACACTCATGGATGTCAAGGAACAGCACTGGCTAACTCATTCCTGGGTAACACAGTACCAAGAGCTCCTGTGCAAAAACCCACGGGTGCGACTTGAATCTGTAAAAACCTTAAACTCCGCCACCTTCTTGCCTGTTGCTACGGGAGCCCTAGAGCATGACTTCCTAGAGGTTCTTGATGAAGTCTATTCTAGCTGACCTGACTTGACAGACAAGTCCCTGTAAAACCATGACCTCATTCTTTATGCAGATGGTAGTTTCATAGATGAGAGAAAGATATGCTGGGTATGCAGTTGTATCAGACTATGAGACTATAGAGGCAAAAACCTTGCCTGAGGGATGATCAGCCCAGAGAGCAGAACTATGGGCCCCATTCAAGGTTTTAAAGCTCAGAGAGGATAAATGCGTCAACATCTACACCGACTTGTGTTGTGCCTTTGCCACTCTGCATGTACATGAGGCTGTATATAAAGAAAGAGGACTTTTAAAATCAGGAGAAAAAGGAATAAAAATCAAGATGAAATCCTAAAACTATTAGAGGTAGTTTGGGAACCCAGGGAAGTAGCAGTCATACACTGCAAGGGCCATGAGAAAGGAAAGGACTCAATATCAGAGGGAAACCACTATGCAGACACAGCAGCTGAACAAGTGATCAAAGACCAGACTAACATCAGGGATCATGCTAGTCCCAGAACTACCTACACCCCTGACATACACAACCCAGGAAAAGGAATGGGCACCATAGGAAGGAGAAAAGGTAACAAAGGAAGGGTGATGGGTGCTCCCAGACCACAGGACCTATGTGCCAGACAACTAGCACACCGGGTGGTCCTTCAGCAGCATGAAATTACCCACCAGGAAAAACTGCTCTGGAAACCTTGCTGAACAAGTACTACCTGATCTCTCGAATGCTGTCCCTTGGTGACATAACACTGTCGTCTTTGTGCACAGAACAATGCCAGACAGTGTTGTCCTGTGGGGCCAGCAGGAATTCAGTGCTGTGGCCAGACTCCCTTTGAAGATTTAGAGATAGACTTTACTGAGCTAGGACCAAGCAGAGGAAACAAATATCTCTTAGTCTTTGTCTACTCCTTCTCAGGCTGGGTCGAAGCACACACCACCTGTACAGAAAAGGCCAGAGAGGTAACCAAGGCACTACTAAAAGACATTATCCCACGACATGAGATGCCATTGACTACAGAATCAGGCAATGGTCCAGCCTTTGTAGCAGAAGTAGTGCAACAGGTAGCTGAGACCATAGGCATCCAGTGGAACTTAATGGTCCCAGAGTTCAGGGAAGTTAGAACACGTGAACCAGACCTTCAAATAGGCTATGGTTATATCAGGAAACTAGTCTACAGACATACTACAGACCTACTGCCCTTAGCCTCCTGCCCGTATGCTGTGCTCCTAGGGCCAGAATAGGATTTTTCCCTTTTGAGATTTTATATGGCAGATCCCCACTTCAGTAGACCTAAGGAGAACCCAATGGAACTGGAAAATTTAGAAATCCAGAAACAATTACAAGGACTAGGAACAATCCTTGAAGTACATAGATGTGTAATAGACTGCCTGTCTCTTTAGGAATAACTGTACACCCCCGCAAGCCAGGGGACGAAGCATGGGTAAAGGACTGGAAAAAGGAGCCTCTGAAGCCAACCTGGAGCAGACCCTATGCAGTCATACTAACTACCCCTACAGCTCTTCAGGTTGCAGGTCTGAACACATGGATCTACCA
This sequence comes from Solenodon paradoxus, assembly GCA_004363575.1. Lineage (NCBI taxonomy): Eukaryota > Metazoa > Chordata > Mammalia > Eulipotyphla > Solenodontidae > Solenodon > Solenodon paradoxus. The sequence continues at coordinate 797,324 of RJWH01000089.1, forward strand.
CTCTCAGGGAAAGCAGCCCACTAACTGAGCGACAGACCATTTGAGTGGAAGAAGGACCCCTCTGAACACCGTCCAAGCTGGGCTGCCCAAAAACTATATGTCACTCATCTCAGGCTGATATGCATTCCAGAAGAGACTTCTGGAGATCAATGCCCCACCCGACTCACCAGCAGCTGCCGAGCTTGACTCTGTTTATCCTTCTCATTTTGTTCTGGGCCCTGCTCCTCACCATTGCTCTTATTCACTAGCTCTGCACGCCCCTTGCATGGGCCTGTTGCAAATGAGCCAATGCAGATCGCTGGTATAGCAGACCCCTTTCTGCCACCACGCTGTACTACTAAGAAGCCAGAAAGATCCATCACCCCTGTTCCCACCTCCAGCTTAGCGTCTCCTGTATAATCCCCAAAGCTATAAATCAGCTTGAGAATCAAGAGGGGAGGAAGTGATAGAAAATCTTTTCCCTGATCCCAGTGCAAAAGTTAGTCTGCCAGGAATTTCCGTGGTACTTCAGAGGCTATAGCTATGTCCAAGGACAAGCATTGCCTCCCTACTCTGCAGCTGTACTTAACTGACAGGTATTGCCAGTAAAAACCACATGTAGCCTAGGAGATGAATCTTTACCTCAGAGTATAAAAGCTGTTCCCCTAGACCCCCATTGTTCAGCCTTGGGTAATAATAGCCCTGGGCCAATACTGGTGCAATAAAGTGCTTTTCTCTACCTGAGTACTCAGCTGACAGTCTTCTCACCAACTGGAGGCTCTGTCATAATACTTACAATAATATCTGTATACTGTACATTAAATTTATCACCATTTAATCCAGTTCTATCCTTCACCAAGTAATTGACTGTTTATCCAATTTACTCAACCTCTCCCCTTCTTCCTGATAACCACTAATTCTGTGTTATAAATTAGCAGTCTATGCTTATTCCATGTCTTTATGTCCTTGATTTCTCCATATACGACATACAAGTGAAATCATGTCTCATATCTCACTTTAGAGTATACACATCCTTTGTCTTTTACAACATAATTTTAAATTAGAAAACAATGATTAGCAAATCTTAAGAATTCAGAATTTGAATAGATTTTTTTCACATAAACTTGTTGCTTTTGCTCTGAGATTACAATATACTTAAAATATGAATGAGGGTTTAATCATTGCATTATTTTGAACAGAGATTAAAAACTGCTCCTCTCCCCAAACTGCATGCTCAGTCAGTGATACATAAGGTTTTATCTGTTTAATTCATTTTGTATGCCCTGAATGTAGATCGGAGACTGGTAAATGATGTAAGGTAGTTTTTCCCTAACTAATTAATTTTGTTAATAATATCATAAAACAAATTCTGCCATCTAGAACACGTATACATTTAAAAAAAATTTAATACATGTGTTATGAACCATAACTTAAATAATTCTTTTTCAATGTTTAAGAGTATATTATAGATATTGTCATTAATTTCATGTATCTATATATATCAGAATCTCATAGAAATTTTAAGCACTAACAAGAGAGCACAGTCCCATTTTTCCTCTCACCTAATACTAAGTACCATAAGAATCCCTTGAAATGATACCAGAAACAAGTTAACTAAAGTGTCTGAAATGTGGTTAGAAGGAGGCTAATTTGTTTGAGACTCTAAGATTAAAGGAAAACCACAGTGGTTGGGGCTATTATGGCCCCTCTTACCAGAAGTCACTTCCCCATGCTCCACCTAGTAAAAGACATCCCAAGTTGAGCCATTCTTACCCAGAGAAAATGAGAAACTTGGCAAAAACACCAGGTAAAATTGTAAGATTACCAGTAGAAAATCTAGCAATAAGTGGCCAGGGGGGAGGTCATTACTTCACCCACAAAGCTTGAGATAACCCTCTCGATAGAACAATAGTACCAAGACACAAAGCACCCACAAAAGATAATACAAGAAATTTGATCTGGAAAGCCTCTCTGGTACCAGAGGCTCCCTCCACATTCTGTATTGAGATACAGGAATGTGGGAAGGAAGAAACCTGGGAAGGAAATGAGGACAAGTAGCCCAGCTTGAAAAATGTTTTACATCCCTCAAAGCAGGGAGAATGCCATGATAAGTATGAGGCTGTGGAAGCCCTCACAGGTCCTTCTCTTAAAGGAAGACATTATGGTAAGTCAGCAGGAAGAAACAGAAGGAATAATCCAGGCATAACTGGTAACCCTGACCAGATGTTCCCTTTCCTCAAGTTTGGGTTTTACCTTCTGTGTACAGAGATATCACAGCAGCTGAAGACTACTCACCGTGTGATAAGAAGACCCCACCACAGAAAGCCTCTGACCAGGAAAGAGTCTTCATCTTCCTTGGCCTGAAACTCTTTTTCTCTATCTAGGTGGCCAGCATGGCTAACTCCCTTCTGCTCCTTCAGAGAACAACAGTAGGGACCAGCAAATTCCCTTAAGGTGTTAGATGAACCAAGTTGACCAAAATAGTACCACAAAAACTCTGCAACTTCCATTATCAGTAGAATCCCTACCCACACAAGTAGGCCAGAATATGCATGCTAAACCTATACAGAAGGACAGCCTATTTCAACAGGACTAGTTTCATAGTATAATAGGCAAAAATGTAAAAGAAGCAATTAACTCACCCAAGAACCAAGAACCAAGATCCAAGAAAATTATACCTTGAATGAGAAATGACTGGCATTACCACTTTGATAAGCAGATACTTAGAATTATCTGCCATTACAAAATGCCTCAACAATCAATTATGTATTTTATTGAAATAAATGAAAAAATAGAAAATCTTTGCAAAGGTAAAAAGCACATGTACCACATAATAACCTTTTTGTCAGTTAGGGACCAAGTATAAGATGGTAGTTCCCACATATAACCTAAATGCATAGTAAGCAATATCATGTAGGTTATGTAACGATCACATGACAATGAAATCACCTAACAACACCATTTTTATAATACATTCTCTTCACTAAGTGACATATAACTGTAGAAGTTATAAAAATAATCCAACTGGAAATTATAGGACTAAATAATTCACTAAGCTGAATTTTAAAAACATTCTCTACAGATTCAATAAAAGAGTGAAAATGACAGAATAGATTCAATGAACTTGATCAATAGAATTTACCAAAGTGGACAACAGTGAGAAAACAGATTAATTTTTTTTTATTTTAAATAAAATCTCAGGTAAGTGAAACAACAATAAAAGATCCAACATTTGTATCACTGGCACCTATAAACAGTTGAAAGAGTATGAACCTAAAAGATCACTGGAAAAATAATAGCTGAAAAATTTCCCGAATTTGAAAATTAAAAAAATCCCCACAACGTACAACTATGGATTGAAAAAACTGAATGAATATTCCAAACAATAAACACTTAAGAAATCCACATCAAGACAGCACAAATTTCTGAAAGCTAAAAACAAAGAAAAAATAATGAAAGCTGTCAAAGAGAAACGATTTAAACGGAAATACCAATTTGAATGTCAGCAGATTTATCATCTGAAAACATGAAGTTCAGAAGTAACATAATGTCTTTCAAGTACTGAAATGAAAGAACTGACAACTACAAATTCTCTATATGGCAAAAGTAACCTTTGGGAATTAAGGAGAAGTGAAGATATTCTCACAGGAAGGAAAAAAAACAGAATAATTTTTTTACTAGCCCACCTAACCTTAAAGAGTGGCTAAAGGAAAATATTTCAACAAAAAGAAATGATAAAAGAAGAATCTTGGAAGATGAGGAAGACAGTTTCAGTGTACTAGAAAGAACAGATATGAGTATATATAATAAATTACTGTTTTCCTCTGTCTCTTGAAAACCTCATATCTAATCCCCTCATCATATTTTGCTCACTATAATCTAGTCATACTTCAGTGCCTCAAATAAGTCACCATCAGTTTACTCTAGGCAAGCTTTTACACATGGTATATATATATATACACCACTGTGTGGGATGTTCTATCTCTTTCTCCCACTCCCATCTCTGTGTAAGAATGGCCTTTTCAACTTTCAATTTAAGTATTAAAGTTTGGTATCTCTCAAGGTCATCTATATAACACTTAATTTAACTTTGTGTTGTTTTCTACCTCCAAATGCTGTTTCCTCAACAAACCTGTTCTCATTGGCAATTACATGCGCCTTTGGTGATTTACCTTTTAAATGTTTTCTAACTAGACTACACACTCCATCAAGGAATAGCTAATTCTGCTTTGTTCATTGTTCATGGCCCAGATGAAGGCTTGTGATACCATGATTCTATCTTTACTTCTTTTAATATCTTCTTCTGTTCCTCCTCTGTATCAAACTCGTCTTTCATCTGTGTTTTATTTACACCCCTCCATAGCCTCTAGAACCAACCATAGCATTTCTTTTAAAATAAACCTCTACTCTAATATTTCTTTTGTATGTACCATAAAATCCTTTAATTCTCCCTCAGTAAAAAACAAATCAAATACAATACCAGACTCTTCACATGCTATGAGAATATCTTTATCCTTTCCCTTCACAGAGGCCTTGAAATAGTTGCTCATACTAGCTGAAATTGGTTGGCTAAATTAAATTCATATAGTTAACAATCTCCTCTTGCTTCCAGTCCCTATCTAGTCACAAAAAATATATTTTGAATGCTGTTATTATATCCAGTTAGTAAATAAAAAGAATAATTATTAGTCTTCCTCTTAGAAGAAGCTTCTACAATAGTTGCACTCACAATCTCTTCCAATTCTTGGAGATGCAATCTGTACCACATTTAAGGCACTCCTTATTTTAATTCTGCTACTCTCAATCTATGTGGTAAAGGCAGGAGCTTCTAAAACTCCAGAATGAGTCCTAAAGCCATTACTAAATTTAGCATACAAATAGTAAATAAGCCTATACATATCTGCAGCTACAACTGCCTATGCATAGATTCCTCAGAAAATTACATTGTTAGTGTGTAATAAAATAGTTGGCTGAAGTTTTTCCTTGGAATTTCAAGCAATCAGAGTGTTTTTGTTATTCATAGTGGGCCCTTCCCACCATCACTCAAGATATATGCTAACAAGGTGACCCAGGGTGGACCCTTAGATGGTTTGTATTAATGAAATGACTCAGAAGGGAGTTGGTCATGCCAGAAAGATCAACCTTGTAAGTAGAGGGTTGGGTCTTTGAGCCAAGTGATAACAGTCTGCAATTTGGGAAGGAGGAAAAGTCAATTTTGAGTTTGAGTCATGTGATTAATGATCCAATCAATCATGCCTACCTAATGAAACCTCAATAAAAATTCCTAGAGACTGGAGTTTGGGTAAACTTCTTTAGTTGAGTAGTATTCTGGATACTGTAACACATCAGTGTACTGGAAGGTTAACATGTCCTGACTCTGTGAAGAGAGGACAATAGATGCTTCAAATTTGGGACCCTTCCAGATCTTAATGCCATGCATCTCTCCCTAAGGCTAGTTCTGATTTGAATCAATTTTCTATAACATGATAAAACATCATAAGTATAGCACCTTGCTGAATTCTGTGAACTATTTGAATGAATTATAAAACCTGAGGAGGTAAGTGACATCTCTCAAATTAGATGTCATTGGGTTGCAAGTAGGATAGACTGGAGATTCCAGCACTTACAACTGGTGTCTGAAGTGAGGTTAGTGATGTAAAGGGTTGTACCCAGAGTTGTGATCTAAATTCGTGTAGTTCGTGTAATATGTCATATGTCATTAGCTTATACTTCTTTTTTCCATTTCAGATAATTAAGAATTCGCTATTAATATCTCTTCTTAAACAAATCAAAGTCACCGATTGTTCAATCTGTTCAAACCAAATTGATGATCTTTTTTCCTGTATCTGTCTTGCTTCAGAGATGCTTATATTATTGAATGACTCAATCATCTACTGAGTACTGAAAAAACAAAACAAAATATATACCATTGTTAATGATACTTGTTCTTTTTTCCACTGCTCCAGATATCAAATTTATTTGTATGTATTGAAGTTTAAATAGGAAGTTCAAATATTCCTCGAATTTATTCACTGTGGCCTTTGGAATCAATAATCATAAAAACCCAGGTTACAGCACTCATTTGTACTTCTGACATAAGAGTCTTTGATAATTTTGCTTGTTCCTATTTCCAATCTTATAATCAGAAACAGGAATTGTTTCTGAAATAAATATCTTTTCATTTCAACTTCCTTGCTTCTTTTAATCACACTTATATCCTTTATTGGAATACAATACAATTGCTCTTAAAATAAAGGCAAAACTATTTAGGGAGGCAGAGAAGCTAACTATGAAATAGTCTCTTCCTACAATTACAGGCTTATGTCATATCCCTTCCACTCTCTGTTCTAGAAATATAGAACTTCTCATAGCTCTGGAAAGCTTCCACCTGGAGCAGCAATTTTGTGGAATAGTTCACTCCCTATTTCGCTCTTTCATTTTCTCTCCATCAATTATTTTCTATGCAATATTCAGATTTAAGGACAGGTGAAATTTACTCAAGGAATGTTTCTCTCACCTCCTCAATATGATTCTCTCATAACACCTATGTGTTGATTTATAGCACTTAGCTTTTTTTATGTTTAATTCTCTTCTTATTTGGCTAATATTTCTCTCAGCAGAATGTGATCTCTATGCAACCCTGAATTCACACCTATTTTCCTCAACACTTCATCACAGTTCTTGGTACTAAGGAAGTTCTTAATATTTTTAAATTACCTGTTGAATATTTTAATATAAAGTATGTACTTATTGCCTCCTTTAGTTAATGAGAAAATAAGTAGATTGACAAGTGTCAAATTATATTCTCATATTATCAAACCAGACATTGAACTGATAAATATTAATGTTTTATAAAGAAACATAAACATTCTAAGCAGAGCACAAATCCTAGAAAGAGGTGTGATGATTTTCTGTAGACCTGGATTTGGTAAAAGGTATCATTTTATGAAAAAATTCAAATATCAGCCTTAAATTCTTCAATATGATTGAGATCATCTTGCCTTTTAAGATTTAGATACAATTATGACGACTTGCATTCAAAAGAATCTTAACATTCTTTCAAATGAATATAGGAATTCTTGGAGGACTGACATTTACCCTCAACACCTGTTTCCACATTTGTGACGTTTCTGAATTCTCATTTCCTGCTTTTATGTTTGGCCTTCTGCATATAATATTTCCATTCCACACTGTTTTGCTTTACATGACTCCTCTATGAATCTTTCTCTTTAACATAATAGTACAGTAAGTGTGTTTAGTTGACTTTCACTTAAGTGAAAGGGTGTGATGGATATTACAAACACCTTATACTGAACACTGATTCCTTGTCAACTTTTCATTGAAAACACTAAATTTTGTCTTTCTCATTTTCCTACAACTCCCTGTCCCTTGCTGAAATCTATCTAGTGCCTTCTACAATCCTCCATAATTTTGTCAGTCAGATGACTATAAAAACAAAACAAGAAATAAAAAGATAAATAATCAGCACAATTTCACATTATTCTTTCATACTTTGATTAAGGCATTATCTATAGACTATTTCCTCCATGAACTTCCCTTATTGTCCTATATTTTATACCCACATATGAAATCAAGTTATTCTATTTTCAAGAAATAATCCTCCTCTCCAGAAAAATTATGAATCTGACTTTAGGAATGTTCTTTTTGTTACACAATTATTATCTCCTAAATGAGAACTTAATAGTGAAATTAAAGATACTTATACAAGGGTAACTGACATGACTGAATTTTATTAAAAACAAAATGAAAGTAGTTTCCAAGTTATTCAACATTGATTAAAACAGACTAAGACTGAAATACTAATTACTAAAAACTAAATATATCCTGAGCATATACTAGGAGCTTATTCAATTCCACTCTGAATAGACTAAATTATGGAAAAGTGAATCTTGCCCTCCAAATATGAAATTATCATGTTACAGTTCATTTCATTTGCTTTTACCAAAGATTGGGTGACTTACACACAAAAGAAATTGATTTCTCACAACTCTGGAGACAGAAATCTAAGGTAAAGGCTTGAGCAGACTTGGTGTCTGATCAGAGCTGATCATAGTCATGTTCTTTCTGTCCTCACATGGCAGAAAAATCCAGGGAGCTTTGTGGGTTCTCTTGTTTAAGGGTATCGACAACAGTCATGAGTGTTCTATCCTTGCGACTTAATCATCACCAAGGTCTCAACTTCCAAGTACCATTACTTTAAGGACTTAGTGTCATCTTGTGATTTGTGAGGGGACACAAACATTTAATCTATAGTAATATTAGGTATCTTCATGCTATCTTTGATCATTTTAACACATGTAAGTCATCATCAGTTACTAAAATGATAAATACCCATTTTGGAACACTATTCATACACGAGAGATGACATTTCCAAAGTTTAATTTCAAGGAAAAAGTATATATGTTATTATTATTTTTAGTTAGCTCCTAATATAAAGTTAATTCTGGAGAGTTAGAGATAAAAGTAGCTGTTTTCAGAAGAGTGGCACAAGGACACAAAATAATTAAATCCCAAAAGACTTAATTTAAGAAACTGCTGAATGGGAGTTAAAGCTTTCAGGAGTTCCAACTTCCAGAACATTCTTCTTACAGTAATTTTAAGCTTTTTACACTTATATTAATAGTCAATAAGTTCAATAAAATGACTATAAATCAATGTGTATATTTTGCTAACTTTGGCATATTAAATCACTTTTGGATTTAGAAATATGTGCCCTTAATGCAGAGAAACAGTCCTTAGATCTTTAAATACACAGCATTCTGAAAGCAAAACATTAGATATTAGTAGATAAAAATAAAACACTTTTCCTGTTCTAATAATTGACATTTCTCTTATAACAGATAGAAAATCATTTGAATTATCTTCAGAGCTTTGATATTCAGTAGAAAACATTTATATGAGATTCTAGAGTAACTGCCAGTAAGGAAAAGAACAAAATGGGGGGGAAAAAAAGCAACTTAAACTCTTTTCCAAATAAAATATAAAAAGTAAAGAATGCTGACTAGTGATAGGACAATGTTTCTAAAAGGCAGTTTAAAATGATACTTTTAAATACAGATATCTACTAATTTAGCAATTTCACTCTTGAAAATGGCAATTTTGTGCTAAAAAGTAAAAAAATCAAGGGATGATTACGATATCTAAATATGAACCCATTGTTTATAATAGAATAAAGAAGTAAAATGTTCAAGAATAGATGATTCCTTAAATTATGATGATATGTTACATATAGCAATGTAATACCATGAGAAAAAAAAATACTATCTAATGTTAAGTTCAAAATATTTGAAGTGGAATGACAACAATTATATATGTGCATTTCTGAATATATGTATATATGTGTGTCAGCTATGCTATAATATCTAGACTTATGGGACTTTAAATTTTTCTGTAAACTCCGTGAGAAATCATAAATTGAAATATATAAATATTACATTTAAAGTAATATCCAAACTAATTATATAGTCTTAATTCTCTTATTTCTAGCATTAACCTAAAGCTACCTGAACTCTGAGTCAATATTTATAAAGTAATCACTATGCACAAAGCAGTGTGCAGTCTTTATGTCTCTGTCTGTGTATCATCAAACATCTCATCTATATGTACCTACTCTACCTACGTTATTGATACTTTTTTTGTATTAGCGATGCTTTTTTCATCCTCTCTCTCTCCCTCCCTCTCTTCCTGCCTGCCTTCCTTCTTTCCTTTCAAATAATGCTTCTTCTTTCTTGTCCTTTTTCTCTTTAAAACAAAACAAAACAACAAAATAGTCACTCTCATCATTTACCTTATGCATTTTAAGTTCCAGAGTAATTCTAAGAAACCAATGTTATTATTCCTGCTTGACAGAATGTTCATTAATTTTTGTTATTGTATTATTTCTAATATTTATAAAAGAGCAGAGAAATATAGCTATCACAGATACATGGATATAGAAACTGAAGTTAAGAAAGTTATAGAAAAAAAATTGCCTGGGACCAAACGTCTCTGTCTTCAGGAATTGAGTCAGGAACAATTTGACTTTGTAATTAAAAATCATTATCAATCTCTTTTGCAGATTGAAAATAAGATAAAGAGACCCATGTTACCACAGTGGCTTGTAAGATACAAATCAAGTAACTCAGCCCTAGAATCTTTAAATGCAATGTCCACTCTTCTCTGGCCCTTTATGAATGGAGTCAGGATTATCCGACCCAGAACAACTTTCTTCAGTTGAACTGAGCCTATAGCTATCATTGTTCTCCCACCCACTCTCCAACCTTTTTGGACCTTAGGGACAGGTTTGAATAGTCAAAATAACCCTTGACAAATACAATTTTATCATTACCTGTCAAATGCCTTATCCTTTCTGAATCTCATTTGCTCCTTTGTAAGACACTATCTTTATAAGATTGGAAGAAAGTTGAAATACAGAAAAAGCACACGCTTGGCACAAAAGATACAACAGATAAAATTACTTTCTTTTTTCATTTTCTCTTTGACTGCACAGCCATCTCTTGTCTCCATTTCTTATTCCTACTTATCCTTCAGTGCTCCCCCTAAATTCCTTCTCCTTCAGAAAGCTTTGTTTCTATATTCTGAAAAAGATCTCATCAACTGCTGAAGTTTAAAAGAATTTTCTCTACTTTATTTGTTTATAGTAATTGGTAACATTTTTACTTTGTATCAAAATCAAATTGACTCATCTTTTCCTTTTATTTGGCTATATTCTTCTCCAAGAAAATACAATTTTGATCAAAATTCACGGGGTACCTCTGAAGGTCAGGATTCACGTAAGTCATTGGAGGTTTAGGGGAAAAAAAGGTCAGATCCCTCCTATGAACATCTCACAGCATGACTGTAAAGCTTTCAGACTCCCAGTCCAGTATTAATAATAACAAATCATTGAAGTACTACCCTGCAGATGAACAAAGAAATGAATGAATTTGGCCATCTAGCTTATTTACTGTTATGAACTTTATTATTTTTATCAAGTGATTCTTTGTAACAATAGTAAGCTTTTGAATATCTTATAAAATGCATGTGTGTTTACAAAATGATGTCATCTACGTATATTAATATATGTGTAAATGAAAAAGCAAGTTTCTCAATAGAAATTTTACTCAATAACTGATTTATATTGTTTAGTATTAACTACTTTGAAAGAAGGCAAGAAGAAACTGTGAAATTATTTATTTCTAATAAGATTTTTATTAACACCTTAAAAAATCTAACTAAAGTTATGAACAGTCGTTGGGCTTTAAACAAACTTGCGTCAACAATGTGACTTTATCTTCTAGATGTGCTCCTTGAAATAATGAATCATTAACATTAATCACCATCCCAATAGCAATCAAAATCAGAAAACTACCAATTACCAAGTATTTAACATACCAGTCATTATGTTAAGCACTTACTGCATATTATCTTGTTTAGTCCTCATTAAACCTTTGAAATAGGTATTATTAGTCACACAGAGACAACATGAAGTCTATGGAATTGAATTTGCTTCAATACCAAGACTGCCTAATAGTCGGATACACCTACAAGCAACATGGTTCTCCTATTTGAATTCAGTTCCCTTGTAAATAAAAGAGGAAATTTATATTTAAAAGCATTGCTGAAATTACTATGTCAAAGAATATAAAGTTCTGGAATGCCTGATCAGTGCTCCATAAATTGGTGGGAACAAAAACTAAGCAAATAGCAATGGAGGGCATCAGCATTAGACTCAATTCTTATACATTAGCTCTACTTTTTCAGGTTACTAATAAGCAAATTAATGAACTGAATCATTCAGTTACTTAAAAATAGTTCAAACAACTGATTGGTAGTAAAAGTAGCAGAGACCATATTTTTTGCACCTTGATCTTTGCAATAAATAGTAAAGGCACTGTGAAAAAAATTGGGGGAAATTCAGAATTTAGATAGCAAAGTTTAAAAAAATGGACCTCTGAAAAATAATGAAAAATTATAGTTATTTACCATTAGGACAGAAATACAACTTATTAACTCTCAAAAATTTTAATTTGATATGCAAAATGACTATTCTCTTTTTCATTAATAATGAAAAAAATATGGATAAATTAGGCAAGAACTTGATAGTTACATGTGAAAGCATGTTTCCCTAAAAACTAGAAAAATTTAATAGGGGAGGTCTTGTAAACACTCTTTTAAGGCACTAGAGCTTAAACAGATTCAAACCCTGAAATGATTTAGACTCAGTGCTATCTATACAATGAAATAAATGTGAGACCAACCAAAGCTCAATATCCAGTGACTTGCATTTGTTAATGTACAGAGTTGCCTTAATTCTTAAACTATTACGTTTTAAAATCTGATATTATATATAAATAAGGAAAAATATTTTTTAAAAATTTAGGCATTTTAAGGAAGGCATTCCTCTGCATGAGTCTTTCTGATGCTATTTCCACTGAAATAACTCCTACAGGTGAAGATAAAATAACTGTTCCATTTTACCGTCTTTTAAATTCAGTAGTAATGACTTGTAATTATAGAACACCTCTCTTCCATGGAGTTTAATGTGTTTTCTGGACATTGCCTCATTAATTCTTCCACCTTCCTTTTAAGGTAGGTATCATGTTCCTCATTATACAGATGAAGAACCTGAGGCACAGAGAAGTTAATTGATTAGCCCAAGGTCACACAGCAAGTAAGTGACAAGGCTATGACTTCTGGCTCACCGTCTAAAGTCTTGTATGCCAGGCCATTCAGTTTTTCCCATGGGGAAGGAATAATCTATTCATTTTTATCAAAGTTCTACTCCATGCTGCTAAATTCCTTGGGGCAAAGTTGCATACCGCAATTTCACACCACAGCATTGGCACACAGTCAATTTACACAGAGGAGATATCACACTGAGCTGTAAGGTTACTAATAAAAATAGAGAAGAAAAGAGGACTAAAAATGGCTCTTAGGAATGTTTGAGTTTGTGCTGCTAAGAGCTCACACTATCCTTCTCAATCAAGCAGCCACATAAAAATCTGCAAACTTCAGATACCAAATTCTAATGACTGTAAATGTTTTGAAAATATTTTAAAGGTGATAAAACAAAAGCCTTAACTAAGTCATAGTAAAAGTGTTTTACAGATGTGCTCTGTTGATTTATGCACATGTATTTTTACTGCTTTATCTAAAACAACCAACCTTCTCTCTCTAGTCTTTAGAAAGCATTCATAAATAAGCATGCTCATCCAAACAAGACAAATAACCTGCACATGGAAAAGTTATCACTTGCAAACAACGGCACAACATGATATGAACCCACTATCTAATCTGGACAATAAATCACTCACTGTGTAAAACCTGAAGGAAGATATTCCAGACACAAAGGTTGTGTGATTATTTGATATCTTGGGATCCTTTCTAAGTGAGTAGCATAGCATACCATTTTCTTGGTGACTGAAGCTGCAACAGAGCTGTGCAGCAGCCCATTCGTACTGCTTAGCCCAGAATATCAGGAACTCAGAGAAGTGCCAAAATGCAGCTTTCTTCATTCCGAAGAAGTCTCAAATGATTGTCATTAATGATTTTTTCCTCTGAAGCATAACCAACTAAAGGCAGTAGACATTCTTAGTTGATTTAATGTCCCGTGGACACTGAAAATGTTAGTGAAAATGAAACTATAGCAATAATCTTTTTCCATAAAACAATATTGTTGCTGAATTAGATTGGCCTCCTCCAAGCAGTTCTCATAGATTGCCAGTCGATTAAAATTTAGTTCGTGGCACACACTGGTAGAGCAGAGGTTAGGTCAATCTCCTCGGAAGTACACAGGCCATATATCCCTGGGTTTGAGTCCTGGGTCCAGGAAGTAAAACCAGTGTGAACAACTAAAGTGGAAATAAGGTAAATTGCCTCTTTCCCTTCTCTCTTCCTGCCTGCCTGACTGCTTACCTTCATTCCTGCCTGCACATTTCCTTTGGGGGAAAAAAAAACAAGCGTTGCCTGCTTATACTCCAAAATCTAGGAAATGGGCTCAGTGTTCTCAGACATATTTGGTTACATCTCTCCTTATAGGCCTGTATCTACTTAGCACTCACTGGCAGGTCAATGACATTTATTTTCTCTCTATTGAAAATAAGATGGTAATAAGCAAACTTTGCTTCACAACAATTCCTTCTCTTAGAAAGTCAATTCAGTGAGGGTGAGCACCTTTGTCTTTTGTTCACTGATGAATCCCAAAAGTCTACAACAAACATTTCAACAGATATTAGTCAACTGAACACGTAAAATGAAAAGAGCCAAATGTTAAAAAAAAAATCCTGCAATGTCTGAGTGCATATCTCAGAATGACTCTGTGCTTTCTTACTGCAAATGAAATATGCCATGCTTTTAATATTTCTGGAAGAAAGGTATCTCCAAAGGTTTTCAACTTTATTATTTAAATTTCTAAAATGCGTAAATGGCTAAGAGTCAGAGAAACTGAGTTTGTTCAGAGTTCTAAACCTTAACAGCCATATTGCTATTTCTGGGTTATTTCATAAGGGGAAGGGGGCAGGGAAAGAATCAAAGGCAGGGTCACATAATTAATGTGATTATGGCAGGAAATGTGCAAGCTACCTGCCCCATAATGATAGCTGTATACAGCAATTGTCATTAGGATTTATTCTACTAACTCACCTGTCCTTTGCTAAATGTCAATAAAACTATTTTTTATAAAGAAATGCCCCTGACAGTGGAATGCCCTCACCACCTTCCTACACATCCTGTCTATTTCTTAGTCACTAATGTTACTAGCCAGAAAGGCACACTAAAAGATGGTTTTGAATTCCCTGTTTCCACTATACTTTGCATGTACTTCAGGAGATATTTCCAGAGACTTTACATGTAGAATATGTTTCACATTGGATCACCTCTTACCATCTTATCTATGTATTATCTTTTTAATTCAAACATTACTGCCACAGACTCTTAACTAACGTTTCTTCTTATAGCCTCCTTTCCCTTACAGTCCTTTCCCATCACATACAAAAATGTGATCCACCACATTAGAACACGTCCAGTGGGTTCTCTTCCCATTTAAAATAAGTCACAATCTCCTTATTCTGGGATACACAGCCCGGTATAGCCTAGCTCTATCAACTTTTCACTGTTACCGTTAACATACTCTGTAGCAACCTATAGTCTTTCTTTCTGTTCTTAGAATGTTCTAAGCTTTTTCAAATCACAAAGGTTTAGGTTTTTGTTTTTGTTTTTTTTTTAAATGGTTTTCCTTAAATCTTTGACTCATTTAATGACAAAATATAATGACCTCATCATTCCTGTCTTAATGTTTATCTCCTTAGATACGTTTTCAGATCTCATCCACAATCTCCACATAATCTATCCCCCGTGATCTCTAATCTGTTTATCAATATCTTGCATATTTTTTAAATTTTTAATTACTCTTTCATTTGAATATAGACCAAACTTTTGTCTCACCTGTTCACTAACTCTGCTTCTAGATAAATAGCATGGCTTTACTAAATATTTTGGAAAGAGAAAATAGATGGACAAATGAGTAGAAGTCAAGAATCAAAGAAAATCAGGGCTGTATTAAAGACCACGCAATACAAAAACCTTATTCGAGGGATAGAGCAATAAAATCACATGCCCACAATAGCAAAAGTAATTAACATTCCATGAGTGGTTAAAATCTTGGTCTCTTGGTAAGAACGCCATCACTGTTACATTTAGCAAAAATGCTTCTCAAATCATAAATGCTATCATAGAATCACAAAAAATCTATAGGTAAATCATACACCTAACATATTAGGAGAGATCCAAAATTCACTATAAACTAAATGATTATGTTTTTAGAACCTAGCCTGCCTTGGGAGTCCATTAATTTCTAAGAGTACTCACTATTTTAATTTTCACAGTCATCGTTCTTGAATTCAGACCTGTATATTTTTGAGAGCCTAAAGATGTAGTTAATAAACAATCACAATATATAAGTAAAATACAGTATTCATATTATGATAATTGCTATGTAAAACTAAAGCAGAAAAGGGGGATCGAAGGGTTTGAGAATGAGGTGTGGGGGTATATTTTAGATAACATAAGCAAGAACCTAAAAGAGTTATTTGAAGAAGAGTGTTTTCAATATTTGTAATAAAGTACTAATTCAACATTACTTGTTACCACTACTGTAGATTGCATGATTTACTTATTGCCAAATAGGTTAGAAAAATAAGCCTTATACGATATTTCACTGCTAAAATTACAATGTTAAACTGAAAATAATCTATTAGGTTAGTGATTGAATATTAGCAGATATCTCCTATTTTATTCTAATTCACATGAAGATTAGAGTGATAAAAAGCAGTTTTTTAAACTACTATATTTTAGATTGGTTTGACATCCTTTCCTCCCTCTAAACAGAGTGCCAATCTTTCCCATTCCTGTCAATTTCAGGTATTTTCTATAAACTGTATTAAGCCTCATAAAATATCTTACTGACACAGGATGGTGAAAATATGAGGTTGAAATATGAGACTTCATGATGTTTAAAAAAATAAATCTAACAACCTCAACTCTTTTAAAAAATGACAGTCTAATTATAAAGTACACATATAACTTGAGCCAATTTTTTTTAATTTAACTATTTTTTAAACTATACCAGCTATTTACAAAAATTTATCTCATTCTCTCTTCTGTCTTGAATTATATTCAGTATGTATCAGGATGATATTCCCAGGAGAATTTTCAGGATTATTCATTCTTTGAATAATGGCTTGTATGTGGGCTTCAAAGAAATGCAGTAGGAATAAGAAGAAAAACATTTTCTTTTCCAATAGAATGTTCTGAACTTCCCAGGAGACACTGAGAAAAGATTTCATTAAACTGAAGGACACCTGACAGCCACTTACAGTGCATTCACAGTAAAAACTATTTTGCCTCTTCTCCATATCCTAGTTTTGTGCATGAGAACGACTTGGTATTCAAATAATGCATAATCCCTCTTATAGTACAGGGAATTCATTAATAGATAATGCAGAGAAAAAGTGATGCAATGTCATCCACAGAAAAAGCAAAGCGCTCCCTTGCGGCAGGATCAAGTTTCATTCAGTCTGATCTCAACTGAGTTTTGAGCAACCTCTCTGCTTAGAGACAATTTGGCTTTTCAACTAGAGTTTCTGAAAAAAATGTAGAGTTTTGAAAAAGAGCAAAAATATTTTTGTTCACCATTAAATTCAGGGCACTACTCTTTTGGTACTCACTTAGCATGAGTCTGGGAATACCTTTTTCAGTGAACAAACGGGGATTCATTTAGTGGGAAACAGAGGGTTTGAGCATGAAACCACAATGCACTGGAGTCAATTTTGTATGCAAAATCTCTTCCAGTGTTTTCACTTACGGGTTGCAAGAACTTTAAATGTGAATCCAATGGCATGAGTACATAATTCACTATCATCTTATGGATAAATATTAAAACTGAGTGGAATAAAGATGATAGAACTGTTAGAATTTTTCCCCATGTAATAATTGATAAAAAATTCGGGAACATGAGATTTCATCCCATTTTTTGTGTTTTGTTTCTAGTTAAACAGAAAATTTCTTGGATGAGATTTAAAGTCTTTAAAACTTTTTATGATTCTCAGAATTTTTAAAATATTTTATTTATTCAGATAATGGGTGACATCTGTAACAAAAGCTGTTTTTGTTTCTTTGTAGATAACATTTTCTAGTCCTTGAGATTTTCTTTCCTCAATGATCTCATAACTGTTGCTTGTAAGAGTCCAGTTTCTAATCACTGGTAACTTTATCTACTGGTTCGATGATTGCATCTCTTTCATTAGCATTCAGATATTAAAACTTTCTGTAAACTGTCAAGGCTCATGGATCCATTCAGTCATTTATTCACTGAATATAACAGTGATTTTAACAATTCAGTGGGTGTCTTCTATGTACAAAATACTGTGTTCATTATGAGAAACAGCATAAATAAGACAGACACAGATGTAGAGATTCTGAGAGTATGAATTATGATGATTAATGTAAAAAAAGAGGCTATGAGTGAATAAGAGGAAATACATTGTGCTTTTCATAATCAAGTAGACAAGATGGTGGCTCTGTCTAGAGTAGTGGTGGTGGAGGTGAAGTTGAAGTATATTGAGTAGACAGAAGTGAAACTGACAGACTCAACACAGAGAGAGAGAAATGTCTTTCTTATATTTGCTGCTTGAGGTCAGGGCAAGGGGAGGGGGACAGTTTAGCTTCATTAAAATAGATTGACTAGAAGGGAAATAGTTTGCAGAGGAGTGAGTTCCACCTTAGATATACTAACTTTCTACCACTTACTTGGCAAAAGAAATGGATCTGTTAAAAAAAAAGATACGTGATTCTACTACTCAGTGCCAGTGACTATGATGAGGATATGTTCTTAATTCCCTCGGATATATTTTAAAGTTATGGAAATTAATCAAGGCATATTAGAAGGAATGACTTAAAAAAACAGTAGAGCAATTTTAAGGCCTAACCTATGGGAACTCAAAATATAAGGATCATATAAAAGATAAAATTAGAAATGACCAAAAGAGTCGCCAAAGAGATAAAATGGAAACCAAAACATGTGTTATTGCCTTTCCATAAGGACATGCTTCAAGAAAAGAATATTTAGAAATTAATGTATAATGATTTAAAGAAACTTAACAAAATAAAAAAAAAATACAAGTAGTTAAAACCAGGCTGAAACAAGGAGATATGAAAATATCAATTATCTCCTCTTCAGCTGATGCACAGCAGAAATGACAGATTCTGAAGAAAGTGATTCACAAAGATTAATCAGGAAAGGGAATGTATAAGGTGTTTACAGATGGAAACATGTCAGCAACAAGCAGGACTGATTCTGGGAAAATAAAGGTCAAGCTTTCAGCAATGTAGCATACCAGTTGGTGTGAGTAAGAAGGTCTACAGGTTCTTTGAGAAAGGTACAGATTGTTATTTGTAATAACTTCATTTTCTCTTTGGGTTGGAGTGGAATTCGCCATCTGTGGTAAATGGTGCCAGGGAAAATATTCTAAGAACATGAAGATTCAACTGAGTTCATAAAAATATGTCCATTAACTGAAATGCTTTAATTAAATATGTCAATTTAGATGCCATTTGTGACTTTAGCAGAGAAAGTCAGATTGGAGCATATTAGGAAGTAAATGTAAGAACAGAGTTTTATGAGGAATTTGGAAAACTCCTCTGAGTAAGTTAACTCAAAAGGTGAGTGAAGGAATACTTAGAGCTATGTGGAGTGGATAAAAGATTGTACATGGAATCAGTGATTTATGCTCTATTCATTTATTTCTCATTTATTATATCTTATTGTAACTTATTGAGCATGTTAAACATATTTATTAATTTTGTTATTGATATGATAAGCTAGAACATTCGAAAATAAAAAGATTCAGCAGAAAGAAACATGTTGAAATTAAAAAAGAGTTGGAGAATGACTGACATTTAAACATTTGAGAGGTTGGAAAAACACAGAGTTAAAGCAAAATAGGCACATATCTAGACTTTGACAGAATACTTTGGTCAAATTGTATCTGGAAAAAAGGATGATCACAAATAGAAAATTGTTATTAAATTCAGAATGGAGAAAGCTAGAAAATGCTATTCAACGGCTTTCCTTTTGTATATGATGGAAAAAAAAATGATCTGACAAGAATGGGGATAAAATGACATCTATGAGAAGGTTGCAAATTTTTTATATTAATTTTCAGAAGACTAGAAGGAAAAGCTGATAAGAGAAAAAGTAAAATTGACAGAAAATAATGAAAACTAAGTAAATATGATCACCATTCACTACTGTAGTCCGAAATGTTCAAGCGAGTGTAACTTTATCTGTCTTATTCAGCTTCTTTGATCAGCTATTTAAAAACAGATGACTGAATTTATCCATGATTAGAGATTTGTCAAGAAAATAAACGCTTTGTTTAACAAATAAGAAGGGAAATTTCCCCCAAAACAAGTAAGAAATACATCTTCGTAAAAGCAATAATATAGCTTGGGGGCTTGGGGAAGAGGTATAAATAAGAAAGTCAGAATAGATAAAAGTAAAAATACAAAGAATACTTTAAAAAATGATGATATAAACGCTGGAATAACAGCTGTAAATGAGAGGCTAAACGAAATACTTTTAAAAAATATATGATAAAAAGACATCTTTTCTTTGCCTACCATTGCACCTACATTACTCCCTATTTAAAAAATTGAAGTTCTTTAAAAAAATGATCCCCCTTTTAGTCAATTGGCTATAATTTGCATATTATTAAAATGCAAATCTTAAATCTTCTTCAGGGATCACAAAACTTTAGCTCAGGATCCAAATCTGATCAATCTGTTCTATTTGTAAATGAAGTTTTACTAGGACACATCTATACCCATCTATCTGTATGTGGCCACTTTTGTGTCACCAGGTTAGAGTGGAAAAGTTGCAACAAAAATCATGTGGCCTTCAAAGCCAAAAATATCTGTTACCAAGAATATACACAAATATGGTTGCTAATATCTAATCTAAATGAATAGAGTGAGAATACTAACATTTACAGAGCAGCAGATTACAATCAGGATAATTATTTTTAGATACCTAATTAATTCTTCAGCTAAATGATTATAGTTCATTCATTCAATAAATATATTTAATCTCAAACGAGGTCCCAAGATATTTCCTAAGCATTGAACACTTAACAGTCAACAGGATGGGTGAGTTCTTTGATAAAAAACAAGCTTGAATTTTAGTGAAAAGGGAAATTAAATAAGTACAATAGATATTGAATATTAAGTACTAAAAAAAAAAATCAAAAATTGGCGAAAGAAGTTAGTTGGCTTATATTGAGATTCAGAGAGCATGAAAAAGAGAGCTAAATATACTAGAATACATTTTGGCAGAGGGACTAACTAAAGAAAAGTCCTTAAAGCTAAAGCAAGCTTGATATATCAAGAAATAGAAAGCAGATCTGTTCCCAAGAATTATCAGACAAGCGACAGAGAAATTTTAGGTTACTCAGATAAGTCAATTTATGTAACACTTTGTAAATAGGACAGCTGACCAAATTTTATTTCAGTTAAAATGGAAGTCCTCTGAATTATTTAAAGTAAGTGGAGTGGTCTGATATCAATGAAGTAGCTCACTCTATTTACTACGTAGTTGTGGGTTTTAGGTGGAGAATAGATTTAGTAACCAAGAATAGACGTAAGGCTGCAAGTTAGAAAGCCACTACGATTTCCAAGGCCACTGCTACAGATGATAAGGGTTTAAGTGAATGATTAGTAGATACGGAGAAAAATAAACTGATTCTTAATTTTCACATGTAAGGTGAAGAAATGAAGGTGAGCAGAGACAGGCAGGCAGGGAAAGAGGAGAAAGAAGCACTTTGTTTTTTTTTCATTTATTTTATTTAGTTGTTCCCCTTGGCCCTGGGTCACAAATCCACATCCCACAGATATGTATATTATAGATACATATATATATGTATATATATATATATATATATACATATATATATATATATATATATATATATAAACTACACCTGGAAGACTTTAGTGCTAAGCCTCCAGCACTCACTGCATTTTTTTTTTTTAAATGATAGAGGTAGCAGAATTTCCTGATAGAATCTGACAGGAATGAGAAATATAACTGAACAATTGATAATGTCTGCGGTTTTGACTTGAGTTGTGTGACAAATTTGGGAATAGACTCTTTTTGCAACGTTAATAAAAACTGAAAGAGGTAAACTTGTGAGAAGAAATCAGTATTGTGTTTTAAAAAATTCAAGTCATGAAAAACTATTTTAGATCCTAAGTGGAGATTAGATATTTATTTTAAGTTCTAAAAGATTAATATTACAGGTTCTGATAGTTGTATTGGAACATGTGGGACTAGATGTGCTAATCTCAATATTATACTAAGATAGAATATTTCAAAGAGGTCCAGAACTGAAAACCAACATTTAAAAATCAAATAGTAGCATTCAAAACACATGCACGCACACACATACACACACACAAATGCGGCAGGAGTTCAAGGGAGCTGGCAGACAAATGGTTAACCTGGTGTGAAGGAAATTAGAATAAAGTCTATTAAAAAGGAAAAAATACCTCTTTTAAATGCTATGGTGCATAAAATATGAAAACAAAAAATTAGGTTTAGAACTTTGGACTGAGAATTCTTTGATTTTAATGGAATTGAAGGAATGGAGGACTGATTAGTACAGACTAAGAAGATAAAAATGAGAAAATGAATATAGCTTCTATATAAAGAAGTATCTTTTCAAAAACTTGATTTTTGATATGTAAGTATAAAAAGGAATGTTGGAAGGCAGAGAGATTATTTAGTGTTAAGGTATATTGTTAATATGGAAAATTCTAGACTATGTTGTATTTGCATTTGACTAATCCACTAGAGAGAAACTGAAATAAGGCTAATGGGAATAATTCAGAAGAGATAGTCTGGAGAAGAGAAAGCCTTGTATCTGTAGCAACTGAAGAGGAATTGGTCTAAAATTATAGCTACAATGGTTCTTACATTGCAGAAAGAAAGAAAGTGAAGATATAAATAAAGATATTCTTAGATTAGATTCTTTGGCTGCCAATGAAGCAGTTGTATCTGTTACTTCCATTTTCACTATAGTAGATTAGTTTGTGTCATTGGTTGAATTTTTCTGCCATTTCAACACAATCCCTGTCCTCTACAACACTCTCTCCTGTATTACAAGTGCTATAAATTCATAAATTACAGTTGGCAGACTTCCTTCTCAGTACAGTCGGGGTGTGTTGCCAGTGGGAAGTCCCAGTGCTGATGAGAAGACCTAGGAACAACAGGACTTTTGAAGAGACTCAGGTGCTTTGGCACCTACATTAGACAAGCTCCTACTTTTTCAGGTGGTAGCCCTTTCCTGAAGTTACTGACTTCCTGATCACACTGCCCTTCTCTTTTAAATATTTTCATCTTTTAAACAACTTTGTATCCTAAATTTCTGCATCATATCCTTTTTTGTTTGAAGTATCTAGAGAGGTAATGTCTGTCCTACACCTAAATTCTGGCAGTTATAGCCATGAGTGAAGTCAGAAGAGGAGAAGTTCATGAAATAACTATCTTCAGAAGGCTGATGTGTCACACATATACCAGCAAGGCTTTGATGGTTGAAATAAGACCAAGTTGCATAGTTTTTAGCCTCTATCATCTTGCCTTTGCTGTGTTGTATACTTCATTAAACATCTCCAGAAATTTAACTCAAGTATCATGGAGCCTACAATCCACAAGCTGCTCTATTATCCGCTGTAGCATTAGCAACACTTATTTGCTCAAGCAAAAAGTGAACTCTGTCAATGAGAGTACTTCTTATTAGACTCTTTTATTCTTCGAGCAAATTTATTTTGTTAATTGCTAAAAAATGACATTCTATGATTATAGCTTTTCTCCATTGGACCAATTGTTTATTTTATAACCACTCTGATAAAAAAAATGAATTTCTCCCTCACATGGCAGAACTCAAATATTTAAGATATGTATTGGAGTCAAGAACTTTAAGTAACTGCTGAAGAAACAGGGAAAAATGGAGAACTCCGATTTTTTTTCATAATCAGTATAAAATCCTTCCTAGTGTCTTCTTGCAGACAGCAGTACTGAGTCTATTTAACATCCTTACTCCCGCTTTCTAGATCTAATCTGACTGGTTACTATCCCTCAAGTTCTGGTAGCCAAAACTGTATAAGCACAGTATGATAAACCTTTTTCTGGAGAATTGTTTGCCTTACATCTCAGTCGATATCAGCATTTGTCAAAAGCTAATAGTACTGATAAATATTTCAGTAAAAGTCAACTAAATTTGATACAATTTTTTTCATTTCATGTGGTGATTTTAGGCTTATTATATCTATATTGATGCATTTGACTTTCAGACTTTAAAAACCAAAGTTTTCCATTCATCCTTATCAAATTTTACTTCATTGAATTTGGTTTATTACCAGACTTTTCCTTGGATGCTTCTTCAGTAGTGAACTAAATTCACCACTCACTATGTCTAATTACCTCAATTAAGATTTTATTATCAGGACATGATTACTAAGTGAATGTCTAAAATAAGTATGGATAATTACAATAGGATGACATCAGAGACTTAAAATTTACTTTGTTCAAAATATCAGTGTATCATTAAGGACCATCAAAACTGAGAACATGAATCCAAAAAATCCAAGAGAGGCAAGTAGGAAAAACCATGGGTTGAGACCAGAGATGATAGTCTGACATATCACACAAGTAAAGAAGACCACTGCTGTATTAGCCAAGGCTGTCATAATGAAAGGCCACAATTTGGGTGGTTTAAACAAATGTTTGCTTTTTCATTTTCTGGACGCTGGAAGTCCAAGACCAGCATACCATCAAGATTAATTTCTTCTGAGATCTTTCTTCTTGGCCTGCAGGTGTCTACTTCTTCAAAGAGTTTTGCCTCAGTCTTCTTTCCTCCCTGATGTCTCTATACACATCCAAATTTACTCTCCTTGTAGGAACACAGTTAGACTAGATCAGGGCCCAGTCTAAGACTCAAATTAACTGAATCACCTTTTAAAATTCTCTATCAAAATGCAATCACATTTTAAGGTAGTAGGGTTGGGGGCTTAATCCCATGAATTTTGGGAGACACAATTCAATCCATAGCAGGTACTTATACTGGCAATACAGTATGAAATTAGAGAATTACGGTGACAAAAGAAAGAAGGAAAGGAAGATGAGTGAAATGTTGGGATTAATATCTTAGATAAGTAGAGGTAGAGAAGTGATTGATTAAGGAGACTTAAACTTATATCCTTTTCCATTTCACTATCTCTGGCAAAGCACATGAGTGGACTAAAAATATTTTCACACAGCTCTCATCATTCCTATCCCATGCTCTCAGCTCCACATGAGACAGCATTAGAAATCCTCTGAATTCTCCTATAAGGTGTGAAATGTTCTGAAAATTTTCTAAATAGATAGTATTTTATGAACATTATCAATGTTCAGTAGTTTCATAAAATACCAAAACTTATCCCATCCCTAATTGTCCATTGAACCAAATGGCAAATAACTTTTAGATCTTCTCTGACTAGACATTTCTTTAATTTTAATAGCCTTTAAGTTTCCTTCTTGAAATTTACCTCTCTCTCTATTTCTCCACACTCACACTCTGATTTTTCTACCTATTTCTAACTACTAACTGTGAATCTCACCCATTAAATTGGATCCATGAAAATTTCATCTTCAAGTCTCATTTTATATTGTTCACTGATTTGAACTCAACTATTTAAAAGATCTCAGCCTTCAATATTTGTACAATAGATGCACAGGTTATGATCTTGCTTAGGAGGTCTCAAGATAATTCTTCCAATGGCTCAAAGCTCAATATATTCAAAGTTAAATTTATTTTCACTCTTATTCATCTACTCGTTTCTCCCTGCTAGTCTTCTTGTGTTTTGTTTTCTGATTTTAACTATGATATGCAAAATATGGCCAAAATTCTCCCCATCTGGCTCTCTTTTTATGAATTGTCATAATTTCATACATAAACAATTCCTTTCATTTTATACACTTTATCCTGCAATTATTCAAAATCAAAATTCCTACCCATTCAATAGCAAAATAATTCTGGGTTTTTTTAACCTTAATAGTCATAAAGTATGGACAGGAAAACATGTATAGGATGGAGGAAATAATTAATTTCTAAATTTTTCACATGATTTTGATAATATATGTAAAATGCTGCTCATAGTAACTTTCATATAATTTCTCAGTAAAAACTAGCTATGACCATTATGATTACTATACACTAGTATACAGCTGTTAAGATAAAATTTAAATTCCAGTAAACTGATTGTAGCTTTCAAATAACTTAATTTCTGAAAAGGGGCAATTTTGTCAATATTAGCACCCTACATTAAATTTTTCTCAGATTTGTTTTTATTTGCATATATCTGTTCCATAGTGGAAATGTAAAAACTATATGTAGAAAATGTTATAGGCATGATATTTTCATTAAAACATAACATTTCAAACCAAGGTACATTTACATTTAGGTTAACTTAAATTTTTTTTGTCATCATAAAAAGACAAATGACTGTAATCTCAAGGAAAGTGAAGACTTATGTACGTGTATGTGCATATATATGTGTGTGCATAAATTCTCTGAGCATTGATATATGACTTATTCATAAAATATATTACATAGAAACTTCTGATACTACATATTAAAATTATTTAAAACAATTTTTGAAATTTTCCTTAATAATGTGAACACAATTATTCTTACTAAGTTGTAATTCCTAAACTGAAGAGTAGAACATCAAATTATCATCATTAACTAATCAAACTGTAAAAACACAAAAGAAACTTTAAAGCCATTTTCCTTAATTTGCCTGATCTGAAATATTAAAAAGAGAAACAATAATAGCATAATAGTATTTGAGTCTATCGATATACCAATGTCTTTCTACTTTATTGGCCCAGTGAACTAAGAAGAATCACAATTATTTTGTTTTGTTAAAGAAAAGCAGAAGGTATAAGAATCACATCATATTTACTAACAAAATGGAGTGTAACTGTCTAAAACAACTGGGCTGTTGTGCATGCCTCATAACAAAGTACTAGAGAGTTCATTCGAATATTGTATAAACCAGGTGGCTTATTCATTTCCATGTGAACATATCACTGGAAACACAGTAATGGAATCTTAAGGCAGATGGTGTTTTCAAAAATCATTACGCATGGGAAGTCTTTTATCTGGTATGAAGAATAACTGGAACATATACCTATTCTAAAATGTAAAAGGCCATACAATTTGAATCCTAATATTAAAGTAAACTAAGATATTATCTACTGTATTATCTATTATATTTAAGAATTCTTCACAAAATTCTTAAAGTTTCTTGCTCACCCATTAACATTTTCCACAGATGAGTCACGTAATGTTTCACTTGAAATTCATCCTTTATATAAAAAAGACATCATCTAATTATAAAACTTCGTTTTCTAAGTTGAATTTAAAAGTCACTTTTAGTTTAACTCCTGTAGGGATGTAGTAAATCTTATTCCCTCTCTAGGGAGCAGTCCTTTTTGACTTCGATAATGCATATCATGCTTTGATTTCTTTTAATTAAATATAAGTGCTTCTGAAGATTTTGCAGCATGGATTACTATATCAATATGCTGCAAAAAGAAGACCTAGTAGACTACATAGGGATAGGGATGGTGGTGGGAATACAGAAGATTTCCTACTTTTTTTTTTTTAAATTTAGTTGTTGTGTCTTGGAACTTAAAAGTAGTTCTTCTCCCTCCTGAAAATTTTACAATTTATAAGGGCAGAGAGCTCTGGAAAATATCTAAGAAGCGTTTTAAGTTTGAGGTGGCATTGACTTTCATATATGTCCGATTTTAAAACAAGAATCATTTCTCAATTTTTTTTTAAGTAACAAGTATTTCTGTTATTTGAGTGAAGACTCTTAGCAATCACCATTAGGTGGGGAAAGCAGCTGAGATTTTTAAACCTCATTTGCACCAAGTGTAATCTGCTATTTTTCTATTTGATGTTTTAATAAAGAAACTTTAAAAAAATAGACACAGATTGGAAACATTCACATTTGTCATCTGAGTACTTTGGGTTTTGGGGTTTTGGTGAGCATGAGCCCTTCCAACTCTGCCCAGTATGTAAGTGCCAAGACCCTTGAACATTAATGTTCTCATTTTGAGAAAAAAAGGTTTACTATAGATTTGTGAAATAAAAATAGGCGTATAGTGAAAATTAAAGCTGAACAGATGCCAGAAAGAACAACAAAGACAGTAGTAAGACAGTTGTATGATCATCTTGATTGCAGGTATGTTTTGTGTTCTATAACTAAATGTTTTACATTCCTTAGGAATTCAAATCTCACATTGCCAATTTGCTACCTTTGTTTTACTATTGTGCCAGTTAAAATACACAGATGTTTACTGAATATAAGTTCCCTGAAAAAATCAAATTAGATCATTCCAGTAGAAATGGGGTGAAAATGATATTTCACATCTAGTTTCAACTACTTTCACCTTTAGCTGGATCTGACCTGGGTTTCAGACTCTAGCAGCAGAACTTCTGATATTTAACAATGTTTTTCGATCCAGTTACTTGTTCTAAAGTGAGTACTATTCCAGAAGAGAGCAAAATAAAGTGAGTACTATTCCAGAAGAGAGCAATATTAAAAAAAAAAAAAAGGTAATGTGAATACTGAGACTGTATTGAATCACAGTATCAAAAAATTGTAAAACTAAAAGCACATATTTAGATCAATTAAGTCTTTGGTTTTAACAGAAATAAAATATTCTATAGTTTGTATATTCACTATTTTCTTCTGAATATATAATACTTCCCAGTGGTGAGTAATCATTCATCCCTGCATTCATATATTTTATTATATACCTATTTGCATACAGATAACAGTACAAACAGCAACAGAATTAGGCAAATATTCCTGCCATTGTTGACATTCTTTTATATTGTGTTGATAATTCTTTGGTATTATTTCTTGATATGGAATTAAATTGAGAGACTGAGAATATTACAATAATAAAATGAATTGCAAAGTTAGTATGAGAAAAACTATGAAAGTTAAATAAACTCCAACTGAATTCTTATAGCTTCATTTGATCTAGCCTAGTTTGTCAGAACTAGATTTGCATGGCTAATGTTCAGCTGCTAATATATTTTCCTTTAGCCTTTACATCAAAATATCTGAATTTGAATCTTGGCACCCCCTACTTTTTGTATACACTTGGAAATGTTTTTTTAAAACTCAGTATTTTTATTAGAAAATTGAAGTTAGGATAATTATTACCTCAATGGTTTATGCAAAAATTAACTCAGTAAAAGAGTTGTCGCAGTGCTTGATACATAGAAATAATTCATTAACGTAATTTTTCTGCCCATCTTTTAAAAAAAATTACTTCAGGATCATTTTGTAGGTTACTGCAGGATGAGAGAATATAGAAATCAGAATCCAACCTAATGCATGACTACACTTTTGACAAAGTTCTTCCTGACTAAATGCCTCTGCCTTTTCTTAGAGTTGTTGCTTTAGAAAGTTGCATTTATAAACTCTTACTGACCCTTTGAGATGTAAATCTCCCAGCATCTTCTTTGTTTAAAAAGTTAGAAATCACTTTCTCAAGGATCTTGGATCCCTTTCTTTAAAGTATAATTATTCAGAAAAACAGTAGCACTATAGTTCATTAACTGTGAGAATGTGAAAACCTAACTAAAATAAGGGAAAATTAACAAACTGAGATGATATAACTATAATGTCTTTCAAAAAAATAAAGTAGAGCTGAATTAATCATCCTCATAGGACCTGTTAATGCAGGCCTGCAGTGAGACTCAAACACTCAAGTCTCTGACTACAGCATGTCTGGTCTTCTCAATAAACCACATTCAATGTTGCTATATAGTTTCTGCATCATGTCTATTATGTATAAAGATAATAATAATAATAGTTTTCTCAAGAAAACACTACATAACCAACTTGAGAGTGAATCAACAGCAAGCTCATTGTGATTCAAGAATCTATACATATTAAAAATAAAGGAATGGATGTAATTTTTGGCTACATTAATAATGACAATTAGGTAGTTGACATTGTGAACATTCTGTTAAAATATCTCTGCTTACAGTTGGAGAATTGCACATAGATTTCCGTATTTTACAAGATTTCTTTGAGCACTTTCACAATGGGAGGCCAGAATGATCAGAGCTCTTAAGAAATATGTGAAAAATACCTACCTATTTTTTTTTTCATTTTATTATTCATGTATTCAACAAATATAGGTCAAGTGAGTGCTGTATGCTATGGCCCTTGTATTTTTGTGGGAGAAGAAAAAAAATATAATGTAACAAAATACAATATAATTTAATGATATAATACAATAGGTGTTTTGCAGAGAATATTTGCACATTGTAAAGAGGAAAGCACTCTGGAGAATAAGACGTGATAAAGGGAGAAAGGGATTATAATTT
The DNA here is from genome assembly GCA_004363575.1 of Solenodon paradoxus. NCBI lineage: Eukaryota > Metazoa > Chordata > Mammalia > Eulipotyphla > Solenodontidae > Solenodon > Solenodon paradoxus. The sequence continues at coordinate 827,320 of RJWH01000089.1, forward strand.
TAAAGGTAGAGAGAGAATTCCTTATGAAAACAATGACAAATAACAGATTGCTGGTTGTGAGAAAGAAAGAGGGACTTATGAGGGGATAGTTGAACAGTTTTCTATGCAGAGACAGCACTAATGAATAAAAATTCCAGAAAGCTATAATTTATCTGTAGCAGTTGAGGAAATGGGGCGAGTACATGTAACAATGATTGAAGTGGACAACAGAGATGAGACCAGTGACATAAAATACTACAAAGACAATTCTTGTACAAACTTGCCATGTTCAAGACTTTGGTCATTATTTTGATGATATGGTAGCCATAAGAGGTACAACCTGAGAATAACAAGGATTGGCTCAGGTTTTAATAAAATCAACTTACCTACTCTGATGTGAATTTTCCATCAAGATGGAAACATAAAATATAATATCCTTATATTAAAGTATCAAGATATTGTATAATTATCATGACTTTCTAAGAGGAAGGTGGTCAGAAATGGTGAGAACCTGCTATATTTTGATGATTGAGTCAACACGATTGTTGATGCACTCTGAGGCATAAGGAAATTAATGTTAAGTGTGGACATAAGTAAGTCTAAGTTCCTGTGTTGTACTGCAGGTGAGACCATGAAAATTACTCTACAAGCCAAAAACATACAATGCAACCTGAGTAATGAGAAATTTAGGATCATTGTTTATTTCCAAAAATTTATGTCAAAATATTTAAAACTCTTGTACTATTAATTAATTATACATGAAAATTATGTATGATAACTAATACTTAGTATGCTGTAAAATAAAACAATGGAAACATTGAGTATTAAAGTAGTCATTTCTTTGTAAATAGGTAAGGGTAGTTTATGCAATTTGAACTTAGTTTGGATTAATTTGCATGATTTTGTCATTTGTACTTAAAATACTGTGAACTAGCTCTTGTGAAGTTTTCGCCAGTGTCAATGCCTCTGGTATATCTCATCCTTTTAGTCAAAATCATTTTTTTTCAGTTATGTTTTTAGGTTTTCCTTTGTTAAATTTTTCTGGTTTCAAGTCTAAATGATGATAACATTTAAACAGTCATCTTGTTTTTTTCAGTTCTATTTATATTTGATTCACATTTTCCTTCAGCATTCTGATCTTTTAATTGTTGAAAGTTTATATTTTTGGTTCAATTCCCTCTGTTGATTATTTTTAAACACCACCTTGTTTACCACTATGATACAGGAAGCTACACGATTGCATGCATTGCTGTCTGTACATGGAATGAATAACAGATTCAGAGCAATTAATCCTCAACAGACTAAAGTAATGTGATTGACCACAAATAATGAAGTGCATCTGTGTTTCGCAAAATGATTTATGGACTTCAAGCTAGCAGTAAAGTTGATATTTTATGTAACTGATCATATTCCATATACCATTGTGAATAAAATTTGAACCTCGTCATTAGGGGACTGGTGCAATTTAAACCTTGGTAACTGAAATTCATCCATATTTGCACAAAGTGAGAATTCCTTGTACTCTGTGTAACATAAATTTTATAATTCTAGTTGCTACTTTCAAATACATAAAATAAGAAATATAGATACCTTGTAAGTAATCAAGAAATACCGATCGGAGGTATAGCTGATAAGCTTTTACAGATAGATAAATTTCACTCAAAGCAAGATGAGTATTACAGAATGAGAACTGTCTGGTATGGAAGATGAATGAAAGTCCTATCACCGGAAATAGTCTAACAGATACTGTATAAGCGTCTTTTGTTCATGAATATCAACAATTCTAAAATTAAGTAGACCCTTCAACCAAGTGACCTCTAAGTTTTCATCTAGTTCTCTCAATTCTGGAGTGCATTAGATAGAACCACACTACTCAGGGACATCATTTTTTACCCCATTTCTTCTATGGTAGTTAAGTTCTTTTGAAAAGAATAGACTCTTCAACAATTAGATAGGCACTAACATATTTTGACTATATATACGTGAAACCTTTTATCAGTTAATGGGAAAGGACAAAAGATAATCAGCAAACAGTGTGCTCAAAACATATAATATTGTAATGAATAGAGGCGGGAGCTATTCTCTTCTCAGATTTTAAATAAATCACATAGCTAATTTGTGTATATATCATGTCATATCTGTAGTATACATATATAGTCTTATAAATGAAAAAGATAAATATAACCTAGCAAATATACATGGTTGTAATTTTCATGCAATATTATAAGGACATATTTTATCACATAATATGCTGCAATGTTGTTCTGATATCTGCCATGCTTGTAATTCACTAGTGTTGTGATTGGGAAACTTTGCTGCTAATAAAAATCACTACAATGCAGATAGCTTTAATCTGCCTACACTTTAAAAAATGTGTTTTATATTGGAAAACTTTTTTTGCAAAATTATTCAGAAAAATGTAGGATTACAGTGAATTCAATCCTTTTTGTTTTAGATTGATGTAAAATCTTTGATAGTTTTATTACAGCATGTGGCATAGTTTCTTAAGAAGTAATCTACTAGGGAGCAGAATACAAATAAATAGCACTTTCAAATTTTGCAATTAAAATTTTGAGTTTCTTCATTTTTTTGTTAGGATGAGTAAAAATTCTTGTGTAGAATAATCATACTCACAAATTTGTTTTTTTCAGCAGATAGATATTCATAGAGAATACTGTTTGTGATTTGCATTTATAAGTTTTGCTATTTATTCTGCTACTTGCATAGATATTTTCATGCTTTAGTGAGCCACTTTTGAGCCATTGAACCATATCTGTAAACTGAGAATATAAACCAATATTAAAGAAAGCTACCGAAAAGAAACATCAAGCATTCAATAGTGTGCAAATGGTATGAAAGTGCTTCAGTTAAAATGAGCTATATCTGGTTAATGTACAGTCTTTGTATCACACAAGTGATCTTTAACAATGTACTAGTTAATAAAATCATTATCAAAATCTCTGAGATTCATGTTATCTTTAATTGCAATTAAAAAAAATCTATGAATAAAATACTGTAAGTTCTTTACCTTTTTTTCTAAAATAACCAGTATACCCAATTGCCATTTGGAAGACAAATGGCTAACTGAAAATTCTTACATTATTCTTCTTTACACATTAATTTTATCAAAGGAACATTGCATCATAACATTTTATAAGATTAAGGTGTCATCACTGTAAATCTGTATAAATACATTAAGTTCACCCCACCTGTCCCATTCTTCCTTCAGCAAACAATTGTTCCCCTCTACTTCATTTGCCCATCCCAAGCTCCCCTTCTCTTCTTGCAACTGCTATTTTAATTTATTTTTCTGATTTCTTTGTTTGGTTTCTCTATATACTACACATGTATGAAATTATATGATGCCTGTCTTCCTCTTTCAGTATAATTTCCTCAAGGTCTAGTCATGTTGTTGTAGACGGCAGACTTTTATCCTTTTGATAACTGAGCAGTGTCCTATAATGTATGTACCACATCTTCTTTATTCCTTCATTTGTTGATCAGCATGTAGATTGTTTCCAGATGTTGGCTATCATAAATAACACTGCAATGAACACAAGCATGCATATAGCTCTGCAAATTAATGTTGCCTGTTTAGGACAGATATCCAGTAATGGGATAACTGGAGCATATGGAATTTCTAATCTCAGTTTTTTTGCAGAAACGCCATACTAATTTCCATAAAGTCTACATCACTTCAAACTCTCATCAGTAGCATATGAAATTCTCTTCTTATCCTCACCAACACTTGCTTTCAGACTTTTGGGTAATAACTACTCTGACAGTTGTGAGGTGATATCTCATTGTTGTTTTAATTTGCATTTCCCTAACAACAAGAGATGTAGAACATCTTTTCACGTGCTTGTTGGCCATCTGTGTGTCTTTTTTAGAGAAGTGTCTATTTAGATCTTCTGTCCATTTTTTACTTGAATTACTTTACTCCTGTTGTTTTTCATGAGTTCTTCATGTATTTTGTATATTAACTCTTTGTCAGATGTGTAATGTGCGATTATTTTCTCCCATTCAGTAGGATGTCTTTTTCTTTATATGAGAGTTTCAGCCAATGCACCAAAATTTATCATTTGCATGATAGTATCACGTGTTTATGTTGGATTCCATTTTCTTTAACAACGGTGTCACGTTCCCATGAATATGTCTTAGGTCAATACCAAGGAGTGTTTCACATAATTTTTCCTATGAATTTTATGTTTTTAGTTTTTGCATCCAATTCTTTAATCCATTGCAAATTGATTTTTATATGGTATTACGGAGTTATTCATGGTATTAAGGAGTTTCAGCCTTTTGCATATAAGTGTCCAGTTTTCTTAATACTGTCCTGAAAACTATAAATCATTGTTAAAATAAAAGATGAGATGAAATGAAAAAAAAATTAATAATCATATTGGGAATTATTAAAATTGTTAAAATGACATTAACTAAATCAATATGCAGATTGAATATAATCTTATCAAAATCCCAAAGACATCCTTTCCCAAAATAAATAGAACAAAATAATTATGAAATTTAGTGAAACTACAAAAAATCTTAAATAACTAAAGCAATGCTAAGACAAAAGATCAAAAAATGCAGGTGTCGCATTCTCTAAACTACAATACAAAGCAATAGTAATCAAATCAGCATGATAGTGAAATTAAAACATTCAGAAAAAAATCCCATACATATGTGGGTTTAATTTATTATAAAGATGTCAAAGGTTAACAATGATGCAAAGAAATTCTCCTCAATAGATAACTCTTGAGAAAAGATGAGACTCAAGACTTGACTTTCTATGCTATTGGCAAGATTACACTAAACAAGATTTCTCCAGGATTTATCAATATTACTTAGAATCCCTTTTTGATATTGAAAAATTTAACCTGCTTAATCACATATTGCAGTTCTACAGAATATATTAAAATTATACATGTTGCAGCTTAAGATATTAGAATGTTGTTTATGGAAAAGATTAATTTCGGAATACGTCAAATAATAAACTTTTATGTCGAAAGTTCTAGCTATCAAGAAAATCATATAAAATTTATGTTGAATTTTTTTATCCTTATATTTAAAAAAACATTTATAGTATTTTGTGTAGTATTACACATAAAGCACATATTCCAAAATTGTGTAAAACTAAGGTAAGATTGATATTTTTAGATTCAACAAACATTTACTACATTACCGTGCAGGTTTTAGGAAAATAAAGGTGATTATTTTCCAATTCTTGAGGAGATAAGTAAAAACGGTACTATTTTATTTAAAAAATATTTTGACTAGTTGATTTTAAACAATTTGATGGTGAAATGAAGATCCAATACATTAGCAACAAAGTTTCACTACTAATCGTGACTTCTTAGAGTAGAACATTTGCTCATATAGTATTTGGGAAGCTTGAATCTTATTTTAAAACTGCTTCAGAAGATATTCATTTATATAGTTACTTCTGAAAATAGTCCTGCAAGATATAAAACAAAGTATTGAGTCATTTTTATTTCATTTTTTGAGAGTATCCAGGCTTATGAAGATTAAGTAGCTTATTACAAATCATCGTTAGTTAGTGACAGAGTCTTGACAAATGTCCTGGTTCTTTTCCATAATGATTCTCTAACAAGGAGGGCAAGGAGAGAGAATTGAAATCTTCATGGGGATTTAGACGGTTTTGATAAAAAAAAAAGTATAGTGCAATTTATATTTGGGAAAATGAGTAAAAGCTATTTCTATAGCTCAAATTCAATGCAATATAATAGTGATTAAGCACATGCCTGAGAGGAATACCAGCAATTCTCATGAATTAGACTGTAGCTAAGGATAACATAATGGAATCTTGACATGAGAAATATTCATATTTATTAAAAGGTAACAGTGTTTAAGGAAGAATGAAAAACACTACTTTACATAATTTAAATTTTAGAATAGAATGAACAAGCCAAAAAGACAATGATTTTGATTTAATAATGACAGCAGAAAAATATGTCATTTCTACCCCATATGAATTGTTCTAAAAATGAGAAAATCCCTTTTATATTTATTACATTTAGATATCTTTAGCATAATTATTTTTAATACTCATAATGTTTCAATCAGACTACTTTATTGAAACAATCTTTAGTGTATTAAAACATCAAACAAAAACTTATGGACTAACCTACAAGAACTGCATCAAAAATAAGTTATTGAAAGGATTTCAAATGAAATAATAAAATTCATTTCAATATGTGTAACAAAGCATAATAAGTGACTTTAAAAAAATGATTACCATGGATTACTGTCTGCATAGTGGTAGCTACTGATTTAAAAATTTTGTCACCTAAAGGACATTTAAAAAAATATAAATATGATATCACCAAATTTTAAAAAGTGTGTGTATATCAAATAGCACTATCAACAGAGTGTAAAGGTAGCACATAATAGGAGATAAAATATTTGTAAATCGTATGTAATAATGGGTTAATATTTTGAATGTATAAAGACTTTCATTACTAAACAACAATAAAACCAAACAATCCCTTAAACATGGACAAAAAACTTCAAAACAATTTTCTCAAAGTAAGATATATGAATAACCAATAATCATAATCACATGCAAGATGTTGAACATCTCTCATCATTATGGAATTGCAATTCAGACCACAAGAAGATACTTGAAATTTCCTCAGATGACTATTATCAAAAATAAGAAAATAAGTATTGTTGAGCATGTGGAGAAATTAGAAGCTTTATGGGATGTATAATTTTACAGTCATTAGAGTAGAAAGTATGATGATTCTATAAAAATTAAAAATATAACCATTGTAGGAGCTGGATCACCGCCATGACAGGCTCCGGACAGAAATAGCTATAGGCCTGAGTTTCGCTTCCTGAAATAAGAACCCCGGATTAAGTTTCGTTTCTGGCCCTGAAACTAGAAATTCCTTAGAGATGACATACCCGAAACCTCGGGCTAAAAGATACTGAATATGTGAATGCTCCAAGGTCTGGAATTGTAACTAATCCCTTGCTCTGTAACCTTTGCTATAAAAACCCTGCTGAAACAAAGCCCGAGGTCTTTGTCCAACTCCACTGTGCTGGACGAGGCTCAGACCCCAGCTAGCTGGAAATAAAGTTTCCTTTTTCTCTTGTATTGTCGACTGAAGTGTGTGTGCGATTTCTTGGGAGGACGAACGCTGTCCCTAGCAACCATATAATCCAGCAATTCCACGTCATGGTATATATACGCAAATGAATTGAAAGCAGACACCTAAACAGCTATTTTTATACCATGTTTATAGCAATATTATTCACAAAAACTAAAAAGTGGAAACAAGCAAAATGTCTATATATACACACTATGGAATCCTATAATCTTAAAAAAGAAGGAAATTCTGACACATGGGATAACATGAATGAAACTTGAGCATATTACACTGGGAAATAAATTTGTTATAAATGACAAGTGTTGTACGATTCCACTTACACAATTTACTTAGAACACTCAAATTTATAAAAATAAACTGGGGGAGGAGGAGCATAAGAGTTATTATTTTATGGCAGAGAGTTTCAGTTTGGTTAGATGAATGATGGTGATGATTACCTAATAGAATGAACTTAATATTAATAAGCCATACACATAAAATGGTTAAACAAATGACTATTATGCTGTTTATTTCCCAATAGAAATAATTTAAAAATAAACTTTTCAGATAAAATTTTCTTGATTGTCCTTTCTCATGAATTGTAATAACACAGACATTCTGGAGAGCCATTAGTATAATAAAAATCAATTTCTGTCCAAATTATCTTCCTGGGATGATAGTGTCGTAACCAAGAATGCAAGCACTTCAGAAATCAATTTTAAAAATTAAAAAATTCCTAAAAACTTAACTGGCTGATTGAATAAATGCATAATTTTTCTACTAAAATTCTTAACTACGTGTGTGGTATGGTCAAATATTCAGTAGTCAGTTCAGCACAGTCTGAATATTCATAACTATGTTTTTACATATTTGTTATGTAGTGGAATTTTTTTTCCCAATTTTAGAACAATGGATGTCAGCATTATGCCTCAAAATATTAATATTCTACGTTGGCATACTGCTACTCTAGGAACAACAATTCCTAGAGACATATACATATGAAGGTCAAGTTTCCATGCAAAAAACCAAAATTGTTGATTTTCTCTATTCAAGAGGAAACAAGAACAATTAATGGAATTCTTTCCTCTGAAATCCATTTTGTGAATTTAAACATGTCCTTATTTCTGCTTTTGAAATGTATGTTATTAAGTGTAAACAAATTAATTTATCCTTTCTTTGACCACTGATATTATTTTCTTTGCATATATGTGCTAACATAGACAATCATATCTAGAGAAAATCAGTGCAAAATGAAGAGTAGTATCATAATCAATACTTTTTAAAATTCAAATATGCCTTTGCCTAGCGATGAATATTATTCTCCTATGGGATCAATCTCATGCCATCAAAATCTAGACTTCAGCTTTTAAATTCACAGAAAACATGGAATTTTTCTCATGTCCAGACCTCTGCCTGCTTCATTACAGTATATATCTCCCTTGGTTCATAGTCGGTAGTTTAAGATGTGCATTTTGGTAAGAGGGGAAGATGACATAGTTGCAAAATAGGTAATTAATGAGTTATTCTTGAAAAAGCATGTGCTGAAGGAAAGTCTCTTCAAATGGTTTTGCAAAATCTGAACAGCCACATAGAAAAGAATGAAACTAAACCACTGCCTAACATTATACAACACAATTAATTCAAAATGGAGTAAATATATGACTGTATGACTGAAAGCATAAAATACTTAGAAGAATAATACATAGATATATGATCCTTGACATCAGCCTTAAATATGTCTTTGAGGATTATGCTATAATGGAAAAGGAAATAAAGCAAAATAAAATATCCAGAAGGATATAGATATACAAGTATAAACATATATGTACACATATAAAATTATTTAAATTCTAGTTTATGTAGAAAAAAAGTTAGATGCTGAGAAATTTAAAATGTTTTTCTTTCTATAGGTCTGCATTTATAGATATCTGACATTTATCAGGAATTAACATATTTAATCACAATCATAAATACAATCTTTGCAAAATAAAATGTATTGTGTGACATGCTATATGTTTTAATTAACCTTATTATAGTAATCATTTCAAAATACATACACATTTTAAGTCAACTTTGTGTACCTTAAATTTGCAAATTGTATGAAAATTATATGTCAATAAACCTGAAGGGAAAAGTAAATTGCTATATTTTAAATTTTTGAAGCAGTGAATTTTCAGATTTTCTTTATGACTATTAAAATTCATGTTTTTCTTAAAGTCTAATTAGTCATACCAGGTAAGATGAAAATATCTGTAGTGACAATACAGTAAGTCAAAACATCACTAGAAATAAAAGGAATTATCTTATCAACAGCTTCAAATAGTTTCTTTACCTAATGTTGGATTTAATTTATCTTAGATAAAACAGCTAATTACCAGTTTAGTAGTTCAGTTAGACTCTTAACTACTCATGCTGTTAAAAGTACCTTTATCCAATATGTTATTTTAAAATTAACCCTGAACTTTGATATCATTGTCAGCATATTTGTATTTAATTAATTATGCATACAAATTAATACATTATTTTGATATCACATTTGTTTCAAGCTCAAAGTGTTAAGATTATAAAGCAAATATACTGAAATTTTAAGGAGTGTATATCTAAGGGTATATTATACAAGAAAAATAGTTCTGAGTATTTTCTGATTTTTTATTTTGATAATCATATCATTATATAAAATAAACTACAATTCATATTTTAATTTCAACTGACTATAATCACTTTTCTTATTTATTTGTTTCTAAATATTATCATAAATACACGAATTGGAGAAACTTAGTCAGAAGAAATCTGAAACAATTTAATGTGAAAGAACTTATTTTTATTTTTAATAGTAATATTTATTACTTCTTTAGCACACACTGCTAAATACCACTTAGGATATTGTCATTGAATGTCAGTCTATTTCACACCACACCCACCACCAGAGTTCCAGTGTACCTTACCGCCACCTCTTCCCTCACCGCTCCTCCACCGCATGATTTATTTTTTGCCTATTTTAATATCAGAAAACATAACTTACCAATATACATTTTAAAAATGCAGCTATCTGCCTTAAACTTGCAGTTGTTCTTTTTTTCTGAATAAGATTTGAGACATTCTTTTATAACCAAAATAATATTTGCAAGGACCAAGAATTTATCCTAAATGAAAAGACAAAGTGTAGTCAAAGGTATTGTTGGTAATAGACTAGATTAGATTTGCTCTATTTCAGCAAACATTTTGCATATTTCTCTTTATCAACATTTTTTTTTACTTTCCGTTTAAGTGGTTATGTCTTCTTTTGCTTTAATACATATTACAGAAAAATGTATTTTTTACTAACTTCAGAACAGGAAATTTGAGTGCTGAGGCTCAGCCAAAATTTTATTTGTAAAAGCATCACATTGTCTCTGAGGTGCTTACTGTATTAACAACGGGCCATCAAACAAGCTATATTTCGAAAGTTTAAGATCCTTTCCCCCTGAAACAAACCTGCTGATGACTCACTCTCAAACGATGTAATTTTCAGGGTTATTTTATTTCCTACATTGAACATCCTACATTATATTGAGTTCATCATCTAATAAGATAATTTACCAGGCTATAGCTGTGCATTAGAGCTGGTAATAATTTGCATAGTGATTGTTCGGAACTCAAATAGCATTTTTTTAATGAGAGTTTGATTTTAAGACATTGGGCAAATAAGATGATGCAAATTTGTTAAAAAATAATGTAACCGTATTAACCCAAATTTCCATTCTGAAAACAGACTGTTTTGGTATATGAGGTAAAAAATGGAAACAAATAAAAAAGACAAAATTAAATTTAAAAATTCGCTACTTTTGTCCTGTCAGTAAATCCTGTCTCTTTTACCTATTGGTTGGGTGAGTTTGAGAAAATTACTTAAGTTTTCTGGTCTGAATTATAAAAGCATCTTCAGAATATTGATTATTTCTAGAATTGTTAACAGATAATACATCTTGATGTACTTCCTTAACATTTTGCATCTAGTTTCCACTCTACATTTCTTCTCCGTAAATGCATATTTAAAGAAAAATTAACAAAGTGAAAATGTAAGACATACTCTTATCTTATGGATATAATTGTTTAGGACTATTCTTTAAGAGAAACATTATGCATTGCCTTCCAGAAATATAATATGTATCAAAAATAAAATATTTCTGTCCTCATGGAAGTTTGAAATTCAGGTCTAATCATTCTGGGATACATTATTTACTATAGACGTGCGATGGGTTACCAAATGTTGAACAGTAGAGAGAATGGTGGCAGAAAATCTTTGAACTGTATTATATACATATTTTGATTTACAACGATGTACATCTTAGACCTATGTAAAGTTGCGATGCAATGTTTCTTCAATGAAATAAATTAAAAAAAAAAAAAAAATACAGTTGTTTAGCTCTCCAGACATGTCTAGACCTATAGCAAAAACCAACGTGGTTTCCGTTTACCTGAAAGAATGAAGCTAATCTCAAAATAATAATTATAATAACTAAGGTAGTAATCTACTAAGCTTTAATTTACTTGAAAATCATATGGCAGCATTTGAAAAAGAGTCAACCAAGTTGAGGAATATATCTGTGAGAAAACAGACAAAAGCAAATCTTGCAAAAGTGTGAATGAAGCCTGCTTTCTTGACTAAAATCTCTTTGTAAAACAGATGCATTTTATTTGTTGTTTCAGCTTGGTTAATTTATACAAAGCAAGTTTCATTGTTGCTGCTGATGTGCTTGTCTCTTTTCCTGTATCACACCTCTAACTAGTAACTAGGCACAGACAGATAGAAAAAAAATAGGCGTTCCTAGCAGTGATATGTGAAACTCTTGGAGATCAAACCCTTTAACAGGGTAAATGGCCTCTGGCATTATCATAGATAGTTTTTATTTTGACTAGAACATGCATCAGGCACTTTAGAATGACATGAGGAATGCAACTCAAGGTTGGTTTATGATATACAGTGTTCCATTAAAATCAGTACCTTTGAAGCTGTAACAGTCTAACATTTTATTCTCATTCTGAAGTGAATACATTTCAAGCATGGTGTTTTCCCCAATTATCAGGGCAGTGTATCTTTCTCTTTTCACCTTTTGTATTCAATCATCTTTAATGCTTTTTATAGAAATTGGAGCTCATGATATTCATAGTTTATTATTCTAACAGATTATCATTAGCAATAAAGGGCTTCTGGCAGCCTAGTAGTCATTTTAAATTTCCCTTACAATCAATAAGTTGAGTAAAGAAACCGAATCACCACTAAGCTTTTTCAGTTCTACAACATTAAATACTCACAATGAATGTATAAACAGAATCAATTTTGGGTCATAAAAAAGGAAATGTTTTCTTGTTTGTTGTTTCTGTTGTTTTTTTAAAGGTGACTTTCCTTTCATATTCATCTTCTAAAGTTTTATACGTCTTAGATATTCAATAAATATTTCTTTTTGATGAAGACAAGGGATGCAAACAATGTTCAAAAGATTAAAAACCAAACTCCCCTCTAATCAAGAAAATTTGAAGCAGAATTCAACATGCAGATACGTTCATCTCAGAAAGAAAATCATCACCTCAGTCTTAAAGAAATGGTTTTGTTCTCTGTCATATCCTATCAATCCTTATACACCACAGTTTTTGTAAGTTGAAGTAATGGCACTGACTATTGTAGTATTTATGTTTGCTTATGTTTTTTCATATCAATAAATATTTAAGATAGGTTTCAAAATTTATTTTTGTGTATATGTGTGTGTTATTTCATTATTTATCCTCTTCTAATATGAATATTCTTGGAGCTTCATTTTTATTCATTAAGGAAAAGTGCTAGCAGGAATGAAGAAGAATAGACAGACATGCAGAGAGAGGAGGGAATAAGCATTTTATTTATTTTGTTTAATTATTCATCTTGGTTGTTCCTCCAAACCCGAGACGTGAACCCAGGACCTTGGGATGTACATGGCTTGCACAGGTCAGAGGTAACAGACTAAACATACTCCACCAAGGCACGTCAGGGTCTTCATTCTTTATTGAAATACACACAGATGTGTTTACTTAAATCTATGGTATAAAATATATGTGTGAGAATATTTTCTCTGTATATTCCAATTAGTTGTTGCCTTGTGAGAAAACAGTGCATAATTCTCCTATAATACTAAAAGGATATGAAGAGTTACTTAATTTCTGACTTTTGGAAATCACTTAAGATGGCACATATCACAATATTGTCATCGAATCTTAATTTGAACTTTAAATCATGTTTATCAAATATATTCACCAAACTCAACTGACAATCCAGTTCACTCTCAAGTGACCCTTTTGCTTGTTTAATAAAGGTAAACATTAAGATTGTGAGTTTTTTTAAATTTTGTTTTTTTATAATTGTTATTAATTTTTTAATTTAATTCAAGGAAAATTGCATCATAACATTATAAAGGTTTCAGTTGTGCATTATTTTAAATAACTATTAATAAATCCCAAAGATAACATAGCAGACTCTTCATTTCCTGCTTCAGCCCACTTGTCTCACTTTTCCTTGCCATATCCAGATCTCTGCACACATACATACTTCCTGAATCTGACAAATGCTTTTTCAACATTGTTCATTTGTTAATCTGATTTAATTTCATCTAACCCTTTAAGATCCAGGCCAATATAAAGTCTTAATTAGATTTTCTTAGACAAAATTGCTTTTACCTCTGTTCCCTGTAGTACTGTATCTTAGTACTCCTGCAATATATGTATCATAGATTCATAGTCTGGAATACACTGCATTAGGTGCCCCTTAATTATATGATTATCCCCATTTTTCAGAAGAGAAGAGTTTGTTTTAGGGAGAAAATAGCTCGTAAACTACCTAAAATATTTAGTTTTTCCACATGTAAATTCGCTCTGCAGTTTATTGCCTTCGAAACCTGTTATATTTACTGATATGTTTCCCCTGCTCCCTCTTGCATTGTAGTCATCCTTGATGAACATAAATCGTGGTTAGCAGTTGATTCTTAGCAATCAACAAAAAGTCCTGAAACAAAAGATTAGCAAGTAACATAAGTTAGCCTAATTTAACAAAATTTCAAGATATTTTTTTCAAATTCACTACTCTTGAGGTAGCAAGCATGTATCCACTATCTACTAATTGAATTTGAAGGACACTTTTATCTGAAAATGTGTGTAGTTTCAGGCACAGGATTAACAGCTATTTGGACCTTTTTGAGATCTGACTTAGAGAGCTTTATGAAAGATTAGATTAGATGTAGAAAAGCTGATGGACAATAAAGTTAATTAAATGACAGATAAAAGATCAAAGATAAACTATGTAAAACAGGGAGTGCTCAGTGGTGATCCAGATCCAGATAATCAACAGAGTGAAATTTTGCATATTCAAAGAAATATGTTGCACTTTGTTCCCTTGTCTGCAATTGAAAAAATATTCAAGTAAGGCATGGCCTCTAGCTGGCACCATATATTACCATTTTGTGCTGTATTTGCAATAAAATGCTAGATAGGAGCTGGATATAATTTTTCCGTAATAGAAATAGTAAAACATCTTCCCTGTTAGCCCATAACAAACAATATTCATATCAAAATGAACCTATTTAATAAAAAATGTAGCTGTTTTTACATACTTTTATAGCAGTTTGATCATATTTTGGCATAATCAGTTCTGAAATAAATCTAGTATATGTCTCAACGGAAAGTGTTAAAGCTGAATAAAAAATTGCACAGATCCAGTTTTCTCATGCACAATTTTTAAAACGATGTTCAAAATTATACAGAACTATGCTGCTTAGGCATTTCTTTAATGAATCGGAGTGAAAGATAGTGCTTTCTTATAAACAAACAAGCACATAGAAACAGTAAAGTGGAAAGAGGATTCAGAGAATTGCATTATGCTAATCCCAAGAAACTAATCTTGTGATATAGTACAAGAATAGTCTATATCCCATTCACTTCAAATAAGAAAATATACTGCAGAGGCTGTTCAGATATTACTGTTACTTCTGAGTACATTCAGTAAATCAATGTGATATTCATTCACTATTTTTGCAGTAAGGTTTGTATGGGTACTGTCAGAGTTCCCAAACTCCACCATTCGTGTAGAAGAGAGGGAAAAATGATTTTAAAAAATGTGAGAGGGAAAATTCATAATTGTAGTTTCTGCATACAATAGTAAAGAGTGGCGCATTCACAGAGACATTTATTTGAATTTTATATACCTTAAGTTACTAAACTTTATTTTAAATATCAGTATAGTAAGCTATATTTAATGGAAAATACAACAGAAATAACTCAGTCCATATTAATTTTGTTAAAAGGAATAAATTATTAATTAATTAGGTTTACCTTTAATGAAATTTGTAATATCTGATCATAACTATTGTAAACTTATATTTCAATGGGACCATAAAGATGAGTTTATGGTATTATGCATCTTAAGTAGATGAATTATTTTTATTTATGTAATAAATTATGATTCCTCATTCAAAGTCATACAAACTATCAAATGTTATTTTTGGCATAATTAATGCTAATTGTCTACATAATGTCCATGCTGGTCTGAGATAGTAAAAATGCTCCAATTTATTTTTTGTAGTAGAAAGACGTGTTCAATCCAACTGAAAATTTATATTAAATTGTTCAATACAATTTGCTTTTCTTGAAGAGGATTTTATTTGTCAGAAAACACATAAAGATTATATGGGATGCAAAGTACCAGTTCAGTCATCAAAAGAAATTTAGGTTTTCATAAATTCTCTTGAAAATAGTTCTCAATAACATTCAAATCCAAATTCAAGACATCCTATAGAAAAGTTTGAAAACATTACCAAATTTTATTCCATTTTTTTTCATCAGGCTGATATTATGAAACCATGTCTGTTGTTCTAAGGTTGCAATATTCATATTAATGTGGAATAAGATACATTACATAGAATCATAAGATACTCAGACTCTATTCTAACTATCCTAAATATACGACCTTGAGTTACCCACAAAGTCTAACAATGCATGAGACACTTTATAAGAGAATTTGTTAAAGTGTAAAGTTCAATGGGTTACAAAGCATGACTCTCATACAAATATAAAGTGAAAATTTTTCAAAATTTATATTTAAAACTATTAATAACGGAGCCACTGGCATATTATGAACAGTTAAATATACATAGAAATAAAAAGATAGCAATAGATAATAAATTAGATTGCTGTTAAATGCAAAATTGGGTAATATTGAACAAATTCACAACTACAATATTTAGAATTACATCTTCTACTAGATACAAATTATTTGCATCTTTACCACACAAAATTCTACAAGTTAGCCTGTGTCTTCAGAGGACAGAAAATCACTCAATAATCAAATCAGCATTTCACTGAAAGAATACCTAGGAATTTCTTTACCTATATCCAGTTGTAGATATTTTTCTTCTGCTTTTTCTGTTATAGTTATCAAAGATAACTCTTGGGTCTTATTATACTCAATCTGATTATTTTCATAGATAAAGAAGAGTGTTACTGAATTCAATAAGCCTTTTTGAGCTTGCTATGCAAATCATACATGAGCAGTATTGGAAACAATAATGTCAAATAATTAATCTCTGTCTATACAATTTCAAAAGGAATCACAGAATCTGAAAATAATATGACTTATTTTTTTTTAACCCTAAACCTGAGGAGCCAAACTCAGACACACTCTCCTTTGGATTAAATTGTTATATCTATAAATTGAGGTAAATTTATCTTAAATTGAGTTTCTCTAAGAATTGTAAAGATCACCAGAATGCTGATTTTTATACTTTTAAATAATTATGACCTTCATTGTAATTTAGTTACATTTATTGAAAATATTTGCACATTTTCAAGATTTGCTTTTAAAGTCTTCAAAGGCGATGCTAGAGTAAGGCGAAGCCTTATTTGACACCACTCTGAGGTCTGAGCCCAACATCTGTATTTTGCGAGGTTTTCTAATCTGACTTTCTGAGAAAGTGACTATTACTCGTCCTGTATGAGCTATAGAAATTGCTCTTTCAGTTCTTTTATACATATATATATATATATATATATATATGTATTCTTTTTTTCTGTCTTCACACTCAGGATGCTCATAACCTAAGTGAAGTCATGAAGGACATCGTCAGATCTTCAGAGCTCTCACTCCATGGAGCACTTTCCCTTCTAGTACTCTGCCCTATTAAATTAGCTGCTTCAAATCTTTGAATTCCCTAAGCCCTTCTCAGGAAGTCAAGAAGACTACCTAGCTCAAATCACATCCTCCCCTTTCTGAGCCACGGCCTGGAAACTCACTTGTATCAGGCAGAGCCTACATAAGCTGGGAAGTGTAAATTAGACATCTTTTTCCTTAGAGACCCCAGTAGACATGCTGTGCTGTAACATCATTAGTTTAGTCAAGTGATACCCCATTTGGATTTCTGACTTTCAGAATTGTAAAATAATTAAATGTGAAGTATTTAAAATACTAGGTTTGTGGCAGTATGTTACAGCAGTAATAGAAAACTAATATGTATCTTATGAATCGAGGCAAATAGTGTTCACTCTTCATTACTCTTTTCAGTTTCTATTTTTTCTCAAGTTTTATCTTTCATTATACTCTCACACATTCTGAGACAACCTATATCTACATTTTAAGACATAATCATTTACTGTCCTTTGAAAAAAT
Source organism: Solenodon paradoxus (assembly GCA_004363575.1). Classification (NCBI taxonomy): domain Eukaryota; kingdom Metazoa; phylum Chordata; class Mammalia; order Eulipotyphla; family Solenodontidae; genus Solenodon; species Solenodon paradoxus. The sequence goes on from RJWH01000089.1 coordinate 845,071, forward strand.
TCAAAATTCTTTCAGTTAGCTTGCATGCAGCCCTCTGTTTCCTTGTCAGTCTTTTACTGAGTATAACCTCAGTGACCCACACAAGTAGGTTTTTTTAATCAAATTAGCTATTGTATAATTTCCAGAGAAAAGTGAGAAGTAAAAGCTCAGAACTGTGTCACAATCAAATATTTTTTGCAGTTTAATAAAGCTTAAAAATATACTTAATACAACTTTCACAGCCACACATATATTTACTTTCTAAAGTATAAAAATGAACATGCTCATTAACATGATTGAAAGATTTATTACTTTATTACATATAAGAGAAGGAGAAAAAGTGGATACGTTTAAATCTTTGCATCATAAGTGATGCTCCATCTTTCAATTTTGCAATAAAATAATCCAGATATCAAAAGTAACTCATTAATTTAATAATCCAAGGTTTTAGGTAACCTAAAGATCTTTAAAATAATTTAAACTTACAAAGAAAAAACAGTTTGTGATACAAATGCATTCATTGTCATTAATATGTTGTAAGATATGCTATTAGTCTACTTGTTCAGATAATTAGGTGAAAGTTTAGAAAATTCAGCTTTAGCTAGTCTCTTCATCTAAAATACATACAATTTGTTAAAGATAAATAAGCACATTACTAAATATACAGTCTTCTCCTCCACAATGATAAATTAAGGAAAAATACTCTTAGCTATTTAATAATTTTTAAAACATAAAATTATTATATCAGTTTAAAGAACCTTAAATATGAATATAGATTTTGACGATGTTTCTAAGCTAGTAGTAGTATCTAAAGATGGTTTTTCCTTAAAATACAGTACGTTTAAGAAATTTAAGATTTGGTTTTACTATTCTCTGAGAATTTGGGAATATTATGCATAATCATTATTGACACCTATGTATCATTTAAAACAGGACTTCTTTAATTCAAAAGATGTTATAAGATGGAAATCATTTCACACACAAAAGATCTTTTCTCAGGTACAAACAGGAAGACTCACAGACATATATTTCATATTTTCTGTTTTACAATATCATCCACATGTCAGCAATAAACATCGAAGCACAACTGCCCATTTCAGATCTTTAGTGGTGTTTTGCTTCCTCATGAACTTTAAATTATTAATTGATTTGAGCTGCTAATAGGAAAAAAAATAGCACTGGATAGATTCTCTTATCATTTCTCATCAGAGAATTGTTCTTAATCTGTTGTTCTAAAAAGATCCTCAAAGGTTCAGATCATAAAAACCAACCCCCAATGTCAGCTGTTATTAATGAGGAGCAAATTATTAACAGATAGGAAAGAAGGAAGAAAGGAATGAACTCAAAACAGAAAAGGAAAAGTAGGGACAAAATTCAAACTCTGTTATTACAATTTCTTCTTGTGTTTCTCTCTGGTTCTCTGGGAGTCAAAAATTAAAGACAAACAAAAAAGCCCACTAAACAGCTGGTACATGCAAAAGTTGGGAAACAATGCTCCATGAGTATTTGGGATTTCTTTAGGAAGTCACAGCTTCCTGTCGGGATTATCGAAAGATGTCTGTGGACCCCACCATCTTGGAAAACAGGTTGTCTCCCTCACTAATGTATTTATTCCGTTAATTAATATGCTAACAAGTAAATTACTGTGAATCATTTGAAAAGCTAATTCACTTAAAGAAGGCTGCTGTCTTGGATATAAAAGTAATAATGTTCAGTTACGATAGCTTTTGACTGTAACAGAACAAAAGAGTCAAGATAAACTCTGATACTGAAAAATTGTAAAATTATCCCCAAACAGAATGTCTAATCCAGCACAACACTGAAAGGTCACCCAGCTGTCTTCCTCCAATTTCCACTTTGCAGGTGAACTTTCACATCTGAGAGAATTGTATAGATTAAAGGACTTAAAGTTCTTAGAACAGTTGATGACACATAATTAAATGTCATATATATATTAGATATTAATTTATTTATTTATTAATATGTTTTGGAAAGTGACATAGAAAATAGTTTTCTTACCATTTAGGCAGGGATAGCCAAAGCTGAATTTTAATGTATCAAGGACCTACTTGTAGATCATTAATGATGATTTGTCCCCTTTACTGGAAAAGAGAATGCAATGCTATCCAAATCTTGGACCATCTATCTTAATTTATTTTTCACTTGTTATTTTGACATTCTAACTTTGTGTATGAAGAACACTGCTGGAATTCTGTTAAAACAGAATTAGTCATCATATCTCTCTCGGTTTCTTGAAATGTCCATTGTATATAATGAACAAAATCATTTTCTGTATTCCAGGAGGTTCTGGCTCTATATCATTTGGGGAAAATTGAGAAATAGTCACCTAAATTATTCTTAATAGTTCTTTCTCTTGACGATCCTTGATTGACAAAGGTTGGAGCTTAATCAGCAACAGCAACATCAGTTACACATGGGCGCCTGTTAGAAGCAGAATTTTAGGAAGATACAAAGTAATCCCTAATTATATCAAGGTTTGTGAAACACTTCTCAATAGTCATTTGTAGGTAGAGACTACACAGAGAGTAAATTTTCATCTAAGAGGTAGTTTCTGTAGAAGTTAATTGCTGGGATTCTGAAGCATGCTCACTTTGATTTAAAACCTCGTTCTACCATTGCATAGTTTTGTGACTTCTGAAAGATAAATAGTTCTTTGGGACTTCAGCTTTTGTTTTACTTTTAGTTTTGGTACTTTAGGTTTTGTTTGTTTGGTTTTGTCTTTGAATTGGGCATAAGGAAATAATCCTATCTATAGGGTTGTAGAATACAGTGAACCAGGCATATGATAAGCTCTAAGTAAGATAACAACTATTATTGATAATCATGTCTTGGGAACACTTTATGTTTTTACCCAGATATGACTGTTGGATATTTTTAATCAATATTTTTGCTTGTTTAATTTTTATTGAGCATTATATTATATTACGTAAGTTTCAGGTGCATATCATTAAAAATCAACATCTCTGTATACTATTACACATTCACCGCTAAAAATCCTGTTCTATTTTTCACTGTATATAATTGACTTATTTCACCCTACTTGCTTACCACGCTTCCCCCTTCATTTCTAGTAACTACTAATTTGATCTTAAAGTCTAAAAGTTAATTTTTGTTTTATTTAGTTCTTTTTTTTTGGTTTCTCTATGTACCATACATCAGTGAAATTACATGGTGTTTATCTTTCTCCGTCTTATTTTACTAGGCATAGTACCCTCTAGGTCCCTTCAGGTTGTTGCAAATGACAAGATTTCATCTTTTATATATTTATATATATACACATAAATACATATATATATATATATAGCTGAGTATCATTCCATTGTACATACCACATCTTTATTGACTCTATATTGATGATATTTATTTGATTCTAGTTCTTAGTAATGATAATTGATGATGCAATATACATGATGGTGCACATATCTCTTTAAAGTAGTGTTTGATCTTTTTGCATAAAATACACAGAAGTGGGATATATTTCCCACCCCTTGTGCATATAACATATTTCATTAATGCTGTAAGGTTTTCTATTAATACTGCAAGGTTTCCTATGTCAGTTGAATTAAGGAGGGTGTAAGAATGATTTAAAACAAATCTTAAATGTTGCCCTATGCTGCAGTATTTAAGGATTTCTTGATGTATTCATGACCAGGTATATTATATTTTAAACACATGTAAAAGACATGGTCTTATGTGATTTTCAGTTATTATAATATTAAATCTGTTTTAATTATTAAGTATTTGTATCCTTTGTCATACCACTCATAATGCTGTAATAAGAGCATTAATGAGACAATTAATCATTTTATCTGTGAAAGAAAAATTGGGGTTCCAAGAGAACTTAGTCATAGAGAAAGATCAATTGTAGCCTGGGAAATAAGAAGTAAGCTTAGATAAAGGTCATTCTGTGGTGGAGGGAGCATTGACATAATTTGACAGCATGTTGTCATTATTATCACAAGAATACAATAGAGCCAATAAACATGAGAGCAAATTTTTTTTTTTCTGTGAAGGCTATTATTCTTCAATAATTAAGCAGAAAATTACTTCCTACTCAAGGAAGAATTCCTCTACCTTTTTTTCATGATACTGTGCTGATGTGGGTTTTAGCATCTTTTTTAACATTCCTTTGCTATCTTTTTGCTAAATCATTAATTCTTCTATTTTACTTAAATTTAATTTTCGTATATAACAAGGAAAAATTAACACTAAGACATACTTAAAGTAGTAACATCCTACTTCAATTCTTTGTGCTTCCTCTCTTCCTCATGAACAAAATTAATAAATTAGTTCTTAAATTATTTGTTAATATCATTCAGAAGATTAAATAACAGGCTTATACTCTATATTTGATCTGTCCATTTTAAATCTCAGGATCTATTTCCACCTCACTGTAACTTACCTGTTTCATTATTTATCATCTATCCACACATCAGATTTAAATCCTGAGGAGACAATTATGTATGTCCCTTTTCTTCACTGCTCTATCTCAGTGGTAGAAAACTGTCTGGCACTTAGCATTTGTTGAGTTAATGAGTAAATAGATAAAAATTACTCCCATGCCAAGTCCCAGAATTATAACCTCTACTTTTTTGATAGTATTTTTGTTATTCTTTCCTTAACTAAATTTTCAATTTCTGTGCTAAATACCTCACTTGAACAAGAAACTTAGTCTTACAAAGATCTGAAAATTCAGTAGGTTGTCTAGCATATTTCCATATGGATGTGGGTCTGTTCTGCCCTCAGTTTTACCCAATTAACTTTTTGTTCCTCTATGCATGGAAGATGTTTCTTAAACAATTATTTAAAAATAAATAACTATGTTCATGGTTTCCAAATGTATATTTCTACTTCAGACATGATCTATGAGTTACAGAATGCTATGCTGAGCAGTCTCATTTATAATTCACATGGCAATCTGAAAGTAAATGAAGCAGTTTTGATTTAAAAAATTATTTACAGGAGGAATCTACAGTTTAGAATGATTGTGAAGATGCTGATCCTTTAGACTGATGATTTTATTTAGAATTCATTGTCTCTCTAATCTTTATTGCTACAGCAATCACTCCAATGGAGTCTGCCATTGTGTGTTACATTACCTATATTAATTCAAAAGTCAACCAATCATATACCATATGTCATTTTCTCTGTTCTCTGATCAATTGTACAGATCCCTGTATTTTGTCTCATCAACTTTGACTATCACTACTTACCTTTAGTTACAAACTCCAGGCATGTCATTTATGTTCAAACTATTTTTATAGTTCAATATACCAGTGATCTCACAGACATAACATAAATTCAAAAGGTTGAAATTACTTGGCATTTCTGAAACAGTCCACTGTACACCATGCTCTAATGACTGTTGTTTTCACGCATTCTGTTAGATTTCCATGAAAAACACTTAAGGAAACGTCTTTGTTATTTGCCACAATAAAATATACATGCTCTAGACTCTTTGAGGTTTACCTTTGCCTTTGTCATAATCCATCTTGAAATTATTTTTGTATAAAAAAATGAGCTCGAGTTCCATTCTTTTTTTTTTTTTTTTTTTAAGGAAAGGTGCAGGCAAGTATGAAGGCGAGCTGAGGTGGGTAGGAAAAGACACAGAGAAGAAACATTTAATTTATTTTATTTTTATTGTTCCTGCTGGTAGTGGGAAGCAAACCTGAGACCTTGGGATGCATGTGATTCCACCCAACCCCTCCTCCACCAGGGTATGCCAAGAGTTCCACTCTTATTTTTATCCCTATTAAAGGATAGCTATAAAATCCCAAGCTATGAGATGTACCTTATTTTCAAGTTAACAACTTAACCTACAGTGGTTAAACTCCACCTAGCACTTAACAACACACATGTGTGTAATTGTGTATAAATCACACCATTTATCCCCAGAGTATCTTAGTCACACCGATTCCCCCACAAGTTTATGTGATGATATTCAGGTATATTACCTGTGCAGTAGGGTTTGACCACAGAAAAAGAACCCTTAAATTATAAGGCTTGGATTTTACATAGTACAGGTTTCTAATTTGTCCTTCCACCACTCTGAAGAAAAAGAAAACAGAGAAATTTGCTCTAGAATATAGATCATTCTTGAAAAGAGGGACATATTTCTTGGTCTATTACCTTTGGAAATTGTGCCAATGGATCCATGGGAGCTGAGTCCTTAAATCTCTTTTGAGCCATTAACTATCTCAACTTCCAAAGCATGTTTGTCATTGGTAATACAACCTAGAATGTGCCGGAATGTGAAAATATTCATGGGAAATTGATTTTCAACAATAATTTTTGTCAATATTTTTAATGAATAGTTACTTTCCCCAAATGATCTGCAAAGCAAATTGATTGTATAGTATATTTTCACATAAATATGCATCTCTTTGGGGATTCCTTATTCCCTTTTCAATTACTTTATTTCTATTTTCATATGAATAATTTAATTTCACATTATTTACATTAATATCTATCATTTTAAGAAGTTCTAGGACTAATCATGTTACCTGATAGGGAAAATTGCCCTGTTTTTTGTTTTTTTTTCCCTAGGATGCTCTTAATTATTTTTGACTCATTAAATATTCCAGAGAAAGTTTATAATTAGTTGGCCATATTTTATGAATAAATCTTTTTCAAATTTTCTTGAAATTTAATTCATTTCATGAATCAGTACTAAGATAATTAATAGTGTAGGGTTCAATAACTTTTAAACACCACATATCATGCCATGATATGTGTTTAATATTAAAATATTCAAAATATAGTTTAATTAATTGGTAAATTAGAGAAAATGCTGAACTATTATTAGTGGAGGCTATACAAATGAGGATAGTCTATTCGATGCAATTAATATGGTAGTGAAAAATAATGGATTGACAGTATCTATTTGAACAGAGTGAGTTCAAAAACAATACTGACCAAGGAAAGCAATTTTCTGAGAAAAATATTTTTTCCTAAAAATGTTTAATAAAATGTTACTATAAATATGCTGTGTTGTATTTGGAACAAATTTGGTAAACCTGGCAATCTTGGCTCATGCTAGCAGTTGCCATGGTATTTCCCTTAAGTGGTTCTCATGTGAGAGCATTTGGCAGTGTATCCTAGATTCATCTGCTTTGAAGTGACTATGTTCACTTGCTGACTTTATTCAGAGGAAAATGATTTCATATCCATATTACAGGAGGAAGTTTTGCAATATGTAGCAATATTCTCACTAAAGTTAGTCTTCTACCTTTCCACAGACACTGGGAGAAAAGAGAGTTGCTGAGGCCCATGCATTTGGTTGAAAGGATCTCAGAGAGGGGCCTACAGGAGCCTAAAGAAAGACAAACAACTTACAACTAGAAAATGGGAGCCAGGGGGGACACATCTCTCCTTAGAGACAGTGACCCCGAGCCTGGTTCTGTGATTTATTTTGTAGGGCTAGGATAAAATGAGGTAAGGCAAATAAAACAAAGGAAGAATGCAGGCATTTAACTCTACTGCTGTTATCGGGATAATTACATTGAAGGTCGGAGCTCAGCTCCTTTTTGCTGCTATCTGTCGCTCTGCTGACATGCAAGAACTTCTGTCTTGGGAAACTTTCCAAAAGCGGCCAGAAAGCAGTTCACTCCCTACTGGTGCTATCTTCTTTGTGGGAACATTTCCAAGAGCAGGCTGTCTGGTTCTTAGACAAGATATTCTTGGGTCATAAAATGTGATTTAAAAAAAAGGCAAAACTAAACTAAAAGAACCTGTTTGGTTTTAAAAATCATTTTAAACATTTAGTTAAATGAAGCTGCCGTGAATAGAAAAAAATAATATGTAAATCATTAAATTTCTTGGTTAAGTTTATACTCACACAAAAGATATATCCAGAGATGGCCAGAGCTGTTACAGTTGGTTGGAATGCTTCCATGTTTCAACAACCTACACATTAAATTGACTGATCACTTAAACCATCTCCTGTTTTCTTTGATCTCCTATCATTTGTAAGAGTGTCTGATGACTGACATCACCAGCAGGGGTACATCACTAGACAGAGCAGTAGCCTCAAGAAAAAAGAAAAAGAAACAAAAACCTGTCTGTCAAATAATGATCAAAAAGTGATATTTTACAGGCATATTATCACTGTCAGCTAAATGAATAGGTAAGTGAAATGAATGTGATGTGAAATTAGAGATGAAAAGAAATTCTACAGCTTAAATTTTCAAAGGCAGAACAATGCTAAGGGTAAAATTATTTATGAATCCCACATTGTTTTATAGTCTACAGCACAGAAACAATTTTCAGATAATTCATATCTTCATTCTTTTGTAATATTTATGCAGTTGGAGAGCTTAGTAGTTTGTTGCTAGTGATTTAACATTCTTCTGCTTTTTTTTTCTCTCTGACTGTAAAGCAACAAACAAAAGCTACCATAAGATCCAAACATTTCAGGTCAGCATATCTGATTATACCTATCAATCAATCATGTTTCCTATCAGTTACACCAATTATTTTCCACTGTATATGAAGAAGAATAAATTACGTCTGGATTTCTCTGTACATAATAAACTTTTTAAAAAAAGTAGTTTAAAATATAGTTTATATCTTACTGCTCTCTACAGCAATGATCTGAGATAGCATCCTACTGTTATTTTTAATTGCAATCCTGGCAGAGAAGAATTAAGTATCATTATCAACGTAATAGACTAAGTCAGACTCTTCTTCGTGAGTCTTACAACATGATGCCATTTATCATTCCTACTATGTTGTCCTAATACCTTCTGGAAGAACCCAGTATCAAAAGATTTCAATTCTTTTGAAAAATCAACTGAAGAAATAATCATAAATCCTAAATCATTCTTATAGGAAAAGAAACGTTTCCATATTTTCCATTTCTATGTTAATTTTTGCAATCCTATATGTGAGAGCCATTGTTTCTGTTTTGCACTAGAGTGACAAGCACTATGACCTAACAGGTCTGTCATTTCTCCAATTTCTAAGATTAAACTGAATTGCAATGACAAGTTATTTCTGCAGAAACACTTAGACTAATGAAAGAAGCTTGTATTAAACCATGGAGTTTCACAATGCAATTCCCAAGGAAGTTGTTGCAGCCCTTTTATCCCCTATTCCTTTCCTCTGACTAACTGTTCTGGATACTCAGCTTTTCCGTGTGGTGTGAACTCCTCTCTGCCCTTGAGGAGTCCTCATTGCCTTAACTATGATTAGTGACGACATACTCCCCCCAGAAAACTCGCTTCTGCAGTTTCCGTGCTAATGTCTAACATGAGTTTGGAACATTTTAAAGTAATATGATTAAAATCTGGTGAAAGGAAGCATCAGGGAGAGAAGACTATTAAAAAAAAAAAAGAGATAACCTAAAGGAGATCAATTTAAATCAGTTTCAGGTGCCTTCTGGGATTCACAGGAATAGGCCAGCTGGAATGCTTCTTTTTGATGTGTTTTGTCTTTGGGCACCATGTTTCCCATTTGGAATACTTGAGACATTTAGTAGCTGTCAGAGTACTTGCTTCAATTCCCTTCAGCTTTCCTGTACTCCCTGAGTATTTGGTTATTGCTCCTTCTAGAAGTCCAATTCCATCCTGGCTTAAAAAATGAATAATTGGACTGTTGGTGGTAGACTTCATATGGCATGTACAGATGTTGATTTAAGATGATGTACACCTGAAATCTATATAATATTGTAATTATAACATTCCTTAAATAAGAATTCAAAAATAAAATTGAAAATTCCACCATATGTAGGATATAATTCTCAACTTAGTACTCTGTTCCCACATCTATTTAGTTTACATGATTTTCATTTTTCACTTTACACTTTTTATATTTTTTCCATGAAAGATAAGTAGCAAAATGAATCTGCCTATAAACACAAAACAAATTACCACTTATTTTTTTTCTTCCACATCCTTAAGGTCAAGTACATAATTTTTCTTCAACTTTAAAATTACCTTCTTTTTCATATATTCAATGTGAAAACAAAAATCATTATAACACTGTAAATATCAAGGATATGACTAGAACTGAATAAAGGAAGCGACCATTAGAAGAAAATAAGTAAAATCCTACTAAGAGACAGATGCTAGGTCACAAAATTCTAAAATTTCTAAGTGTATCTAAATAAAATGTCTTGCTTTGGGTCATCTTAAACAGTGTTGGATTTTAAAAGATGCCCACTTATTTCACAAACATTTTTATTCATTTACTTTTATATATTTTTGTGTTGTTTATAGAGTGTTATTTCTGGAACTGGGATTAGCACAGAATCATACCAATGACCTCGCATCACACCTAGTCCAAAACAACTACAGTTGAATCAAGATGCTATAGATTGTCTTCAAGAATAGTGAAGAATATAAGAAATAACTCAAAGAACTCTGTTGTTTTTTTATCTGAAAGTATCTGTATCTATATAGATATAGATATGTAGACATGTATATATGTATGTATGTATACATACACATACACATATGTACATGCATATATAGATATATATTTACTAAATGATTAGGGATATTTCTATTATCCATAGTTTTAAACAAGAAAAATGTACTTATAGCATTCTCCATACTTGGCAGAAAAAGGTGCTATGACAGTATTTATTAAAAATACTTAAAAAGCTTGAACAAAACTTGACTCAAAGATAGCATATATTAAATAAGGATTGTTAGTGTGCATATTAGGTTATTTATTTCAACATTATTTATGTTTTATAAAATGATAATACTTATATAGTTAGTTCCACAGAGTATCAAGCTTAAGCATTAATGCCAAAGAGATGCATACGAGAAGTATTTTAATAAATTAATAAAGTAAATCAATTTTCTTCAGAGCTTCACTCAAGATGTTATATATACTTATTTGATTAGTTTTTTTATTTCTGAAGATGTTAGATGCTTTTTTCTTCTACTTAGATATTAGTAATTTTCTGCTAGTTTAATTTGAATATTTTGCTACAAGTTATTTGCACAATTTTTGAGAGTAGAAGCCCTAAAATCGAAAACAATAATTTTAGAGAGAGAAAAAATTAAACTCAAGCCTACTAGAAATTCTTTCCAATTTTGCTAGTACAACAAGAACTCCAAACCACACTTAATGAAAGCTGTCCTTAAAGTACTCCTTCATTTTAACTGATGACACCCAAATTGGTCATTTATAAGTAAGATATCAGTGACAATATAGAGAGCATATACAGCCAGGTATTCATAAACTGGACACATACAATGAAGTGGAATGGAAGTATTCAAAGATGCTAATGTCGAACCATGTTCCCCTGACTCAGAAAAAACAGAGATTTGAGATTTTTCTGTGCTTCTTTATCCATATGCAATTTTATTCATCATTCAGTCGTTCTTTCTATTATTTATTCATTTTACAGAGTGCACTATACTTACAGAATTGAAAGCTAGGAGCTAGAAAACTACTAGTTCATGAAAATGAGGTAGTCGATGTATAATCAACTAATAATTAGTCAAAGTCTGACTGAAACATGTACTGTTAATTCTCATCCCTAGTCTAACTGAACTCCCAAAGACAGAAGCAAAGAGTAGATTAAACATCATTAAATAAAAATAAACCCCTAACTTTTTCTAACATTCATCACTTGGATATAGTAATGGGAAAATACTCTGTATGCAAATTTGATTCTTCATTTCCATTTTTTCTACTCAGGATTACACATCTTAATTTGTCTAATCATTGCCTTGACCCTGCCCTCCACATGCATGTTCACATTCCAAGAATAGACTACTAATGGCTTAGAATCTATAATTTTCGCCGCTTAATTTGATATAGTCTCATATCTCTTTTCAACCTAAAATTCACCCTTTATTAAATATAAATATATATGTAGCATATTAAAAATAACTAACTAATGTGAAAGGCCAGTTTGGAACTATCAACCTACCTATCTTTCTAGCTAAGCATTTATCTATCATCTACCTCTCGATCCATACATCTACTATTGATCATCTATCTATCTAAGTCTACCGTAAAAAAAGTTTGTTTCCTCGATTATCTTAACAGTCAATAAGGAAATGCCTCTGAGCTAAGCTACTTTATTTACACCAGTACATTAATTAGTCCAAAATAGTATATTATTTTGCTGAATTAAGAGCCCAGAGGCTATGACAAAAAAAGCATAATAAAAGCAATGCTGATATTAATTCAAGCACAGTTCATTTTCTTCTCCTTAAAAATATGCCTATTGATATAAAACTAAAGATATAAATAGATATAAAGATGAATTAGAATTTATTTTAAATTAAAATTAGTAGAATTAATTTAAAATTAAATAACTTAAGTAACAAGATTATATTCCATGGAAAACACAAATTATTAAATAGAGGATGCCAAAGACATGAAAATCAACTTATTGTGCATATGTCTATTTTTTCAAAATTTGTAATTTGATGGCAAATGTAGTGTAAATAAAACTAATTACTCCACACATCTGGCCTGTTGTTGAAAATCAGTTTTATTTTTTATTAGCTCTGTAGTAACATGCTGAACATACTAATGCAAAAAATTAAGAAGTAATTTAACTTTTATAAGAATGCTGCTTTCAGTTTCTAGTCTTCCTAATGTAGGGTCCAATTTTATCTTAGGTGATTACATTTTATTTTGATAATGACACTTTCATATGAATTTACTAGTCTAATCTGTCAAAATCATTGGTCTGATGTTGAAATATTCATATTGATATAATTTCCTTAGGCCTTTGTGCAACAACACTTTGTTTTTCTGAATAGATAGTAATTTGTTGAGTTGAATAAAGGTTATATTTATTAAACTAGAAAATGGCTCATGACATTCATAATATAATAATAGTCCAAAAGAGTACTCTTTTAGTTCACAGGGCATAACATGTAATTACTCTTAATTTTCATGAACACAGTTATAAAAAACATGTCACTAAGGCATCTTGAGATTATATTTTTATTTCCTTCTTTCACTATAAATCATTAAGTAGTTAACTATAGATGACTAATTTTATGAGATGGTTATTTTTAGGAATTAAAGTTACTCTGATTACTTAAGAAACAAAATCCTCATTTCCTTTTTCACTTTATTTTTCTTTTTACAATTACCATACTTGTCAGTCTATGGTATGACTCATCTTTAGTTAATTGTTTTAAAAATTAAAGCTCTTTCTGATCTTCAATTATATGAATATATTACCTATATATTTTTAAATGAAAGTTAAACACACATGAGAATTTTCATTCACATTAATCCTATTATTAGTCACCACATACACAAAAATATAATTCATGGTGAACATATAATGTACAAATAACACTAATATGTTGCAAAGTTCAAAAAGAATCTGAAATTCTCTTATAGAAACACACTACTTATTCCTTTATTGAATAAATGAGGATCAAAAATAATGCAACTACTAAGAGCAGGATTAATCAAATTAAAGTTTAGGAATGTTGACTGTCAATTTGTTTTAACAAGTTTATTACAGACAGAGAAGGTCTTCAATTTGGTAACTCTACTCTAAAATGGAAACAAACTGATGTTTTGCTATTTGTTTAAACTAAGAATGCTTTTTTGGTCTTGACACATTTAAAATAAGAATGTTATTCAACAGTAGCACAACTCGTTTATGTATCAGCTAAAACTCTTGGACCTTAGTGTCCTCTGTAGACATGAAACACAATTATTTGATGAGTGGAAAGGTGATTGTTTATCACCGACTTGAAAGGGCATATTCAATAATTAAAAATTTGTTTAAAAAAACTGACTTTGCCCTTTTGAACTTGACTTGAGAAAATGATGACTGAAGCAGTCTTTAATGAAATTGCATTTGGATAACCTCAGCTAGACCTTAGGAAAAGTTCCTCTGCTCTTTTATATTTGACAAGCCTTTGATAATTGAACTGAAGATCCTTTTTTTCTGTTACACAAAGTTCTTTTTATTCACATTTGCAGAAGATTGGGGATGGAGAGCAGAAGTAATAAATATCACTTGTTAAATTTCAAACTTTGTTTAAATTTACCCAATTCTGTTATACAATGGCGAACGAAAAGTCTATCTGGTTTAGAGGGCTCCCTTCCCCATGTGTACACACAAACTCTCTCATCACTGTCTGTACATTTGAAAGCCAAATGGAGGCTTTAGCAAATGTATTTTTAGTTTAGTGACAATGTGAAGCTTACAATTATTTTGTTGAGAAGTCTTCTGTAAAATAATTTCTAAATGGTACACGAGAATCTTTTCTTTCATGGGGACTATAATGGTTAATAAAAGAAGAAAGCAAATGTTAGTGTATGGTAGCTATCATAGCTGACAATTGCTTAGGGATTGTTTAGAACAAGCAGTATAAGGTACATTTATTTCATTTGTGGAAAAAATCAGAATGCATAACCATGCAATTACAAAGCCAAAAAGCTCTCTATATCTTTAGAAAACTTTCAATGATTGAATATTTCTAACCTGTCATATACAGCAAGAGTCTCCTGAATACCTAATTAGGTAATATTGAAAGTTCTAAAGCCATAAAAGTACTATTGAATGTCTGCCTTTCAATAACAGGAAGTTGCTTCTTCATGTCAGATTAAAGTATAACAGAAAAGCTACTTGATTTTTTTGGTGCATTGGACTGGTGGACTTAAAGCTGGAATCAGATAGAAAACAAAGGTATTAGGAAGCAATATTATTCCCCATCAAAGACATCTTAGTACTTATTCCACCTATAAGTTGATGTCAGGAGTATCCATGTGATGTAGATATTTTTAAAATCAAGTTTAGGAACTATGTGTTTGTAAGTAAATGAACAGAGAGACAGAAAAATAAATTTAGATTCCATTCTGGTAGAGGTGTCACTGACAGATTTTCTGGTCCTGGAATAATAAAATGCCTAAGTACAATGTGACAAAGAGATTATTGCCAACCCTGATTAATTCGAATTCTTGCTATGCTGTTTTTTTTCATAGTGAATCTTTTTCTATTCCTTTCTTTTTTGTCAACCTGCATACCCTCTCTAAACTTATCCATTTTAACATTTGTTATTAAAATGTTATAAGAGGTATCCAAAAAATATTAAATGCACTTTTGAATATTATTGTATTAAAGTTTTGATTTATTTTGACCTTTGAATTTTCCAGTGTTTCCACGCGCGCACACACAAAACTACACTCAACTTTGGATTAATTAACAATATAGAAAAAAAATAATGAGTTTGTGTAGATTCAAGAGCCAACAGAGACTCTACTAAACACCTTTTTTTTTTTTTTTTTAAAGGAAAAGTGCAAGCAGGAATGAAGGCAAATAGGCAGGCATGCATGAAGAGAGGAGGAAGAAGCACTTTACTTCATTTTTTTTTTTTTTTTTATTCATCTTGGTTGATCCCTCAGCCCCAGGATGAAAACCTGGGTCCTTGGTATGTACTTGTACAACATGGGCACATTTATCCACTAGGTCACCTGACCATGCTTAGATGTCTTTTCTTATGGTTACTCTTTTCCCAAGTGAATCCCTCTATCCATGCTTAAACTTCCTTAACAACTATATCAACAGCACCATCTCTATGCTCTCAGATACAACTGTTTATATGCACATGAAGAAATGCTCATCTACTTCAGAATGGTTACGTGGAGTCAAAAGGCTCATTATATATTCTTTACTTAATGAAACTATTTCCTTTCCCAGATTGATGTCAATGCTATCATGTCCTAGTATTCTAAAAAGACTAAATATTATATTTCAGCATAATTACAAGAACTTTCCACTATATGATCATTTTTAAAGTCTGTGAACTGGTTCACATCTGATGCATACTCTTTACAAAAAACCCAACAGTAGTCTATGCTCACCAGACCTACAATTTTCCTGATTATATATGCTATTAATACAATAATTGACTCTCCATTCAGGATACTGTGGTTAATTAAGACATCAATATTTATCTCTGCAGATGAAAATTTTTTCAATTGTCCTACTGTCTCATTAGACCTATTTCCATGAGGGTCTCTATTATCTGTTAGATTCCTTCTCCAATATGCCAAGCAAATTCTAACATCTGTTTCCTAATGTAGTTCACTGCTAAGACCAGACAGTACAATCTGAAAAACTGTTAAAACCACTCGAATGTCTTGAGTTAGTAGTTAAATCAGACATTTTAGTTACATACAAAAATTTTAGTTACATTTTTCTTCATCTAAAATTATTTTCTGTCCTTGTATTCTCATCCAAAATCCTTAGGGTCTATATCCATAAATAATGTCAGTTTATAAATTGAAAAATTTTTATAAATCATTTATTGTATACACTATTTTCTTCCAAGCCATTCTTTGCATTTGCTCCTGAGGGATATTTGTAGATTTGCTCTGCTAATAGATATAAAGGAGAGGAAGGCTAGTGTCTATCAATATACAATAAATAAACCTAATAAACAACTACCTTGAGTAAAATTATCACAAAAGCTTTAAGCACATACAGCTAACATGTTGTAGAGGGCAGGAGAGGCTGCTTTCATTGCTGAAAAAGTTTGAATGTTTTAGAAAGTTTTTATGTTCATATGCATTAGAATCTATCCAAATGTCCTCAATTCCTCCACTCAGGTCCTTCTTCCTATAAAAATAATTACATAAGTCACTGGTAAGTGTCAGAATTCTACTTCTGTTGTAGAATTATAGTTTTATTTTGTTTTGTTTTAGCATCATCACAGATTTAGTTGTTCTCTGATCAGGCTTTGATAATGGTATGACTTTTCAGTAAACTCTCCATTACAGTCAGAAGTAGTCAGCACATCCCATAATCCTCATAGACCTTACCTACCTTAACCAATGTGTGGAACCTTACCTTAAGTAATTACTTCATCCCAGGCAAGAAGTGACAATTTAAGCAACCATTTGCCTTTTCATAACATGAATTACCTGAGTTTCATTTTCCCCATGTAATAAGGTCAACATTCACAATCAGATCAGATAGCCATTTCAAGATATAGGTTGAATATTTGATTTCCTGGGCTGCTTCTAGAAACACATATACCAGTTGATAAACTATCATTTGAAGAGACATTGCAATTGAGATTTCAAGTAGAAAGGAAATTGATTAACATGGCCTTGTCTGCAAAGATGGGATAAAGGAGTAAAAGGCAAGAGGCAGTTACACTAAACTCAGAAAACCTCTACCTACTCTGAACTCATGAGTTCACACACGCATTGCTGAGTTGCTAGAGATTCTAAGATTGCCACTACTGCACTGATTCCACCCATTTGCTATTGAACAGGAACCCAGGATTGTGACTTCCTACTGGTGTAGCTGCAATTTATGTTAATAAGTTAAAACTTGTGTTTCTGGTGTATAACTTGTGCACAATATATTTCAGACTTTTGAAATAGGCAGGAATAGTGTAAATGTATCCATTTTTTAAAATCAGTAAAGCTAAAAATAAATTAATTCAAGAAAAGAAAAGATCAGAGAGTTTATAGAGAAGAAAGTAATCATAAATTTTATCTTCATTTGGGTGGAGGAATCATATTTCATACATATACATCAGAGTATTTTGACATAATATTAGCATTTACTTCCTTTCCTCCAGAGTGCTATTTCTCCAAAGGACACCAAAATAACTACCCCTGTATAATCGTATAGATGGATGCAATCTGAACATTTTCTATTTAAAGTGCTTTTTCATAGAAATTATATATATAAATATATATGCATAATGTGTATCTGTATGTACATATACATATTTTGTGCATTTTAAAGCAGAATAGAAATGCTATGGCTATTTATATCATGACACTTTCTTAGAAAATTATAATTAAGTTTTGTTTGGATATATGAGGATATAATAATTAAGGCTTTTTCATTTTGTTCATGTAGAGAAAAATCATTGGTCATGGTGAAGAATTTAAAAAATTACATACATTGACATTGTATTAGATAGAAAAGTTTGCTAAAATCACTATGCAAAAGTAATTGATTTAAAAATTAATCAAAATATCATATAATTCTGTACAAGATACAAGATAATTTTTTCTCTAAATATTAGTACTTAGAAGCACTTTCAAGTTCAGTGGGAAACTACTTTCATAAAAACATGCAACAATTTGAAAATAAAAGGAATTACAGAATTCATGGCAAAACTAAGAAGCATAGTGACATCTAAACATCTATGAAATATTTAATAACAAGAAATATTATATATTGATAAACACAGATTTCCCAATAAATTTCAAAATGCTGTTACTTAAAATTTTAATTTCTCTGACACAATCCAGGAGGTCTGCTCTTTGTGTTCTAGGGAGTAATATTATCTATTATTTTTTCATTTCTCCTTATTAGATGTTTGCCTTATTTTTTTTATTATACATTATGTTTGTCATTGTTCTCCAATCAACTTTGTCTTGATCTTTCCTATTGTGTTCTTGTTTTGTATTCCCATTAGATTATTTTTAAAAATATTCTCATCCTGTTGTTCTTAACGCTATTAATTTTATAGACAAAAAACACTTTATAAAAAACTAAATGATCAAATCAGTGGGTTAACTTTAGATGCCTTGAGTGATTGGAAGGTAAGTGGCTATCCTTTCTCTTCCTTCATAAACTCTTGCCATCTAGAAAGGAAATCTGCTAAGTAGAAAACATATAATAGTAGAGATTAGAATGCAGTAATTGTTTTAAGGCTGAAGAAAAAAGGCATTTTCAAGAGATTTTTACACAACCTTATGACTAGATACAGGTATCTCTAGCAGATTACCATTAATAAATACATAGTTTGTCTCAATTGATGATAAACATTCCAATTTCATTAATTGTTTCCATCAAAAATGTTCTCACTATATGACGCTGGAGTCTATCTCCAGCGTCATATCTCATAACGGATGCTACGAGCAAAATTCTTTAAAGAGAGATTAAAACCACAAAAATGGAAAAACTCAAGGAATTTTTAGACAATAGTGAAACATTCAATGCATTACATGGATATAAAAGAGGTATGGGGCAAACAAATTAGTTATAATGATACTCATCAGGAATTTTAGAATTTTAACAATAATTCAGTAAACAATACTTTCAATAGTGTGGGAATACATGCTTTTTGAATCAAGAGGTAATTAAAAATCTTTCGCAAAACGTTTGGAGTTTTGTCAATTACTATCTGTGCGTAATTGAAAAAAATTGTTTATATTCCCTGTGCCTCAATTAGCTCATTTATGGCATAAGATTTTTAATACCTGACTAAAGACTCTTTTAAGAATGAAATGGCATGTTGTATTTTCAAGTGCTTCATAAACTATTTTACTGTGCAATTTTCAATTATTGTTTTATGTACATGCTTCATAAAGCATTACCACTTTCAGTGATTATTACACTTGGCATTTTAGATTTTACTGAGGAATTAATCAAAAACACATGTTACTTTGACATCAATAAATGATTTCTCTGCAATTAGGAAGAAACTGTTTTATAATGTTTCAAGAGTATAAAAGCACAAGTAATGTAAAGTAATATATAATCTATATGGTTATAATTAATCAACATTTATTAATATAGTTTTCAAATCATAACTCCAAAATGTAAAAGAAAATTGTTTTTAGTTGTGAAAGAGTTATAAATTCTGGAAATTTTGTAACAAATTTTAAGTTCTTTGATTTTCAACAAAAGAACACAAAAGGGCACCACCTAATTGTTATAGTTTTTGTTTTGTTTTGTTATTTGCTTTTTGCTTTGGAACTAAAATCTTGGGAATAATTTAATAATAAATTCATATATAAAACTCACTTTTGTATCAGTATTCTTTATCTGTAAAAGTGGAAAAAATTATAGCAAAAGGATAAAAATGAACATAAAGTAATTAGGTTAGTGAAAGAAGAGAAAAATTATTACTCTGAGGCCAAAGAGTCTAACATTAAAAAATATGAAGATGGAATTATTAGCTATCATATTGTCCAAACAACAGTATTCTAAATTTAGAAATATGTATAAATAAAATTAAAATTAAAGAATGAAATTAAAATGTGAGTGTGAAACAGGTATTGAGAGGAAAAAATTAATTGTGCTTAGGAATTTTTAAATGAAATTAACAGGAAAAATAAAATTTTTTTTTATTCTATTTGCCTTTATTTCTGTGTCCAGAAATTTTAACAAAACAAATTGCAATTTATTTTATAAAAATAGAAAGAACATGCATTGAAGTAATCATATATACTAGTTTCTCCATATCTATTTATAATTCTCTGAATAATATATACATATGTAAACCTTTACAAAAGTGTGAGTATACGTGCACACACACACACACACACACACACATTTGCTGAATAAGTGAGGTTCAGTAACTTATTTAAAGTACATACATACACAGACCAGGGTTGGATAAAAAGTCACCAGGAGGTCTTACATATGTATCTAACATTATGGAATTCATAATAGAAAATGATCGTGGAAATATGAATTTTCTCCCAAGAAGAATTAGTCCATTATTACATTATTTGGAATAAAAAGCAAGAAACAGAACATACACACACACACACACACACACACACACACACACACACACATATACATATATACATACATAAATGCAGAGAGAGATATATACACACATATATAGATAGATATAGATATATGGAAAGAGAATCAAATATCCACAGACCTAAAGCCTTCTCAATTTTTTAAAGGACAAAAGGAAAAAAAGTACTTTATTTTGATGCGTATGCTGTGCACCAACATTTTTGACACAAACTTTCAGGAAAAAAATCTTTCATTTTTGATATTTTAAATCAAATTTTTGTTTATATTTAGGTACTTGACTTCTGTATTATAAAGGAATTTTTGCACTTATTTTTAACATGATATGCTAGAAGAAAATTTATATAACAAGTCGAAACACAAGAACAGATACAAGGTACAAGAAACTTTTCTTCCTATTGCCTCCGCAATCTGATGACTCTGTGTGGGAAATGTCTCTTGGCAGCTTTGTTGCCCTGCTCTTTAGCATATTTAATAACTGTTAGCTTAAAGCTTGCAGTGGCTGTATTTTTGTAAAAATACAGCTAGATTGCTAGCTCCTGCCTAGATTGAAATGCTTGAATAGAAATGTTGAGCAGTTCACCCTTTGGTAATTAAATCATCACCTTCTTAACACATCAGTCACTTACTCTGTAGACAACAATATGTCACTTGTTCTTCATTTAATTTTGAATATTGGCCGAAATTGCTTTTGTTGCAAGTTTGTCATAAGCTTAACAAAACGGAGTATCATATTGCAGCATATTATTTTGCTTAAGGATATCATTACAGATCTCTAAAATTACACTTTTAACTCTTAAGCATATTAAAATATTAAAGAATCATATAGATATGGAATTAGTGTTATCAGTGTATAATGTGGAACCTTATTTTTTCTCACTAATTTGGTCAAAAAAAGTGCACATTATTCAAGACAAAATACAGTAGTTAGGAGTTGTACATCATCATGTGAGTTCATCATTGACTGCTCGACTAGGTGGAGAATAATTACTTTCTCAATTCTAATGGTGGTGTGGGTTTATTTCCCCACATCACCGAGAAATTCTTGAACACCAGATTAGCATTCCACAATTCAACTCAAATCGAACACTACCCAGAGATTCAACAGGTTAAGGACTCAGATCATAAGATTACCCTCTGCTTCAGATGTTAATTGCAAGTCCAGGACCAGTTGGCTATATGTTAGAGGTTACAAAATCTTCCTCCTTGGATTTAGTCAATTTGCTAACACAGTTCTTGCAACTCATAACAGCATTTTTATATGATTACTGGACTTATTTATTAAGAGATATAACTCAAGAAAATTCATATAAAGTAGATGAAGATGACACAGCATGAACACATATGCACCTGTTCTTCTCAATTGTTAGGGGAACTTGATAGAAGATATTCCCAGTACATATAAAAGGAGAGTTAAAGCACAGGGATGAAACAAAGAGATTTTATTGAGGAAGAGGGGAATAAATACTCCCAGAGAGTGGGCCATCCAGAGAGGAAGTGACCACAATAGGGCAGTGACCTCCGTTTTTAAGGAATCTGGCACTCTCTTTCCATCTCCCAACTATCATTAATCAGTCCAGTCAGAGGTGGAACACATTTTCTTATTGGCCTATTGGTGGTCTCTTCTTGAATTGATTGGAGGGCTTTATATCAGCTCTCTTATGATTTATTTCCTTTCAGTAGCCCTGACCCTTGCCATTTACGATTGGTGTTGTGGTGGATAATCATGCTCTGGACTTAATTCTGACAAAATGAAACTAGACTAGTGATAGAGAAGTAAAGGAAATGCAACAAATAAAGTATTATTGTCACAGAAATTGTAATAGTAAAGTAAAAAGGATAATCTTTGACAAAATATCCTGTATAATGGAACAAAAAATTTTTCTGAAGTTTTAGGCTAAATTTAGTCTTAGCCAAGAAAATATTTTGTTTTAAGTTTCAGAAGAAAAAGGATGGTCAAAACTGAACATCTGACACTAAGGTTATGAATATCCACATATAGATATAAAATGTGGTGAGGATATCAGTCTTCAAACAATATATACATGCTAGAATTATTAGAAATTAGGCAGTAAGAGCAGTATGTTAGTTACATATTTTATGAACAATGAACCTAGACACCTGAAATTTATACAGTATTTCAAAACAATATTATCTCAATAAAAACATTAAAATCTTTAAAAAAGAAAGAAAAGGTTTTCAAAACTATAAGTATGTGAGTAACATAATCAAAAATAAAACAAAGCTGAAGCAAATATATATATATATATATTCACCTAATATAAAATAGAAAATCTTCTGTGTTTCTATAACATGTCACAATAAATAAAATAATATGCTTTAGAAATAGGTATTTATAGAGAGGAATGATAAGGATTTGTGACCTCTGAGTAGATGATAAGGATGGGAAAAGCTGTTATAATCTTTTTTGTTGGAAATGTACTTTCTTCCAAGTGATGTAAGCCAAACTTGTATCGTTTGAAAAACAAAGTTAATTAACAGTAATGATTCTGACATAATTCTGAATTAATTTGGAGGGGTTATTTAATCACATAATGGAGGAATTATAATGAATTTTACATTTTCATAATCTGATGGATTTAGTTTGGTGTAGACTCCAATAGATAAATGACTATTACAAAATGGAAAAAAACACATAATCCTTATTTTATCACTATAGCACAGCAAAAACATTCAGCGCTTAATAAAATGGTGCAGTTGCCAGAAGACATATAACACTCAAATCGGGAAGTTCATTAGTCAGTGTGATTAGCCTCTAGTAACAATAAATCTCAAATACATAGACTCGGTACAAGAGTAATGTCTCTTGCTCATGTGAAAATACTGATGAGGTGAATAGGTCCACAAGGCAGAACCTCTCTAAAAGTCATTCAAAGTCCCTAGATCACAGAGCATCTTTCATCTTCAGTATTCAAGGTGTCCATAGACTTCTCCACTATAACTTCAATTCTTCAAGGAAACTAGATGAAATAGTTTCCATATATAATGAGAACTGGATGCAAAAGCAACCTGGTAAAGTCTGAGCTCAGGTCATAAATGAACACAAACAAACAAAAACCAAAACCAAAAAACCATTTCCTAAGATTGGGTCCATAATTTATAATTTGCCTTTAGAATACATCCAAAACCCTGGAATATATCTGTTGAAGATTATCACTTAGTCGTCTTGAGGTGTTGACAAAGATTATTGCCTCTGTATTACAGTATTTAGGAAGCAGTTAAGGTGTGAGACAATTGAAAACTGTTAGGGAGCTAACTAGACATGCACATTGTGTGCAGGGCCATTCAGACAAAGGCTATCTTATTAAAGAATACCTGCTGCATATAAGCATTGGTTGGAAGTCTCTGATGCAGAGTCAATTAAACCCTCTCGAAGTCAAAGACATCTTTCAAACTCTGGGAACTTCCTGAGCCCTAAGTCAATTAGACTTGAGAAGGGGACTATCTCTTGAGTACAATGATGCAAGAGTTCCAACCAATCAAAAATCTAGGAAATATACACAGTGGTCAGATAGTCCAGTTAAGCTGATAGAGTAGGAACTGGAAAAGGACACATGAGCGGGAAGAGAAAAAACTTGTCTTTAGATGACCTCCCTCATTATAATGTCTTTTATATACAAGTAGCATTGTGGCATTGCCCCACCCCATGCCCATAATAGGTTTCACTTAGATGATAATAGGAAGGAGTACAGACAGTAAGAATTTGATTATATAACTCTACCCGTCAACCAACATGTAAGTCAGAAGCAGAATTTGCCCCAGGGGGAAGCCTAAGGGAGGACAAGTAGGGAATATAAAGCCCTGGAAGGAATACGTTGGCTGCTGAACCCATTCCACTTGGGGTAGCCCATTCTAGCGTCTGAGGATATACTCTCCTTTACACCTGCTACTGTAGTCACCTGGGTCTAGCCCATCTAGTCACTTGTCTTTTGATAAACCTGTACTGCTTTTGCTTTCAATAAATAATCTATAATAAAACGTCTTTTGCACATTTGTGTTTCACTGTGGGGACACAGCACAAGATATGGATATTCAGGGAAGAGTACTAATTGGGAGAACAAAACACTGACAAAATCCTATCTCATCTTATCTATACTTATTTTATCTTCCCAGTAGTGACTATAGAGAATGAAAAACTGATATGAATTGTAGACCCTCGGAACAAATTTACAATATACAGGAAGAAAACCAAAGCATAGAGAAAGACAAATAAGCCAAACAAATTGAAAATAGCAAAGTGATCTGAAGATGTTAATATTTGTGTTTTTTAATCCCCAGAAAAGACTGTGAAGAAAATAGCATTCATAAAACAAGACCAGAAGGGACAAAAAAAGGAAAAATCATAGATAGAAAAATGCAGTTCTTGAAATGCAAATTAATGGATGGAATCAACAGCATTTTGAGAATAGGAAACAACAATTAATTAATCAAAGTAAGAAAAGAGATAGTCCTCTAAGACATAATGATATGACAACCTGAAAGACACAGTAATTATAAATTATACTTAGTGGAATTTCCTGTAGAATATAATGAAATAGTTCAGACAACATCCAAATACAAGTATACAATAGTTCGAAATTATATATAGTTGGCAAAAAGCACATTAAAATGAAAATTCATTCTACTATTGAATAATACATACAAACCAGCATAAAGGTAAAAGCCATACCTAAGAAAAAGAAATTACTTCAAAAAATGAGAAAACCTTAAAAAAAAGTATAGATTTAAAATCTCTAATCTGATGTAGGGTTTTCTGAGAGATAAGTGATAAAATAATTCAATATAATGAGAAAAATGGATCCCATCTTTGCCATCCTTTTCTAGCTAACCTAGCTAACCTAGCATTACTGAGTGAGAAAAAGATTAAACATTTTTATCAATAGAGTTTATTACTCTAGCTATTTGTTAAAAATTGACTGAATGGTGTACTTGGAAAAGAAAATTGCTGATCCGTTAAAAAGTGAGAAACAAAAAATTAATACTGAACAAATAATAACACGACAATAAGTTAGATTAATTTTGGATAGCTATTAAGTAAATAAGCTATTTTGTACAAAATAATTTTATAATTCAAAATATAAGTTGACTGAGATATGTAGAAAAATTTTATAACTTGCTAACTTCTCTCTTGTAGATATGAGTTAGAGAAATATTTAAAAAATAAATCAAGAAATTTAAACATTTGAGGAAAATTACTAAACGAATGTGTAGCTTTCGAGCACCACATAAGTAAAAGTATTTTTAATCCAACAGAAAAGAAAATAATAAGTTGTCTTTGGTCATGCTTTGCTTTCTTGGCAACTGGACAAAAACTGTTTTGCATTTTATCAAATACTTGAGGATATCATTTAATCTATTACATAATAATTAATGAAGAAATTTCTGATATTATCAGAAATAAAAATATTTATAAGCTAAAATAGATCAATAAAACTAATAATTGAGCAGAACAAAATACAGTACAAGCTATAAGTTCAAGTACTATTTGAAGAATAGTCGCTCTGGAATTACATTACCATGTGGAAAACATCTTATGAGTTATAATTGAACACATGCTCAAAATAACTGCTTATAACAAATATTTAAAAGAAATAAATATTCAGTTTTTAAAATGCTTCAGGAAGTAGACTAAATACTTCACGTGTTAATATTAGCTTAACTAGACCTCCCAACATTCTTATGACATGTGTGATATTAAAATTATTACTATTATGCAATAGAAAAAAACAAGTCACAGAGTCAGGGAACACAAAAATTAAATGAAGGAACCAAGTCAACACAGATTGACTCCACAATATTTTTACATTTTGTGTCTTTCAAGACTGATTGAGCTCCAGCATCTTCATTGTTAAGCACTTTACTGTCTTTCTTTTTATAATGGTCATTCTGATTTACGAGAAATAGTGTACTCATTGAGGGACTTGCAGATCAAAATGTCACTTTTTTCCTCCTTCCACAAGAACTCAGTCCTATCCCTTTTCTTTTGAATGTTGGATGGCTCTGTGACTTGCTTTAGCCAATAAAATATGCCATCGTAATACCCTGAGACACTCATTCTCCAAGTATACACAGTTCAGCTTCCCTGAAGATGAGAAATCACGTGAGGAGAGACGGTACATGGGCAAAGGGCATACAGTCACCCAGGAAGGGCTGGAGATAAGTAACTGAGATCACCAAGAGTCACCAAGCCCCAGATATCTGCAGCTACATGTCACCACAAGTAATACCTGAAGAAAAATTGTCTGTGTGGACCTGCCTCACCTGTCAACTAATAGAAATGTCAGTAAGTAAATTGTTGTTTAGAGATAGTAAGTTTTGGAATGGCTGATTTTCAGAAAAATTTCCCTGAAACAGGTCTATAACCTGGTATTATTTTGTTAATCAAATGCACATTGAGTATTGAGTCTATTTCTGAGCTTTATAATGGCAAAATATCTTTGAAATGTTTATGGGTTTGTAATCATAATGACACTCAGTTACCGTATGCATATAAAAAGATAACAACTGCCTTTAAACTACTAACCTATACCCCCAAATTCCTGGAAGCGTAATCTAAGACTCATACTTCTGGAAATAAAAGTGGAATGATTCTGTTCTGGACAGCAACATCCAGTTGTCAGAATTCTTTATAATGTGATGATACCCTGACTGGTGGATAGAAGCTGTAATCAGAGACATGCATTCTTTGATGGACTATGTGACACACAGAATATAATAAATGGGGAAGAAATGCCATTTATTAAATGGAAATTTAATGAATTAAAGTAGACAGAACTATCTTCAGCTTTTTCTTTTATAGCTAATGCACCAGCACAGTGAATAGAACTAAAGTTCTGCTTGAGATGGAGCCTCACATCCTGAAGCAACTGCAGTTCAGGCACTATATGCCTGTGGTGTGTCATTGGATGGAAGCAAAATGGGTTGGAATCATAACATATTTAGTAAATCTTAGTGGACTCTAGAATTATTATTGCCCCATATTAAATCAATTTTCTCTTCTAGAAAGTGTGACTCAGTCCGGGAACTTATAACTACATCTCTCAGCATGATCTCCAAAGCTGTGTAAAAGTTTTAGGTTAAAATTAGGGGATCTTGAATAATTCTTCGACTTATTAGGTACAAATCTAGTGAGGAGATAATGTGCAGAGACTTCAGTGGAAATGCTTAATAGAAATGTTTTCTAGGAAGATATTGAATTCATAAAATTATTCGTGAGTGAAAGAAAATTGCAGATCAAGTAAGAGAAATAAAAGGTATTTACCTCAATTTGTATTTGCAATCAATGTGACATAAATGGCAAATATTGCTGCCAAATTTCAGTCGAGTTCATTCTCATTCAGAGTAAGTTGGATATGTAAAGTGAAATTTCCTAAGGGTCTCTGGTGATGAATATTCGGTGACATAGAATTCCCAAATAAGAGCAGAAAATTTCAGCTCTGACACCAGAAATGGTAGAATTGACAGTTATGGTATCAGTGGCCCCTACAAGAATTTGAATTTGATAAACAAAAAAAGTAAACAGGTCCTCAGAATGCTGGTAGACTAACATGGAATCAGTAATGCAGTATACTTGATAAGGTCTACATACATGATATAAACAATCCGAAAAGCTAAAGGAGACTGGTAAAATGTAACTTATTATACTAAGACTTTGTTTATACTTATAGAAAAAGAAAATAGAACTCAATTTGTCTTTATGGGTGTAAAAATTCAACACATTTTAAATACATTCTCACAAATGTTTAAATTCTACCATGTAGAAATACACTTTTGTGAGGGGAGATTAGGGCATGATTTTGTAAAGAGCAGGCTGAAACATTGTGTTGCTGGCAATATAATATTTGCATAATGTGAATAGGAAACAAAACAAAACACTTGACAACAAAAGTGACTCCTAAATCTTACAGAGAATGGTTGATATATTTCAAGACTTCGGAAACTGGCCAAGACTATGAAATTTGGGAAATAATTTGTTTGATACTTCAAGAAATCTTTCCAAAAACAAAATTAAATGATTATTTCTACAAAAATTAACTAGGAAGAATATGGTTCAGTGCTTAATGAATAACTTCATTCTGGGTTATGCAGCTTCCTAATATGTGTAATATTATTGCCTATTTAAAATAGACAAAATGAAAGAAGAGCTAAGTGACTAGGGAGAAGAATTTAACTGGAGACCTGAACTGAACCTTACATTGAGGGATAAAAAAAAAAATGCGATAGCACAGGATTTGTTCTGAGTCACTGACACCGTATTATCCAAATGAATATATGGTATTAGATATTTCAGCAACTCATTACCATGCTCACTGTTCTTTGCAATAGTAGATACGGATTCCCCAATCCCTCATTTTAGGCCATTAGTGTTATATGTTGAAAAGCTACCAAATACTATTGCTATTGATTGTTATTTTCAATAGAAATAAATGACTTGTCATTGGATTCTAGTAGAAACAACACCCATTAGTGAAAGCATATAGGATAGAATAATGGATGTGTTTTCTTTTTCTTCTTTTTTTTTTTTTTTTAAGGAAAGGTACAGGCAGCAAGAGAGAGGAGTAAGAAGATTTGTGTTTTATTATTTTATTATTTTATTTGGCTGTTCACACTGGTTGTTTCTACCCCCTCTGTCCCAATCTCCCCTTCACATACACAAGCACACACACACAAGACTCAAACCCAGGAATATGTGGTTTGAGCTTCTTCTTTCTTCGGAAGCTATTGACATAACCACTATTTCACCAGGGCATGTTGTATTTTTTTCTTAATTATCTTACATGGAATTGTGGATGAGGAAAAGTTTAGAATAAATCAGAAAAAACTTTAGAGGAACAAAGGGAAATTCTAATCCTGTGATGGAGATAGTTGAGACCCTAATGCAATTTCTTAAGAAAGTTCATTTAGCAAGTGAAAATAGTGACTGTGTGTGTCTATATATACTCTATACCGTATATGCTGCCTCAGAAAGAGTCTCATATAATATAAATATCTTTTGTTATCCTTAAATCTTCTATTTCCCATACCCCTTATAAGAGTAGCCTGATCACATCACTTTTTACTTGCTAAAAGGCTGTAAGTAGCATGGTGTTCCTATGGTAACTCTCAGAAGAGTGGGACTTTCAGCAATTCAGCTGGTAGAGGGGGAAAAGAAAACTTCAAAAAGTAGGAAATGGCAAATGCTGAATTTCGGTCTTTTGGAAACGTCTTATAATTCAAGTTTTATAAACTATGTTCGCTAATCAAGTTCTTATGCTAGACTCTAAAGGAGATGTTATCTTTGAATTGCACAATCTATGATTATACAATACTTGATCATTTATGCATTAGATAAGAATGAAACAGGCTGACACACTGTTGAAGAAGTTGCCTGAATATGAGGGATATTTTATTGCTATAGCTTGCTTGGTGTGCCAGAATCTTTATACTGTTGTACATATACTAAATGTGAATGTGATGAACTCTGTAAGTAGAACTGAAAAGAGGTAGATGATAATAAGTGTCAATAATAAGGCTTGTTTTCTTCTAGTGTTCCAAAAATCCTCTTTTCAACCAGTTCTTATGGTCCACGCAGAGTGAATAGATTTATATGCACAATTGTTGATTTTTAATAAACACAATATTAAGAAGATATAGACATAGTAATCCTAGATTGCACTTATGTGAAGCAATACCAATGTCAACTTTAATGGTAAATTCAACAATGACCTCAATAATCTTACAGGGATTCGAGAACCATTGATTTGTAGCTAGGAGATTTGAGCCAAAATAAATAGCATTTTTGGAAACCTGCCACGATGTTGAAAAGTACATACTGCACCATGTAGAAATTTTAGAGGGATAAATTTGGCAAGAAAACTAGCCAAATTTGCAAAGATTTGAAAATATGATGAACAATAGATATGTGGAGTACAGATATCAATAAAATGATGAGATAATTTTCCAGAGTAAGGGAGAAGGCATGACTTGTGCTTTGGATAAATTGCTTTGTATATTGATGTCCATGGAGTCAAATATGCTGTAAAGAAAATAAGTGAATATTACCGATGTCCAGTCTAGAAGAACCTGAAGAATCCAAGTTGTGAAGAATATCAAGAGAAACATTCACTAAGGAAAATCTCTGGGTAACAAAACTGGTGAGAACAGGACAAAATATAATCTGTAATCTCTCATCCCAGTATGAAATAGATGGGCTGTAGTACACAATAACACAAAATGCAATGTTAGGAAAAGCTGATTCTTTGTAGGTGAGTTATATCTAGCTCCACACACTTGATAGTAACAAAACTTAATGGATAACTTTAAATATAAAAAATTTAATATCAGAAAAAAACTCTTTAATAACTATTTCCCTTAATGGAAATATATAATACTTATGAGACATTCTTGATATATCATGAATATATATTTGGTGTACAAATGCAACCTTATTGAGACATCTACTAGTATTTGGTATAATGAAAGATTTGTTCATCATTTGAAAGAAACTAACTTAAAAAGGATAGATTACAATTATAAATCACAGAACATAATGTTATTTGGGAAAATTGAATTTCAATCCTTAATTGATGTAGCTGCCATGGAGACTGATTTGACTGAAGAGGAAGCAAATTTAGTTTCAATGTGTAATTAGACAGACATTTAGCTACACTTCATATTTATTTTTTGAAAAGTAAAATAAGTAATAAAGTGAAAGGGTAAAAGTAGAATCAACTTGATTAAAAAATTTAAAAACATGTAGAAAGATGTCATCAGGACATTTAGTCAATCATACAAACACTAATTTTGCTTATCCTATTGATTATAGATGAGAAAATTGTTTTGTTTTTGTTTTTTTTGCAATCTCAAAAGTAAATCTATCAAAAGAGACATAAAAATTGTCATTAGATGTATAATGGCAAGATCTGGACCTAAGATCCGAAACCACAAAATATATAGAAAAAACACTTCATGAAATCAACTGCAAAGATATCTTTGAAGTACCACCTATGGCTGAGGAAAGTAAAGTGAAACTAAACAATTGGGACTACATCAAGCTATAAATATCTGTATAGAAAAACAATACAAAACAGCTAAACCAAATGATAACCCAATGAATGGGAGGGTATATTTGCATAACAGATATCAGACAATAATTTAATCTCCAAAATATATCAGGATTATTTAAACTTCAACAGCAAAAAAACAAGCAATTCACCAGAAAAACGGGCTAGAGAGCTGAAAACATCTTTCTAGAGAAGATATACAGATGACCTGCAGACACATGAAAAAATGTTCTACATAACTCACTATTAGAGAAATGCAAATAGAAGTCACAGGGAGACATCACCTCATACCAGTGAGAATGACCTGTATAAAAAAGATTAGAAACAACAGCTGTCAGAAGGATTGTGGAGAAAAAGGAAACTCCCTATATTGTTGATGAGAATGTAAATTAGTGCAGGCTTTCTGAAAGACTGTTTATTACTCAAAAAATAGATAAATACATAAGGATGGAACTGCTATTCAATCCAGCTATCCCACTTCTAGGCATACACCTCAAGGTGGGGGTGGTGGAACTTATCAGAAAAAGATAAAAAAGACCACTCTGTTCATAGGAGCATAATTCACAGTAGCCAACATTGGTACCAACCTAAATGCCCGTCAACATAAAAGTTGTGTTATATATACTCAATAGAATTCTATGCCACTCTTTAAAAAGATGAGATCAAACCCTTTGCAACAATCCAGACTGAAGTAGAGATAATCATGCTAAGCTAAAGAAAAAGAGAAGTACAGGATGGTCCCATTCATATGTGGAATATAAAGAAAACAAACCAACAGCCATATCTGGATAATATACAGTGGCCAAGAAACTGTAGTTACCTGAGGGGAAGGAGAAAAGAGGAAAGGAAGGGGGGAACAATTTGGTGCTTAAGGGAACTAGAACTCTGGTAGTGGGTACGGTGTGAAATGCACACAGTCTGAGGTACCAATTCAATATCCTAAAATGCACATAGAAATGTAAACAAAATAAATAATAAAACAATTTAATTTTTTTAAAGCACGCATGGCATGAATTCAGGGGTAGACTGCTGTTCAAGATTTCTGAATTCATGTTCCATACTTAAGAACATCTGAGAAAATATCTTTGGATGGGCTTTCTTACAACTCTGCCCTCTGGAATGTGCTGACCAATCTGAACCACGTTAGGTTGAGCATCTTACGTTTGATTATCAGAAGGGTTTATTGTTAAACTCCATGGGTGAGCTTTGGCTGCCCTGGTGTGAATGAATTTGTCATAAGTTGCTTTAAGGGTTTCATGACCAAACAATAGAAAAGTTAGGTGAGAAATAGATGGGGTTATTATCTTCAATATCATTATCTATAGCCTTCTTCAGCTTCTTTTTAATCAAATGTGTCCTTTGCTGTGGGGACCCTGGAAAGACCTAATTTCTATGATAAGTGCAGATTCAACTGCTATTCTATTGTGTGATGGATTCCCTGCTTTGTGTCCTTTTAAATCTAAATAAACTAATGTCAGAAGCATATTGTGCTTGTGAGTTCTTCAAACAAATCTAAATTTCGAAATAATACTGAGTGAGTGGTTGGGTTATACACAGCATGTCATTTTTTAAAAAAATTAAGTAAGTTGATGTTACTCACCTTAGAATGTAAGGATAGTCTGAAAAGTAACAGAACTAAAGGCTGCAATATATAAAATAGAGATGATAAATTTAATATAATATAGTAGAAAATGCTAGGGTTTTTAAATTAGACATTTTTCTTTCAATACATACTAATTTAATTAATCTTGGGAAATTTATTTAACTACTTTGACCCATTTCCACAATTCTAAAATGTGTTTCATGCATACAGATTGATGGGCTACATATTTTAAATGATTTATAAAATTCTACCAGTAAGAGTATTCAGAACATATGAGTACATATGATTGCCTCTTCAATTTGGTCTAGCTTATGACAAAACTTTAAAGAATATACTTCAGTTCATGTTCACAAAGAAATTTCTGAAAATATGAATTGCATGACGAGAACTGTGGAAAATAGACTTTCATGGTACTTGTTACCTATTGCTGCATAACAAATTACCCCCAAATTTAGTAGCTTAACACAAGCATTTCTCATCTCATGGTTTCTGGGGATCATGAATCTGAGTATAGATTAACTTGACGTTTCTGATCCAAAATATCTACAGAGTCTCAAGACGTTAATGCTGAATACAGTCATCTTAAGTCTTAAGTAGGGTAATACCTGCTATTGAGTTAACTCACATACTTTTAGCATATCTTCGATCTTCCTGAGAGTTGGCTGGGGATATCATTCCATACCATGCAGTTTAAAACACTTCATCTGACTTTCCTCAGAGAGAGAAATTAAGCAAGTTAGGAATCAGCATTTTTGCAACATAATCACACAAGTGGCATTCTATCACATTTGCCATGTTCTTTTTTTCAGTGATGAATCACATAAGTATGGGTACAATTGATACTTTTGGGTAGGAGATTATGTAAGTATATAAATAGTAGGAGGTAGGGATTAGTTGGAAGCCATTTATAAACCACTTTCACAGTTGAATCTGTGGATCATGATGTTCCCATATGTGAAATTCAGTCAAACCTCTCAAGTCACCAAAATGATACCTCACTACACCATCAACTCATATTCCAGAATCTCATTATCTAACTCAAGTCCAATTCTGCACAAGACCCTACAAGTGCAGTTACCTAACTACAACTCTTCAATCACGGTGTCTTTTATAGAAAGCAGAACTGATATGGTAATAAGTGTCTTTTTACATGGTGGGAGAAATTCTTCTTTAGAGGTATTCAACTACAATTCTTTAGACAGAAGCTCCACTTCAATTTTAGAAAGCAGTTATCTGAGTCTGTGTAGCCTCTTGATTTATAGACTTGTGAAACTGATTATCTCACCCAGGAGATCCTGAGGTCCTAGTGGATCCTATGCAACGTTAATTATTGATACAAGCTTTCTTATGTCTCCCACACCCAACACAAAATTGTGAGACAGACATGCACAACTCCTATAAACTTTTCTGTTCAAAAAGAGAGAAAAAGAGAGACAAAAGGAATTTCTAGTCCATTACAGTTTTGAATTCCAGCCAGGGAAACTCTGGAAGTTCCTTTATTAGAACTCACAGTGTGGAACTAAAGAGCCCATACCTCTCAGTTGTGCCTTCAGTGTTCTTGGTTCTACTCTCTAGGATCCCCTACGATTTTCATGAAAGATATGTTTGCAGCTAAGTAGTTTTCTCAACATCTGTTCCTGCCTAGTGGAGATACAAAAACCAATCTTCATTGTTCCCTTCCTGTTTCTTTCAGTACAAGCTAGTAGCATTTCAACTATTCAGAGACTTCTAAAACTGGATTTCTGATAAATCTCATGGGATAAAACACCATTACACAAAGTCACACCCCAAAATGGCTTTGAGATAATCCTTCTCTACCCTGGGCTCTTACTAAGAAAGAGGAAGTACAAAGACAAAATTTCCCAGACAACTTGTTGATTGAAAGGATCTGTGATATGTACTCTTAACTCTTATAAAGAGCCTTTTATAGGATGAAAGAGTGCTCATAGACATCATCTTTAAACTTCTAAGAACTGAACAAAAGACTTTACTGACATACGTTGGGCTTCATTTCTGGGCCAGTCTAAATTAAAGCCCTATGTTTCCAATCCACTTCCTAAATGAATATCACATCAATTTATGTGTTCAAAATAAACATTACTTATGATGTCTGTCCTTCCTGTTTACAATTATAGTAGTCTTTTTGATTAACCTAGGATAACTTGCAAAGGACTAGGGCAAGCAATTCTTAACTCTACCTGCCTAGTTTGTTTTATGATTTTAATTATCAATTTCTTTTAACTGAATTTTATTTCTACTCTAACACAAAACTTAAATTGAATCAAATTAATACAAACAAATGTAACTTTTTTCCTTCTAAATAACAAGGAAAACAGATCTAACTATAGATGAGATTCAATACCTGTGATTACTTTGGAACTCTATGAAATTAATTATTTAAAAATTGATATTCAAACATTGTGTGTGTGTGTGTGTGTGTATATATATATATATATGCTCTAATTGACTTTCAAAACTTGTGGCTCAGTTATAGATATTTGAATAACTGATTCAGGGTAAATATTCTGAATGACTCCATAAAATTTAAGTAAATGGCATATTTATTTCACTTGTATTGCTGTAACCAGGATATGATCAGGTTAAAGTTGCATTTATGGCATTCACACTGTTACCCTCTCCATATTAATACAGCTTGAGCTTTAAAAACCTTTCTCTGCTTTTGTAAGTCTTTGCAGTACAAAGTATGCATCTGTGTGATTGGTTGCTGGGTTAAGAGGTTGCATAGATTACTATATCAAACTACATTTTACATCCAAATTAATGTCACAACTGTAACAAATTTGGATGCTCAGCTATTGTCAAACAATGTAGGGCTAGGGCTGGCAAATTAGTTAGCATTAGCATATAGACCTTTTGGCAGGAGAGGAAAGCTTTTTACTTGGAGCTGGGCATTCTGCAGGATTTGTCAACTCAAATCTGCCACTGGCCTCATTATCTCATTTGTCTTATTTAGGCTAAATTGGCAGTTATGTCTTCATGGCAAATGTTTGTTTTTACAAATGAGCAATGAAGCAGAATCTGGGAAGCACAACTCTGAAACAGTTTCACTGCAAATTTTTAAGGTATTTCTAGAATTGGGTCATTGATCTACAGCCAGAGAAATTATTCTTTCCCTTGGATTGTTTTATATCGTACACTTTTGGCTATTACAATACCTACCACAGAAACTAGATTTCCTTGTCAACTGAACAAAAATGTGTAAGTATTGAGAATGTGAAAGCTTTATTATAATAACAGATAAGTTAATAAGATCATATTTGCAATTCTGTTTTTTTACATTTTCAGTTAAAATTTCCTTGGGTAATCTTGACTGAAACAATCATATACTTTATTCATCGATATGCACATATTCATAAAATACACATACATATATAGATATATAGACATACACAACCTCACTCATGATTTTTTTATCATTAATATGTATGACAATTTCATTTTTATTCAACTTGTAACCAAGGAAGTTTAGAATTTAAATAATAAAAGGATTCTTATTTCTTTCCCTAGGAAAACATAGAGACTTAAATGTACACACTTCATATGCCATTTGAACAGTATGGTATTTAGGTGTGAAAGTCATGTCTTCACAACAATATGTATACAAATTATTCAATACTTCTGTTAAGAATAGATAGTAGGTTATACTATATGCTACACAAATTATGTCATATTGAGTGCATAGTGAAAATGATAATAGAAAAGATTTTCTATTTAATGTAAATAGATAATGAGATACAGAAAAAGAAAACAATTTCTGTATCATATGACTTTATGAGATTATCAAGTTCTGTAATTTTACATTATTATATTATTGAAATAACTGTTTAAATCCGCTATTCTTTTCATCCCAAGTTGCTATTGACTTCTCATATTATGGATACTGAATGAATATTTCTTCAAATTATACACAAATCATTTAGGGACAAATAGAATAATTCTTTGTGCAAACAAAATAAATTTATCCTTGCTAAAACAAGAACAACAATGAAGAAAACTGCAATTAATTTACAACTAAACTGTTGACTATTCGTGCTAAATCAGTACTCCTCAATATTTTTAAACTAATTCAATATGTGCTAACTTTGTAAGAAAACAAAATAGACTTCTGATAGTTGATATGCATAAACTTTTATGACCTATTTCCCTGCATTCTATTGTAAACTATTTAAATGTTTTAATATCATAATTACTATAGTATCCATAGGAAAACTTAGTCGTTTTTTCTTATAAAGATGTTCAATTTACATGTAATAGATGTTAATCATATTATTTTCCAGAAAAATAAAAGTATTTACATTTGGTAGATCTTTATTGTAAAGACAAGGAGGTAATTGATACACATTTCATTTTATTCTGAAATTTAAAAGAACTCACTTATGATATTACTATACTAGAGATAAAAAAATAGTCTCTTAGAGATTAAGGAAATTATGCAAATTTAATCCATTACTATATTGCACCAAAGGTATATGCTGAACTACTGCACTATATTCATTCATTATTTGCTGTTTTTCTTTTAAGAAAACAAAAAGTCCTTTAATGAAACAGTACCTCAGTTTTCTAACTATCTTTAACAAGATGCATTAAATATTTATGTAGCTGATACATGAACATTGATGTTAACAGTGAATTCCCCTGAAAAATTGATGCTTGCTTGTGAAATTAAATATGATGAAGATCCCAGGGTGTATTGTCTTGCATTTATTATTTGGAAATCATGGTTATATTCCTGTAAAATTTCCTAATATCTGTTCTATCCAGTCTGAAAAATAAAAGATCATAAGGTAAGCAATAACACATGTATGCCATTTAGTATTGTTTATTTATTTATTTGGAAAACAGGCTATTTATTATGCCAATGTAGGGTTTCAGCATTCATGAGAAATCTTAAACACATGAATGGAATAATAATCTCAATTCTTACTCTGTTTATTATATCTCTCCCTCTCTCCCTTTTCCTTTGTCCCTCTTTTCCTCTCTCCATCCTCTTTCTCTGCTTCCATCTTTCCAACTATCTCTTTCTACTATTTCATCTGGTTAGCTCTATTGTTATAATCAAATACTTGCAACTTATAACACTTAGCGTTTTCTAACTTACATTTTGGACTATCAGCCAAAAGAAAGAAAAAAGTTAACATTAAATAAGCATATTAGACTAAAATCATTTTTAATGTATTAAGGATAATACAAATTATTCAACATGATATAAACAAAGTGGTGCTGTCCAATAGAACATTCAGGAACTGTGGGAAGGGTTTATTTGCTTATTTATTAGGTAATTACGAACCATGTATAACTTTGGGTACTTGAACTGTGATAAGTGAAACTATGGAATTAAATTTTTCATTTTATAACATTATGTGGCTAATGCTAACCATATTGAACTGTTCAGATATAGAGGAAATAATAAATTTGGAAGGAATAGACTCATTCATACAAGAGAAAATTGTTTCTATGATAAAGTTTAAATTATTCTGTCCAGTTGAATGAATGTGCTTGTTAAAGACATATCTGAGTTGACAAACTGAAAATGTTAAAATGAAAAACACTTCAAAAATAAGTGTATGCCTGTCATCAATCTTAATACAACTACACTAAGTTTTTTAAGACTACAGATATTTCAGGATCCTTTGTATGAAATCATTTTACATCTTCATCTTTTTCCTTTTCACAGGGAGGGGACTTTAACTGCCATTTGTAGTAAAAAAATAAGTAAATAGGTTAAAAAGTAAATAGACACTGAAAATTGTGCAATATCCACTAAAAACATTTGATATTTTGAAATAAAAGGGTAACTCCCAAGGAAGAAAGAACTCCTCCAGTTTGCCTGTATCTGTTTTATGCTTGATGAAAGTTACTTTGCAGTGGCCTGCCCTGGTGGAGCAATGGTTAGATTAATCACCTCCAAGGAGAAAGCCACATACCTCTGGATTCTGATCCAAGAATGGTGGAGGGAGGGGAATCCACCAGTGTGAACTACTAAATAAAAAGAAAATAATAAAGATGCTTTTTCCTCCTCTTTCTGCCTGCATGTCTGTACCTTTCTTAGCTAGTGAAGTGCTTCTACTCTGAAATTTATTATTAATTTCCCAATAAAAAGAGGAATCTCCTCTGCGAGAAATTAGGAACAATCTTATGAAACAGAACATTAAAAAGAGTCATGTGTAGTGTTCAAAACTGGATGGACAATTACAGATTCAGAAGAAATGTTCACATTCTTAACTGCCAGCAACTTTTATTTCTGATGTTCAAATCCTCATCTTGAGATAGTTATTTGAATTACAAAGAAAGGTCTCCCATTGTATTACAGTCTCTTTTACAGATTCAGAAAAAAATTCCTCTTTTTTGTGCAGCTAAAGCTAAAGAAAGGAATCACTAATTGAACCATGTGTTGGATTTATATGTCATCCGTATTTGGAAATTGAACTGGGACTATCAAGTAATTTCACTTAAGCCATTGAAAAAGCTATTGGATATTATAATGTTTAGTCACTAGTGGTTTGGTTTGAATGTAATGCATCTGTGAGCTAGAAGTTAACATCTTTATATCTTATTACTAATCTCTTGAGAAAGTCAGACTTATTTATTTCCTCATTTTAGATTCAAAGGGGTCATTTGTTTCTGATTAAAGACTAACATTGATCTTTAAATTAAAAAAAAAAGTTTCCTAATGTCTGGTACTTGGTTTTCCTACTGTGACATTTCAGTGTAAAGATTTAGTTTAGTAAAGCAGAGGAGCTCTTTAGAGAATCAACTCTACCCTAAGTATCAGTCGCAACTTGCTGACTTATGCTGAGAAAGCACTTCCCTTTCCAGAGCATGGAAATGGTTCTTGGTGTCTTGGAGACACTGAGATTTCATTCCATTTATATTTGAAGTTTTTGCAGGGTTCAAAAGTTGTAGAAATTCTTTTTCCTTTCCTTACAAACTTAAGATGCCCAGTTACTAATGTTAACTTACTTCCTTTTCTGCTATTAGAATGAATACAATGCTGATGTCAGTAATCACAGCATTTGAAAGGTAGTTGAAAAGCAGTTTCCAGCGTAATGTTAACAGCAGTAAACTATTTGAACAGTCAGCCACTGCTAGTCCCCAGGGCTCATTAAAGAAAATTTTCAGAAAAACAGCTAACCCAGCTGGGTGTGGTCCATCTCTATTTTATCATAAAGATTTACATTACTGCAGAACATTGTGACTGAGTTATAAATAGTCTATGATTCATGCTAAAGGATAATAAAGCATCTGTACCAGACAGAGTCACTTTCTTGTTCTATTAAGTTATCATTCCCGTTTTTGATTCAGATTTTCCGGTACTCTTAAATATGATTTCCTCTTTCCCCCTGGACATATATTTCCTCTATTTTCTTCTCTGAAAACTTCTATCAGAATTGCTGAATAATACAATTTATTTTATCATGCCACAATTCAGAGAAACATCTATGTCCCTCAAAGGTTTTCAACATTGTCCTTTGTCATTTGCTTGTGAATTCATCAGCCAGCTCAGTTCACAAGTAAATTTTGATAGTCCTCTGTATGCCCTGCTCTGTGATAGGCAGCAGAATATTATACATGAGCAACATCTTCTGAAAAAGAAATATCCTTATTGTCTACCTGTAAAAAGTGGTTGCCTGTATACAGTATAACTATTTGCCACTCCATAAAGAGGAATATGAAAACTACCTCAACAGTTGTTCTAAATTTTGGGATAATTTAGAATCATCTTTGAGATTTAAAAAACTAATATGCTTCAAGCCTCCCCTCATTCCTAATAGTTAAACTATCCAGTGGTGGTTTTAGCATACATGATATGAGTAATGAACCCAGGTACAATTATTATTTCTAATAAAATTTGAAAACCACTGGCCTAAGTTCTTATAGAATTAATATTTTTTATACAAGGGGCACAGGAAAGCTATAGTAATAAAGTTGTATAAATAAATTCACATTATAACTGAATTTTGTAAATTACTTAGTAGTCATATAATCTGCAACTCCAAATGTTGAATTAGCATCAAAATGATAATGTTACAGGAAGGAGAATGGCAATTAAGTCTATTTAAGAAATATGTCTGTTTAGACTGAATTGTATCCCCTGATATTCATATGCTGAATCTCTAACCTCCCCAATGGGACTGTTTTTGGAGCCCTAAAGGAGGTAATTATGTTAGAGAAGCCATTAGGTGAGGCCTTATTCCATAGGACTAGTGTCATTTTAAGAAGAGGAAGGGACAGATAACTCTCTCCCTCTCTC
The DNA here is from genome assembly GCA_004363575.1 of Solenodon paradoxus. NCBI lineage: Eukaryota > Metazoa > Chordata > Mammalia > Eulipotyphla > Solenodontidae > Solenodon > Solenodon paradoxus. Next base: position 886,482 of record RJWH01000089.1, read on the forward strand.
GCTTCCTACATGCACAGCAGTAATGCGAGGAGACTTTGAGAAAGCAAACTTCTGTAACTCAGGAAGAAATACCTCACCAGAAACCAACCCTGCAGGCACCTTGACCTGGGACACTTTTCAGAAGTTCTTAAATTTTTATTAGTCAAGCCACCCAATCTGTGGTGGTAATGTATAGATCATCAAAATTGAACATAACAGGCACATAGATATCCATTCCTGTTAAAGTTGACAGGAATAAATACGCTCAATGAGAGAGCTATGACATATGTAAATTGACAACTCTAGTATATAACAAATTCCTTGTTTCACATATTTATCATAGATTATCAAAACTGATTATAATAATAGTCATTTCATTCAAAAAGTATTGATCAATCTCTGGGCTAATTCCTGACTGATTCTTTGAAATTCTGAGTTGCTACTAAAGAAGAAGAGAAATTTAACTGTGACCATGCTTTTGAACCAGGAAAGGACAGAAACACTACTAATTGCCTAACACTATAATGAGAGGCAGATAATCAACTGATTTTGTGGCAATTCACAATCAAAGAAGAAAATTAAATTTAAATATCAATACTCATAGGACAGCAAAATTTGCTGTGCCATTTTTTAAATTTCTTGTATAGTTATTTTATTATTATTTTGTGACAGAATAAGATAGAGAAATAATGTGCCCTATTTCATAGCAGAAGAGAAACAAATGGGGTCAGTGTTTATTTATAGAGTGTCTCTATTATCCTAAACAATGTGTTAACTATTTCACATTTCAGGAAAAGTTGAGGTAGGATATTGCTATAGATAATAATAAGAGACTTACAATTATTAGTAATATTTTAAAGTGAAAGAAAGTCGATTGGAACTTTGAGAATTCTGAGCAGGCAATGTATCAGGATTGTGGTTATTGACCAAATAAATTGTTTTGCAATAATATTTATGTGTATATTTGGTTTAGAGAAAAAAAATCAAAAGAATTATTTACAAGAACATAGGAGAGTAACTATTCCTAAAACAACAGCAAAGTACTTCTATAAGACACCTGGAAATCATAATTGAAGCAAAAAGAGTCAGCTGATTTGTTCCTTGTTCTTTGCTCTGTATCAAGAACTAATGCCTGACATACAGTATCAAATTGTAGTTAACTATGTGAATACATACCTTTACTTTCTAGACAGCAAAAGAAGATCCAGTTGCGACAAATAATTGTTATAGTTTTTCAGGAGAAACCATGCGAGCACTCTCTGGAAGTATTTTAGGCAGATTTATTACAGGCGTGGTCTCAGCTGGGATTTCTTCCTCAAATTGCTGAGCCCACCCGGGTTTCTGGTTCAGCATGCTTATATAGGCTACAGCAAATGCAGGAAGAGAGGGATGTAAATTAGGAGAAGGGGTTTCAAGCACAGGAACTTCTTTGTCTGCTGGCTACATTCCAGCAAGCTCAGGTTACAGGAGGTGTCATGGCTTTTCTTTACAGTTGCTGGAAGTGGTAGGCAGGCCCTTTCCCACAAAATAAGGGAATAAAAACCAATAGTTAACCTCAACTGAAATTCAACATCCTTCATGGGTGAATGGAGGGGGAAAAGTTGTAATAGTTCTGAGGAACACTAGGGTAGAAATGACAACTCTTAGACTACTAGCAAATGACAGGAGATACGTGAGATTTGATTGAGATCCCCGTAAACGTTTGGAGATGTTCCATGGTCTTAGACTCAGCAATCAAATGGGCTAGAAAAATAGGTGGAAAGGGCAATCAAAACAGAGAGAGTAGAAGAAACCTTGTTTATCTTTACTTCAGTTTTGTATGTAACTTAGGGAGGAAGGAGTGTTGGTGTCTGAGGTGGGATGGGTGGCTGTTAGGGGAATCTCATTGCTATGATTCTTTGTTTTTTCAAGAAAAAAGCAAAGTTTTAATAACTTCAGTCTTTACTACTAAGGTCTTTTGGTTAACTTTATAAGGGTAACTTTTGAAGAATAAAAATGCAGTTGCTTTATTTTCAAATGTGGAATCAGAAAATGAGGAATTTTTTTACGAAAAGCAACATAACTAATGTAACAAATTATTTTATAAATGAAGTGACTTTTAAAATACAGTTCCAAAAATAATATTGAACACACAATAGGTTAAAAAATTACTCATAAATGGGCAAAATACTTTTTGCATACCTACTAAAGAAAGCATGCAGATGTAAAATAATTGTAGAAAAACATGTACCAAATCATGTCATTGAGGAACTGCAAACAGAAACGGCAATGAGATATCAGAACATACCTATTAGAATGGATAAATTCTAGAACATAGATAGCATCAATTACTGACCAAGATGTAGAGAAACAGGAACTTTCAGTCATTGTTGATTTGAATCCAAAATGGCACTGCAGCTTTGGAAGACACCTTGGGAATTTCTTACAAACTTAAATATATTCTTACCAATTAAGTCAGCAATTGAATTCCTTGCTATTACCTGAAGGAAGTTGTATGTAGATGTTTATAGCCACTTTGTTCATAATTGCCATAACTTAAAAGTAACCAAGATTTCTTTCAGTTGTAGGCAAACAGATTGTTCTTCATATAGACAATCAAATATTATTCACTGTCAAGAAAACAAAATGAAGCATCAAGCTATAAAAAAATACAGAGAAATATTAAATGTACATTACTAAGTGATAGAGATAAATTTGGAAAGATTATATATGACGTGATTTCAAATAAATGATATTCTGGGAAAGACAAAACTATGAAAACAATATAAAGATCAATGGTTTTCAGGGATTAAGAGAGAGGAAAGAATGAATAGGCAGAACACAGAGAATATTTAGGACAATGAAGCCACTCTACATAATGCTATTAATGGTGAGTATATGTCATTATACATTTGTGCAAACCTACAGAAAGCATAACACGAAGGGTGAATGAACACTGATGTTAAGGATGAACTTTGGATGATTATGGAGTGGCACCAATGGTAAATCTTAATGTAAATTATTATGTTAATGTGACAATATAGGTTCATCCATTGTGACAGATGTCCATACTAGAAGAATTTGTTGATAATGAGAGAAGCTATGCATGTGTGGAGCAGAGGACATATGAGAAATCTTCCATACCTTCTCTCAATTTTGCTGTGAACATAAAATTGGTATTATATTTATTCAGATAACATGCTCTATAAGTAAAAACATGCAGATAAAAGATGAAAGACAGAAGAGGAATTTTAGTGGTGAACTTATCATAGTATATACAAATGTTGATTTATGATGATGAGCTCCTGAAACATAAAATGTTGTAATGCAATGTTACTTTGATAAAAATAAATAAATAAATAAATAAATAAATGGGACATTGGCTACCTCTGTGGAGGACAGGATATAAAATATGCTTCACTTATTACTATAAAGATGAAATTTCTTAAGCTGAGTGATGATTTCATTTCAAGCAAGTTATATTTATTATGTCATTTGCTATCTATTTTATATGCCTGAAATATCTCATTCACAACACAATAATGAGAAACATAGACTATACTGTGAACTATGTATATGTAAATGGAGAGTTTAAATTAAATACCCTTAACACCAACTTCCATCTTCATTAAATATTATTTCCACAAATGTGTTCTGTGGTTAACCTTACCAAGGATTCCTTTATTCTCATTCTTACATAGTTTCCCTGATCACAATCTCCTTTAGATTCTCTGTTTCAGTGATTGTTTAGCTGTGTCTCTGTTCTTACCTTTAAATTTTTTACACCAAATGCTAACAGCTTAGTAAACACACTGTAGAAGAGAGGAAGCCACACCCCCTTTTCTAGCTGCTGAGGACCAACAGTGGCCACCCAACCATCAGGCGCCTGACAGTTCAGACTGGCTGAAAGCTACCGATTAGATGAAAGGGACCCCTTTCTAAGAATGGAACCCCATGTGCATTTTACAATTATGGGTGTTATCCATGTGAGGAATTCACAAATGAATAACTGATATCCGTTTGTAATTCTTGTTCTAATTCACAACTTTTCCTCTCCCTCACCAATAAAAGTGTATCCCAGAAGTACTGCTCCAAGGGCTCAGATTCTATATCTGGCCCGCATGTAATAAAGCTATCTTCACTACTTCTAAAAGAGCACCATTTGGATTTGCTGGTTAAGAGAGAGAGCTATTACAGTATCAGTCTGATATATGCACATCATGCCCATTTATGCAGTGTTGAAGAAAAAAATATATAAACATATCTTGTATTATACATACATACATACATACATGCATACATGTATATGTATAAGAAAATAAATTTCCAGCAAAGCAGAGGATTATTTTATATTATTCTCTCCTCCCAGTATCCAGCGTTTAGTTTGGCCAATGGCAAAGTTTACCAAAATGATAGATCACTTGATGTTGCTGCCAGAAAGACCTATCATCCATGTCTATGTACATGGTATATTATTTGAGTCTTTTTTTTTTTTTTTTCAAATATGATGTACAGAAAAGAATTTTGGAAGGGAAGAAAGTATTACGATAAATATTAAAATATGAAAGAAGAGGGGGAGAGCTCAGATAAAGTATCAATTTCCATGGAAAACAGTGTTCTTAAAATTTTGCTCAACACAGTACTAAATTGGAGTACTTATTGAAGCTTAAAATGTAATATATTTGCATAATGTTAGCTGTGAATAAGGGAGAAATGAAGTTCATATATAAAAAGACTGTCATGATTATGTTTGCTTTTTAGAATGTATATTCTTAAAGAACTATATTAAGAATGTTTTTTCCTGATTGTTTTGAAATCAACTCCATCTCTGCCACAAATCAAGTGAGGACTACCTAAGGCTCTTATTTTTAAGCAGTTTATTACTTTTGTGACTCTAGTGAATTCTTTTTGTTAGTTTTATATTTGTTTTTTGTTGTTGTTGCTGTCTTTTATCTCAACCTTAATCCCCAGGAGTGCTTAGTTTAGGGTTAAGTAATGTGCTGATACTAAATAGATTGCATTTGAATTAAGATGCTTTGTTAAACCTTCTGTCAACATCCTCTGCCCAAAGGCTATGCTCTCAAAAGCACCCTTTTTAATGATGAAAGTCCTGCAAATTATGTGCTTTAGGGTAAAGTCAAGAGGTTGGCTTAGCTCTTTTAAGCACACTTAAGTGTTTGTTTTAAATTTCACTAGAAAGTTAGCTTAATTAAATTTAAAATGTGAATAGTTTCATAGATCTCTTTCAATACAATTCCACCACCCTCTATTTTTTGGCTTTGCTTTCTGTTGAGTTATTTCAAATGATTATTAACCAAATTTCATCTACAGAATATACTTTTCCCTAGATACTTTTTGCAAGCATGTACAAAAAAAAAGTATGAAATGTCGGCTGAATTTAAAGGTTCTTTGAAGATAGAAATACTGAATATTTGTATCCAACAGGGATATGTTGCTAATAATGAAGGGGAAGAAAAAGTTGGGATTTAGCACCTAAGGAGATACTTTTGGTTGATTTGAGAACGTTGAGGAAAGTGAATAGTAAATGTACAAATTGACTTTTGGCTGATGTGCTTATATTTTCTAAATATGAGTCTTCCTGATCTTTGGAATATGCCATTTTATGAACTGAATTTGAACACCAAAGTTAAGCTCCTTAAAGCTTAGATCGCTACCCAAAAGTGTTCAGGAAAATTAAAAAAAAAAAAACAAAACAAAAACAACTCTCTGCTTGTTTATTACAACAGAATAGAAGGGAGAATAATATAATTTAAAGAGACTTCAATATAATTTGTTCTTTTTTTATCAAGTATCCTGGTTACTATATCTTCTTTTATTTGTACATTCTAATTCACTTGAAAAACATTCAGAGTTAGATCCAAATAACCATAAATATTTTTTCTAATTGAAACAATCACATATATCACTTTGATAAAGCCAAATAATATATAACACATCTCATTATAACCTTCACTCTGTCCACTGTTTTGAGATACAATTTAGCATGTATAGATTTTCCACATTAGAAAATGAGGTACACGATACCTCTGGTAACTCAGAATATGAGATTTGAACTAAAAGAAAAATAATTTAAGAAATAACTTTACCATGAGATTGTATATATAATAATGCATTTAACTTAAAAGGAGATCATGGATATATATTCTTGTTCCCAGTAGAAAAGTATACATAGATTGTGGGTTGGTACTTGGCATTTTCTCATATTATGATGTGCAAATCTTTTTAAATGTTGTGCCCTTACATTTTGTCTAGTAAAACATGGGATATCTGTAGGATGGGTCTGTCCTGACATATAGCAGTCACTTGTGGCAAAATAAAAGATATATCTATTTCAGTAAAAGTGAAATCATAGTCACCAGGGGGAAAAGTTAAAAAAATAAATAAGAGAATATAGAAAAACTAAATATAAAGTTAAATTATATTTAAAAGAATTGCTTCATTATCCTCAGTACAGTTATTCAGGATCTCTTGAATTCTATATTCTTCTTTACTCTGTGTCTGTTTTCCATAGTTTCTTCCTCTTAACATCCTATTTTTACTGTGTCCATTTTTTTTTCTGCCTTCATTGTTTTTTTGAGATTATGTAAGTAATTTGCAGAAGCATGTCTTTTCATTATCTTCTCCCTTTTACTGAAGATTTTCAAGTTCATTCTTTCGAGTGGTTGCCTAGATTGTAAGGAATATGGATTTTGTTTCTCTTCATTTTATAATACCAGGTTTGTAGCAATCTTAAGCTTACCAGGTATTATAGCTATTTTATTAATAATAAGATTTCAAATTGTTGATAATATGCATCTTGTTCTGCATTCTTGCAGCTTCCATTTTGTTAATATTATTGAAGTAACATTTAATTATAACATAGCATCAAGGTGCACCATCCTAAATCAATTTCTGCATATGATAAATTAAGTTTACCACTAACAGTTCAATTATATTTTTTTATCTTGCAACTGAACGCTTTGTATTTATCTTAACCTGTCAACATTCCTTCAATTTGGAAATCTCAATCTTAAATGTTCTGAGAGGACAAGTAGAGAAAATCATGTATGTGCAGACTCATAAAATAAAGAGTGGTAAGGAATTAAGCTTGATGCCCTTCATAAAATTATTTAAATTCAGATTCCCAGAAAACACTACCGAGATCAAGTCAAGCATAAGAAATATGTAGAACAAATAGGCCCATAGGGAATTAACATAGGTAAAAATGTGCTTAAATCAAAGAACAAATTCTTCATTTGAAAATTGCCTCCTCTATATATCAGGGTAAGGACCTTTCCATCAATGCTAAAATTAGACCAAATTGCACAGCATGATTGCATATAGTTCATATTTTAAAAATACTCAAATATTACGCTGTAGTCTCTGAATTGATTTTCATGATAGAATTTTCAAAAAAAAAGTCTAGAAATCAGAATAGAATAAAAAAATTTAAGTGAAAAAATGTTTTCACAGAATTGCTGAATACTAGCTTCATACCTACAGAAGAATATTATTGATGCTTAACAATAGTGAACAACTAATAAAAGAATAGAACTATGACTAAGCTAGCAGTAAAGCATAGGGTATCATGTCTGAACAAAATTATGTGCTACAGATTAAAAACTTAAAGCTGACTCTTTTGTATGTATTTAATGTCACTTCACTATGAGTCAGATTTTTCTTTTAGGCAGCATTTGCACAACTGAGAAGATATTATCAACAGTATTGTCTGTCAATAAAAAGAAAAACAGAGAGAAGAAAATAAACCACACCAATGCTATGATCATATCAAAATCATAATCTAAAGGAAAGTTTCTCAGGGAGAGAAGGAAAAAGTGTCAGAAATACATTGGAGGCTTTCTCAAACAGGCCTACTTTCAGGCAGAGATAAAGGAAGTTCAGAGATTCTATTTAGTTCTATGTGTATGTACCCCTTTGCTTCAGTCCCAGAAGGACCTGATCATTCATACCCACAAAATTTATAGTTATGAACATGTTGACTCTTTCTTTCTCAAACACACCCATCCCCATTTAATTTACATGCTCAAATTGTCCTTCACACTCATACTCATTTAATTACACTCTCACTTCAATGTAGCTAGTAGAGAGGCAATGATCTAATGCCTATAGAAATTTTAAGTTGTTCAAAAATCCACTTTGAAGAAAGAAATCTTAAATTATTAGTAGATGTATTATAAAGTTAATATTTATATTTTGATAGGCTTTCAATTACAGTAATATCTACCACCATTTTCAGTCTATATAGAGTATTTTTTTTCTATTCATAATACCAAATTTGGTCAAATTCAACTTACTTTAGAAACACAGTCATACATCAAATTTAGGTAGTGGTATAACTGGGAAAAATGCAATGTTTACATATCCATTTTTCTCTCTGGGACCTTATCTATTTTGATAATAAAAGCTTTTTTCTCTCTGAAAATTTCTCACCCGATAGACTCTTGTTGATCGTATAGAAAATGTGAGATGTCAGATTTTTTTTAAGATATATAGAGGCAAATGGAAAAATGAGGATTGTAATTTTGAATAGAAAACAGGAAAAGGATATACTCACATTTATTGAGATCAAGTCACTGTCTTAATCAAATAATGTGTGAGATATATAAATATTGATACATATATGTGTATATATAAAGTGTGCGATATATGTGTTTGTGTATATGTAAAGCATTTGTATATTGTGTGTATATATATATACATATATATATACATACACATTATCTCATTTAATAAAGTCAAGGTTTTAATTTTACTTCTTACTTCTGGAGCAATACAGCATTGAATTAAAGTTAATTGCAATAGCTTAAATTTATGTTCTTTAAAATTCATATTTTCATTTCCAGATTCAAACTTGTATCACTCTATGGGAGTAACAGAATCTTATTTATTAATAATACAACTTTATTGACAAAATTAAATTTTTATGACAGAACCTCCTTATATGTCCTTTCTTCAGCAGGTTTTAAGATAGTCTAAACTTTTTTTAATAATTCATTTTAAGTTTAATTCTTTTATTGAACTTGGGCAAATGTAGACTAAATATTCTTTGTACATGCTTCTCTTCTTTCAAAACAGTGTAAAAATAATAAAATTTATAATCACGGCTGTTTATGTAGACTGCCTTCAAAAATGTTAAATTGATCTCTATGTGAGATCTGCAATATTAAAAAAAATTGAGGAACAAGTTTATAATTGCCTGGCTAAAGAAAGAGTTGATAAGGAGGTTTAGGAAACATACTGCTCCTCCTCCAGTTTCTGAATAGACACCCAGTTTCACACATATGGAGATCAAAATATCAGTAATATTCTTGGTAAAAAATGAACTGGAAATTTGTCTTAGATATCTAGGTAATATCAACAATTTACTTGTGTTCAGTGTCAGATTGTTCCCTAGATCACTGATTTGAACTGAATTATAGACTCTCCATTCAATACAGACCAGGAGCTCCATAATGGAAGGGAGATCACAGCCACTGAAATAAGAAACCACTCCAAAGACTGATGACCCAGAAAGACAAAACCTTGTATGCTAGAGAAGGTAGGGCTTTGGGACGTGATAAGTTCCTGAGAGGAAAGCCCTCGTGAATGGTATTAACGCCCTTGTAGAAGAGACACCAGAGGGCTCTCAAAAGCCAGGCTGCTATGTAAGATAATGGTGAAAAAATATCTATGAACGAGGAATCAGGTCCTCATCAGACAATAAATGTGTTAACATCTTGATCTTAGACTTCCCAGGCTTCAACACTGTAGAATTTCTGTGATTTATAAATCACTCAGTCTATGGTATGCAATGTTTGCAACTGAATGGACTATAAGACAGAAATATAAGAATTTTCTTCTTCAAAACTTGATAATTGTTATTAGATCTAATTGATATTAGATCTAACTGATATTAGATAAGTTGCCTTCCAGTGAGCAGGTAAGAGAGGATAGTTAGAGGGAGTTTGCTGATTCTAGTACTTCCCCTACTATGAAGGAGAATTTCCTTTTCTTCTGAAGAGACATGACAACTGGGTATTCACACTTCTTTCCAGTGCTCATATCTAAAGTGAAATGCCTAAGCTTCTATGAGGATATAAAAGGGACAATAGAATGGTCTTCTACTTGAAGATTTAATATTTTATACATATTGGTGTAAGAGTTAAATAATCTGCTTTATATCAAACAATTAACACATCAAATGTTATCTAGGAAATAACAATTATCTTTATACAGGGAGGATGGCCTTGGAGGGAAACATTATTTGGAGAGAAGTGGATTTTTAGTTATGAACCTTTACTAGAAATTTGACCATGAGCAAGTTAGAGGTTTTGTTTCATTTAAGGAAATGGAAATAATCAAAAAAGTGTTGCGGTTTCAAAAAATATACAAAATGTGCCAAATATTCTTTGTCTATCCCCTCATCTATATAGACATTTAGATTTATTCCATGTCTTGACTACTGTGAATCATGTTTCCATGAACATCAGGATATTTTCTAACTAGTTTTTTAATTATTTAGGTTTTTCTCCCGATCTTGATACTCAAACTTGAATCCTTTGACTTTACATACTCTTTACTCTAGTTGCCTTACTTGCCTGGGAAACGTGTGCTTGCTTGCTCTCTCTCTCTCTCTCTCTCTCTCTCTCTCTCTCTCTCTCTCTCTCTCTCCTTTAAATGTTATTGAATTGAAGGAACATTGAATCATAACACTAGATAGGTTTAAGGTGACATCATCATTGCAAGTCAACATCTATGCATAATACATTAAATTTAATTAGAGCTTTTATGTTCTTTGGATATAAACCTAGAAGTGAAATTACTGGGTCAAATAGAAATTGCATTTTTAGTTTTAAGGAATAAAAATAAAAGTGGTGATTGACACTAAAACATTAATGATAGGTACAGTGTAAATGCACACTGATTAAGGTTTGAATCCATTCCCCTGAAACATGTGTTGCAAATGAATTAAGCACTAAGAAAAAGAAAATAAAAATAAATAAAAATAAGTAATGGATATTTAAAAATCACATGTGAAATATATGCAAAGTATTGAAGATGGAACATTTAATATGTTTATTAAATGATAACAATTATTTTTATGACTAGTGTTCAAATTTGTAAGTTTACCTACAGTCATTATCGTTTGTTCTCTCATTAATAATAAATTCTCACACATTCTTAGATCAGCTACTATGTAGCAGTCACTGAGACACATCAGGAAAATAAGTACTAAAATATTCATATATGGAGAAACTCAGATGACAGTAAGACAAATTTTATTGTTTGGCATCATAGATATAAAAGGAATATAAACATACAAATAGTCATAATAGTCATATAAATATCTCTTTACTGATTTTTATATGACTGGTTGTCTTTATTCTCCTCAAGTACGTGCCCAGGAGATACACACACACACACACACACACACACACACACACACGCTGAAAAATTCGAAAGAACAACTAGGAAATGAAGACTCGCTTTTTTGATTTTTTGAAGAGAAAGTTCTTTATGGACTTGGTTAGCATTCAAGGTAAGAGATGCTATCAGACTTCTGCAGATGATAGTAGTGAAAGACTTCCCTCACCTAGAAAAGTGAAATTCACAGAAGTGAAATGAGACCAAGGTGATAGATTGAAAATGGAAAGACAATCATGCTTCCTGGTAATGTTCAGCAATAGAAGGTCACTAAAGAAATGCCAGAAGATGGGAAGAACAATGAGCTGGTGTCATCAGGGAGTAAAACAGCCCGACACTGTGGTATGTAGGTATGGGGACACCAAAAAATGTGATATTTTTAGGTAGGAACAATTGACACTGACTTCTGTACAATCCACAGACATCTGTTTATATTCCATCTCATGTTGTTCCTGCTTAACTAAGCTTAGAACACTAAGGACAGTAACTTCCAGATATTTATGACTCTAGAATTTGAGCTTCTGCCTTTAGAAAATAAATTTAAAATGTACATATTCATTTGTATAAAGACTTTTCATGTTTCTTGTTAAATGTTTCTTGAGAATTATGTAAATTTCATCAAAACAAGTTTCTTCTGTCATTTCTGTTTTTAGTTGGCTATTGAAATAGTAGCTGGTGAAGAATATTCAAGGTTTTTTTTATTGAAAAGTAAACACTACTTTATTCTCAGTTTTAACAATAAAAAGATGGCATTTTCTTCTTACTCTCTTTACTGCAAGCTTTGTTTCTTTTTGTCTTCAAGGAAAAAAGGAAATATACATTTTTTACTTATTAATGATTTGAAGTTTTTTAAATAAGCTGTAAGGTCTATGAAAAACAAAACAAAACAATAATATGTTTTAGGACAAAAAAAAGACAGAACAGGTATTTAATGAGTGAAGTAGAAAAATAAATATTAAAGGTGGAATCTGAGCACTGAGAAAAAAACAAAATGATCTACAATAATAGCAATATTTCTCAATTAGAAAACTTAGTTATTATTACAGAAGTTTCTCAAGAAAGGAGCAATTCAGCTCCCAGCTGAATAAATCCAGAAGAATGCTTTCTGGGTAAATGGTTTATTTTATTTTTAGCCATGGGAGCTAAGACTTCATTTACTAACACATCAGATCTCACTTGACTGAGGATTTCCCACTACCTGCCCTCAGAACCTCTTCCAGGTTGCTATCCATCAATGCCCAAAGAAGATACCCCTCCAACTCCATCTATAAGCTTCCTTTGTTCCTGCCCCTCAGAAATGAAGTCCAGCCATTTCATACTTAGATTCTGCTCTTCTTTTTGTAACCCATTATGGACTCTATCCTTCTAATACCCAGAACAGCCAAAAGATTCAGGAAGAAACAAAACCCGATATACTTAGTGGAATGAGTTTTGGAGGTTAGATAAGTATAACAGGTAAATGGGTACTCTATTTAAACCAACATAAGGTAGTTTTAGAAGATCCAGTCATATTGCCAATCTATTATTAGTCATAAACATTTCCTCATAGAGCTTGTTAGATTCACTAAACGACTGTAAAATCAGATTCCACAAAATAACAGTAGCAACATCAGGTCCAGCCCAGTTTGTTTACATGCTCCATTCCTAGAACCTGCTGTGAAATTGAATTTATTATAACCATAGACACCCAGAATTAATTAAAAATTTCTTAACAAATGGTAGATGGATTATTGTCTAAGAAGTAAAAACTTAATATCATTAAAATACCAAATGGGAAAAAATAAGGAATTATATATTAACTAAGATTTCATTTTTTCTTGATCAAATATTTCCAACGATCTTATGAACAAATATACAGACAAGAAAATCTGAGAGATTTCTATTTAATCTTAAAAGAGTAAATGAAGATTTGCTGAGATTGAAAGCCATTATAATAAAAAATAGCTTAGTATCAGTGGAAGGGGTAGGCAAATAGATACAGGAATCAGAATATAGAAATAAATCCAATTAAGATGTAGATGACAACTGAAGATAAACTATACTATACAAGTAAATTGAAAGGATTGGCAGATTATTCATTTGCAAGGAAATATGCTTACTGTGAGGTGTATTTTAAACTAAATTCAATATCAATAAAATATCTTAAGAAATGATGATAATAGATATTTTTTACTTATTGTTATTAATTATAGCATGTCCACATGTTACAGAGATTTTGCAAGCATTGCTACAATCAAGATATTTAATCTTCCAACCATTAGTATTTTACAGATAAGGAAACTAAGATACATAGACGTCAAATAACTTACTGGTACATATATAGTGCTAGAAATTTTACCAGAGCAGATATTTTGTACTTAATTATTTCATTACAGATTTACAAAACTAACAAACAAAATGTGGTGGAATATTTTATTGTCCTCAGTATATTATAGATAGGTACTCTTTTGAATATTAAGATTCAAGAAGTTCTGACTGTTTATTTCTATAAGTCAAATTTAATCTGATTGGAAACCCTACTCAGAGTGATATGAAATTCCATTCAATGATTGGAATGAAGGTATCTCTCTTTTCCTAGAGTGTTAAAAATGAGAATCTCTGTATTAGTTTCCATTTCTGTGTAAGAAATTATCACAAATTTAGGCTTAAAGCAACACAAATGTCTTATTTCAGTTTCTATGGGCTAAAATTCAAAGCAAAGCTAAATCAGATCCTCTGTTCAGGGGCCCATCTGGCTCAAATCATGGTGCTGACTGGTTAATGTTTTTGCTGGAGCTTGGCATGCTTTTCCAGGTTGTCAGTATTCATTTCTTTGTATCTGTAGAACTAAGGTCTCTGTTGCCTTACAGTCTGTCAGTTAGTTTCACCCTCAGCTACTAGATGCTTCTCTCAAGTCCTAGCATGAGGTCTTCTGACAATATCTATGTTGACCTTCTTTAATACCAACAGGGAAATCTATGATTGTACAATAAGAGGTGTCTTATTTAACATAATGCTATCAAACAACATTTCCCCAGGTTAGTCCACAACAAAATCTGAATGAAGTTGATTTCCGGGCACTAGGCAATTTCATTTTGTAATTAAACCTCTACCTATTAATTAAGAAAATTTAAAAGTTTAGCTGTGTTCTTGAGATGACAAAGAGATAATACTTACCCCCTCTAGAATTTTATATATACTAAAACTATAAGTTAGTTAATAAGCTCTACAATGTCTTCTAAATAAGTAGGATAAATAACAAAAAGCATAAATAAAAAGATCAGTTAACTAAATTAAAAATTGAAAATGTTTATTTGGTAAAAGACATTTTAGGAAGTATTGAAATAAAAATGATGGATTACTGGGAAAATATTTATGCATATAACAGAGACACACAAGGGACACATTTTTAAATTAATGCAAGTGCTTGTATGAATTAATAAAAAAATAACAAGAATACTGAATTGTATGAACAAATAATTTGTGGAATAGACTACAAAAAAGAACAATAACAAGATTACTGGAAGTTAGTTAATGCAAACTAAACTAACAATAAAATCTCACTTGTTATTATCATACTCAGAGCTATGAAGGAATAAATATCCTTACACGTTGGTGAGAATATGCTAAATAAATTTCAGAAAAAAATCTGGAAATATTTATTGAAATTTAGAACATATGTACTTTTGAAACAGCACTTTTTCTATAGATATAAAAGTAGCAATAATTGAGAGATATAGGCATGCCTGAAATTAATAGAAAGATTTTACTAACAATGCTTATTTATACTCAAGTATACAAAAAAATGATTGGGTGTGCATTAAATATATTTTGTGGACAACTATACAAAAAGATATCAAACTAAATGTATACCTAGTATATATCAATTTGGAAAGATGTATATTTTTAAGTGAAAGCAACTAAGCTGAATGTTTTCAATAGGACCTCATATTTTCCCAAAACATCAAATGAAATGAAATTTTAAAATGTACGTATTTAAATAGAGGCAAGATTTTGGAAAGAAAAGTATATACCAAAAATTATCAATTTTCATGTATATTTGTCTACATTCAAACAACATAGGTGCTTTTAATTTTTTGCAAGAATATATCTTAACATCTGAATGTCATGTATCATCAAGTCAATTATGACTTTAACTTAGGAAAATGTTTTGTACTATTTCTTGACTAGTTTTTCACATACTTACTCGTGGAACTCCGGTGGTATAATGTTCAAAATAGCTGTTTAATAAAAAAACTATCGACTTGTAATCAATATCTGGGCTATATCTGAATTTCCAACACTTTTACTAATTTGTCGTTTTCTATGAAGTAGGTATTTACTGTTTCAAAGTGTTAAGTGTTTTCATAATAAATCAACCAAATATTTAGGAGAAGGAAGATGACACCGCTGTATGATGAGTAATTCTCTCGTAAAACAAAACTTGGTAGTTGCTTTGAGTGTCCATAAGCTTGGAACTTATCCTTACAAACTCATGTGCAGAGCAATAAACAAAATGTTGATTAGTAGCACAGAACACACACATAGAGAAGAAAAAGACTAACATAAATGGGGACAAAAAGTCTGAAAGTGAATGAATTTGCTTCAAAACAAGGAAGAAAACCAGGAGCAATATAAGGGGTCAAACACTCTTTATCCTGCCATCTGTTATGTTGTTCATTTTCCCTCTAGCAAACTGTGTCTATTCTACTTTCCAATGTAGGTCTGAAATAAGATCTGATCATGATGTCATTTACTTCTGAAGGAAGTGTGCAGGATAGCCATCTAGACAAAACAATAAATATAGTTTTATATTTTCAGTGCTCTTTATTCACAATCAACTAAAATAAAAATATTTACTTTCTTTTCTTAGACACATTTTACTCCTATTCACAAGATTCTTATGAGTGCTCTTCAGTTTTCACACCATATTGTCATCAATGTCAATTTGACAGAGTCAGATCGTTTTTTTGCTTTGGTTCTCTTCGTAGTCTGCTAAAAAAAAAAAAAAAAAAAAGCCATACGAAAATATCATAGACTCAGTCACTTACACAGCAAGAGTACATTGTCTCACAGTTCTGGAGGCAGGGGCATCCAAGATCATGGCTTCTATAGGTTTAGTTTCTGATGAGATCTGTCTTCCTTACTTGGGATGAATGCCTTCAGACTGACATCGCCTTTCCTGGGTGCTTGCCCCTGGAAAGAGAGCTCTCTCCTTCCTCTTTCATAAATCACCAATCCTTTGGGATTAGGCTCTCACCCTTATAACTCATTTAACTTTCTTTACCTTCTAAAAAATCTTATCTTCAAATTCAGTCACATTTGGGCGCGACCTGGTGGCCTAGACACACCCCGGGAGCTGTGCTCTGTGTGCCTCAAGGTCCTAGTTCCAGACGGAGGGCTGGCGGGGAACAGCCAATATTTAACAGCTGAATGAAAATAAATAAATCAATTTTCACTCTTCTCTTTTCCTGCCTGCTTGCTGACTTGCCTTCATTCTTGTCTTTGCCTTTCCTTTAAAAGCAGAATAAAACAAAACAAACAAAAGAAAACAAATATAATCACATTGGAGGTTAAGACTTCACCGTATGAATTTGAACAAAATAGAACTCAGTCATAGCACATACCAATGTCTATAATTTCAGAGCAATTTCTACATGTTTTTTAAATAGCAGGGGGAAGTATAGTAATACTGACACTATATGTAAGTGTGTATTCATTCATTAATCTATTATTTTAGTAAACACTTTCAGTAGCCTATTCTAGACACCATGAAACATGAAAGTTCAAAGTTCCATTAAAGTAATAAGATGCTCATAAACCTCTCAGGTTTACTGGGAATTAATACTAAATGCATCACTCATCTATCGTTAAAACACTGCTGTGTAATGATCAGTCACAAGAATTTCATGGCACACAAATAGATAATGATTTGCATTCATGAATATCTGTATATCATTCAGGCAATCCTGCTGAATGAGTCTGGTTCAATGCAGTCATTTGTGTATATGTGTTAAGCTGTCCAAAAATTATTCAGCTCAACTGACTTTGAGTGGCACATGTCTGGGCCCTCAGTCCAAGCAGAAAATCTGTACTGACTTGGTTCTATTTGATGTATCACTGTGGGCAGTATACCCATATTTGGCCTCAGAAAGAATACAGAGCAAAAGAGACTGGAATTGTGCATGGACCATTAATGGGGAATCTCAGAAATACACAGCATTATTTCCTGTTAGTCAATCATGTAAAACAAGTTATAAAGCCATTCAAGATTCTCAGGGGAAAGAAAGTGAATGAATCATTTGATGTGAATAACTAAAAAAATTACATTGAAAAGAATGTAGATAGTGAAGTGGGTGATTGGGTGAGATCATTTTTGCAATCAATCCACTAATACTACACACACATAAAGATTGGAAAAAATGTCAACTTGATTTGTTAATCATTTTAATGTAATAGATCATCAGAAAAATTACCAAACATATACAAAAAGAATTCCACATAACTAGGTCACAGACACTAAAATAAACTAAGTTAACAATTTACTGCCTAAATTGTCCTAGTGCCAGGAATAGATGGGGGTAGATACAAATGACTTAATCCTGCTCTTTCCCCTATATACACATGCACATATTTGCATTTCTTGTTATGTCTATTCATCCTTAATTGTTAATTATCCTACTACAGAGTATTATGACAAAGGTTGTATTTACAAATAGGTATAGCCTTTTCTAGGGTTTTTGTTTTGCTATTTATTTGCTTGAAGAGGAAGTAAGCAGGCAGAGATGAAGGCAAATAGGCAAGCAGTATAAAGAGACACGATGGAAAGGCAGGCATTTATTTATTTTAGTGTTGATTTTAGATTTTCTGCCCATTTTGTTTGTGATCCCCTAGGTCACAAATTCAGGTCCTTGGGCTTTCCACTGACTATGTTGGAACTGCAAACTTAATGCCTGAGCCACCAGCATACACCATGACCTACCTCTATCTTGTTTTGACAAAGACAGAAGCTAAGATGTATGAAATTGTTAGCAAGCTTATTAATAAATCAGTGTACATAGAACTGTATTTAGATGATCTCTTTTAGTGAAATTGAATATCTAGGTAATAGTTTAAATTTTATTTTACATTTCAGAAGCTAATCATTGCTGTTTTAAAATTAAAATCATAGTCCTTAGAGGAATATAAGCATTAAATAGATTTTCTTTGATTTGAGTCAAAAAACATTGGTGTGAGAGAGGTCATTATTCTGATTCTGTTATTAAAATTGACTTTTATGGTTGTTTTGTTCAGAGCAATGAACTAATTTAAAACATATATCACCACTACAATCTGATTAAAAAATCTGCTTACGTTAGCTACTATAGTTTGTCCGTTTAAAGAAAATTTGACATAAATTCGAACTCTGGATTTATCTTTCTCCTTAAAATGCTGTTTCCTTTTAAATTGTCTATCTAACAAGGTTTCATTGACTTAGATTACTTGTGCTTATTAATTTCTCTACTGAAGTATTTGCTCCTTCATTACTTAATGCAATGATTTTCTCTTATTTGAGAAATTAATGTTGTTGACCAAGTGTGTTTATAGATAAAATCCTTTAAATTTTCCTTCTTTAACTTTCATGTTTAGAAATATCATATTTGACACAGACTCTCTAGAAGAATATTTGAAAAACTATTCTTATTAGCAGCTTCCCTTTTCCCTACTGTGTTTTCAAGTTTTATAAAATACAAATGGTTGCCCTCAATTGTATTCTTATGAAACTCTTTATATTATATAATTTGAAATTTTACCTCTCAACTTGAAGTCCCAGAGCTACATTTTATCTCTATCTCTGTGATTTGCTATTTATCCCTTTAGTGAACAATAAATATGATGATAGAGGAGGCAGAAATGAGGTGCAGTCAGTTCCAGATAAACTTGCATGCCGAGTGTTTGGCTGGAAAATAACCTCTAAAGCTTCTCCTTATGGAAGTTCTTTATTAACATCTTTTTATTTTTGACATTGAGAATAGTTGACATTAAATTAAAAAAAATAGAGACGATATCAGCTCATCTTTCCTTAGCATCTAACAGAGTTTAACCCAAATTGAGAAAGGAAGAATTTAAAATTAGTTTTCTTACGATTTTATAATGTGTCGAACATGTGTTGTGTATTAACTTGTTATGATTTCATATCCATGTTTTGAAAGCTTGATTTGGGCAAAGTTGTTAGTGGTTTGAACAAATTTTGAATGACTTGTGTTGATGAAATTGTGTTGAAATTAGATATTAGGACTTTCTTATGGGTATGAACATACGCAGGGTGGTGTCATCAAAATCGCTGTACTACTGAGTAGTTATCATTTTGAACATATGGAAAAGCAACTATGACATAAGGGACATTCAAACATTAAATACCAAAAGTCTGAAAGGACTTAGTGAGTGTTCAGTCTGGGCAAAGCTATTCTTTGGTAATCTAAATCGCTCTCTGAAGACAATGGGACATTAGTTCCTCAAGAGGCAAGACTACCCCTTTGTCCCCAGTGGTGAAAACATGCAGTCGTCTTTTGGAGATTATCTTCAGGCACCATTTTTCAGCTATCAGCATAGTTCAGCAACAAGGGATTATACTTCCCACTGACAACTGAATTTTATTAAATTTTCGTTGGCCTAAATGTCTCTTCTTAGAACTTATTGTTATGTAGGTGTTCATACTCTGATGGAGTATTGGCCTGCCTAGTAGATAGTTCGAGGAAATCACAAGAAGGCACAGGACTTTATTCTGCTCAAGACGCGGGGGTTCCAGCGGTGGCAGGTTGGGCATACTTCCGGAAAGCACCCATGGCAGGGAAAGGGTCTCTTTTATAGGGGGAATCAGTAGAGGGCGTGTAGTGAGTGAGCAGGAAGAGCCAAGTGGAAAAGAACAAAGGAAAATCAAGTAGGCAAGAACAGCAGAATTCCAGGGCAGAACATCTTGGAAACAGTCAGTGCAGGTAGAGACAGTTATCTTCCCAGTAAGCCTACCTTGTTAAATTCAGTCCATGTTCAGCACTGTCTAGGTGCTGAGCCCATTTAAAGTTTGGGCATGTACTCATGCAACCTTACTCTAAAAGAAAAGTATAGCACTATTAAATTTATATTTATTTCCTCTCTTCTTTTTTCCTAATACATAGTGTTATCTAATATTGATATAGGTTTATTGGATGTTTATATATACGTGAGTGTATATATATCTATGTTTATCTGAGACATTTTCCTTTGTATTATTGACTGGAGAGGTATTATTATACATTATAATTCCTGTAGTGAGTTTGTGTTAATAAATGATTAGCAAAGTCAATCTCAGTCTCACATATTTGTTGCACACAAAACAATCTGTTGATTCTTTTCCTAAATTAGATTATTTTTATGACAAGGTCACACTTTCATTAGTCAAGAGGGGAAGAGGAAGAACAATCCGAGCAGGAGCAGAGTAGCCAGGCTAGCAACAAGTACTATGTGATGCCAATAGGGGATCACATGTTAACGATGTGTTCTGGCAGGACTTCATACAAATGTCCAGGAATTTTGCAAGGAATTTTGGTACTTTAGGCTAGAACCAAATTTGGCACCCCTATAATCCCTTCTCTAAATATACTGTTAAAACATGTGCCTCATTAACCAACCCAGTGGCAGAAATGCAGAATAACCGTCATAGTGCCAAAAATAGCCTCCATACCTATAACTTGACCCACCATACTGCAATGTTGTGCAACCTTTGAAGAAACAGGTGAGTGTGGGTGGTGGAGTCCTCCTCCTACCTGCCTTCTATTTCCTCCAAGGGGGCAGGAACAATAGTAGTGGCTACAATCCAGGGCAGTCAGTGCCAGCAAGAACTGTTCTAAGAGCTGGGTGAAAGTGGCAGCTGCTTTTGGGCCCCCTCAACAGATTGGGCCCAGGGCAACTCCACTGCCCCTTTTGATCCAAATTTAAGATGCCCCTGGTTAATTGAAAATGGGAAAAAATTGACATTTATGTTAAATAAGAACTGTCAGGAAATGAAAAAAAAAAAAACAACCCAGGAATGTTTCATTTAAAACAGTATGTTTAGTCAGCCTGCTTATTCCGTTAAGCACAATTCCCTCTAGAACCATCCATGTTGTTTCAAATAGCAGCATTTCATGTTTTTAAAATGTCGAGTAGTATTCCATTATGCATATATATAATTTTTTTTTACTCATCTGTCAATGGTTATTTACCTTGTGTCTAGTTCTTAGTTAATGTGAATAATGCTGAAATAATCATGAGGGTGCGCATCTCTCTAATTAACATTTTTCTGTTTTCAGATGAATACCTTGATGAAGAATAATGGAATAACATGGAACATCCATTTGCAATTTTGAAGACTCTCCATAACATTTTCTGTAATGGACCGTTCTGATTTGCAACCCTAAAAAAATGTACAAGGATTTCCTTCTAGCCACACCCACCTTAAAATGGGTTGTTTCCAATCTTTTGGATAATAACTTTTCTCACAGATGTCAGGTATTATCTAATTGCTATGAGAAATTGCACTTTCCTTATTATAGAAGATGATACACATCTTTTCATGTGATTGCTAATCGTCTATATATCTTCTTTGGATAAATGTGTATTCAGACTTCTCTGTCTATTATTTAATTGAGTTATTTGCTTTTGAAGTTGTTTAGCTCTGTAAGTTCTTAATATATTTTGAATATTAACTCCTTCAAATGTACTATGTGTAAATATTTTCTCCAAATCAATAGAATGTCTTTTGATTTTGATATTTTCTTGCACTGTGCAGAAGATTTTTAGTTTGATGGAACCCAAATGTTTATTTTTGCTTTTGTTTCCTTTGCCATTGAATCATATCTCCAAAGAAAACACTAAAGCCTATGTCAAGTATTATCTGTCAGTTCATATATATATATTATGTTATCACATCTTACATCCAAGTCTTTATGTGCCTGCTTTTGTCTCAATGTTTTATAGCTTTGATTACTAAAATTTTATAGAAGAATTTGAAATAAGACTTCGTTATACCTCTATTTTCATTCCATTTCTAAGTATTCTTTTTATTCAGCCTTTAGTTCCAAATAAATATCACATTTTTTTTTCTTTTTGTAAAAAATGTCATTGGAATTTATAGGAATTGCATTGAATCTTTATATTGCTTTAGATAATATAGACATTTTAGCAAAGTTGATTTTTCTAATCCATGAGCAGGTTCTGTTTTTTTGTGTCTTCTTCTAGTTCTTTCAGCAGTGTCTTACACTTTAAGTGTACAGGAGTTTCAGTTCTTTGTTGAAATCTATTCCAAAGTGTTTCAGTCTTTTTGATGTAATTGTAAGTGGTATTGTTTTCCTGATTTTTCTTTCTTCTGGATCATTATATTCATATATAAATGTAACAGAATTTTCTAAGTTTTGTATTCAGCAACTTATCGTTTTTGCTTATTTCATCTTTGAATGTGATATTTTGCAGTTCTGTTATGTTTGACCTTTATTATGTGCAAGTAAACTCCAATATTCCAATTTTTTTCAAAGTTTTTAGCATAAAATGGTGCTAAATCTTGTTAAATGTTTTATTTGGATCAATTGAGATGACCATATCTTTTTGTTGATGTGCTATGTGATATTTATTGATTTGTGTATTTTGAGCTATTCTTGAATCTCTAGAATAAATCCGTTAATAATTATATATGTAATTCCTTTCCCTTATTTTTGAATTCTATATGTTAGTATTTTATTGAGTTTTTTTGCATCTTTTTTTATCAGACATGTCGATCTCTAATTCCTTTTTGTGATGTCCCTATCTGCCTTTTAAACAAGGCTATCTTAGTATTATAAATGTTATTGTAAGTTTCCCCTTCTTTTCAACATTTTAGAAGAGTTTGAGATTCGAAAGTTTTGGCATAATTCATTAGGCAAAATGAATGAAAAACCAGTCTGTGCTTTCATTTTGGGGGGAGACATTTGATTAGTTGTTTCAATTTTTTTACTCTTGATGATTCTGAATAGATTTTCTATTTCTTCTGATTCCATTTTAAAATGTTGCTGTTTCTAATTATTGTCCATTTCTTTTTGATTTTCAAATTTGTTGCCATATATGTTTATTCATAATACTTTGCATTTCTATAATATTGGTTATATATATTGGTTATGTATTGTGTATATAGTTCTCATTTGTTTCCGATTTTTTTGCTCTCTCGCTTCCTGTTTGTGAATATTATTAAAGACTTTTCTACTTTTTTAATATTTGAAAAGAACCAGTTCTTTGTTTCAGTGATTGTTTGAATTGTTTTTTTTATCTGTATTTCATTCATTGTTGCTCTAATATTTATTATTTCCTTCCTTCTGTTAACTTTTGGTTCCATGTTTTCCTTCTTCCTCTAGTTCTTTTAAATATAATCTTAGATTATTTGTGTCCTGAGGCTGCCCTATGTAGCAGTAAACTTTCTTCTTAGTACTGCTTTTGTTGCAACCACAAATCCTGATAAGTCATGTCTTTATTTTCATTATTTTCTCCAGGTTTTTTTTTAACTTTTTAAAATTTCACCTTTCATTTCCTTGTTGCCCTAACAATTATTTGGTAACATTGTTTATTCTTCACAAATTTGTTGTTTTAACATTCTTTCTTCCTTTGGTTGATTTTTAGTTAAATACAATTATAATTCAGAAATATGTTTGATATGATGCAAGTCTTAGTAAATCTGATACTTTATTTTTTCAGTTTAGCATGTGACCTATTCTTGAGAATGTTCTGTGGACACTTAAATACATATTCGGTTATTTTTGTCCATAATAATCTGCAAATATGTATTAATGCATCTCTTTTAATTTTTCATCTAAGAGGCTTATTTTCCTTGCTGATTTTCTTTCTGTTTGATCTGTCCATTGCTTCAATTGGAATGTTAAAGTTCCTTGCTGTTACTATGTTGCTATCTCTCTCCATTTAGGTTTGTTAATATTTGTTTTATATATTTTGGCGCTCTTATCTTTGGTTAATATATAACGATGTGTTCTGTCTTCCTGTTATATTAATCCCCTTTCATTATATAATGTTCGTTTTGTCTCTTGTTTTTTTTTTTTATTATTTTTAGCACTTCAACTTTATCCACTGCTCATTAATTTTTTCACTTCATTTACATGTTTTGCTAAGTACCTTTGCATCTTTTAATTTTTTTTATGAATTTTTTGTATCTCTGATTTTCTTTATATTGCTATTTTGAGTTAC
Source organism: Solenodon paradoxus (assembly GCA_004363575.1). Classification (NCBI taxonomy): domain Eukaryota; kingdom Metazoa; phylum Chordata; class Mammalia; order Eulipotyphla; family Solenodontidae; genus Solenodon; species Solenodon paradoxus. The sequence goes on from RJWH01000089.1 coordinate 911,061, forward strand.
TTGCTCATAAATTATATATATCTATCTATAAATAGATATATATATATATATAGATATGTATGTTCTGAATTTTGTTTTTAGAGAGTTGTTATCTCCTTGTACTGTCATAATGCCTGAGGTCTCAGGTGACCCTACATTGTTTATTTTTCCCCTTCAGCAATTGAGTAGTGAGCATCATGACTTTAAATTCTTAAGAGGTGAGGCCAAGGCTTTATTTTAACTTACTTTATTTTAAATTGTTTTAGGCTACTGAAAAACAATTGCTTTGTCAGCAAGTTGGAGGTGCATTGTGTTGTATACAGGAGCATTCACTGTGGTAGACCGAAAGTGGAAGGGGTCGCTGTTCTTGTGTGGGCATCCAGATTAAGCCTACTCTTTGGAATCCCACATCTGAAACACAGCAGTCTATCCACTATTAGTGAACTTCAAAGAGAAAATGCAGACTCCAAGGAGTGGGGAAGGGAGAGTTAAGATAAAGTGCTACTGAAAAGTTATGAGTTTTCTCTGTAGTTTTCCTTGCCAACGTCCCAAGTGGTCGAGCAGTCCTGCTCCTCTGCTGTGGGCTTCATCTAAACCAAGGGCATGTGGCATCATGCTCTCTTTCTTCTACCCTCCACAAGGCTTTTGGTTAAGCTCAGCGGTCCTGCCACCACTGATTCCCCTCTGATTGCTGCTTCCTCAACATTCCTCATTTACTTTTCATTACAACAATGAGTGAATATTCTCAGAGATTGTCCCTTCCACTGTTGTCTGTTTTCCTCTCTATGGTTTAGGAGTGGGTGGTTAAGCCTTTCTACCATGGTGTGTGATTTCCTCAGAAGTATCTGGTAGGGTCTAGGTGTTAATTGTTACTTCTTGAACCTAGCCGGAAAATTTCATTTTAAATCATCTTGTGATTTTAATATTTATTGTGATTCTGTAAATTAACTGCCTTTAGTCTAATTCAGAATATTCAAAAGCACAGTAAGTTTAAACATTTTGCAATTTTACATGGTTAGTCTCTTTTCACTTTTAGAAAGTGTTTTTTTTGAAGGAATATTGCATCAAACTGATACAGATTGTAGGTATGCATCATCATAAATCAACAGTTGTATACAATACATTAAGTTTACACTTGTAGCTAGCTATGTTTAAACTAGCTAAATAAATGAAAGAAAATAGATTTGAATATTAAATTTTGAAAAGCTCACTTCCACAAAAAATTCATAGTAGCATGTAGAGAGCAGCTCTTTTTCGTAGTAATATTTAATGATTATTTTATTTGCCATGTTATGTTTTATTAATTTTATTTTATTGAAACTGCATCTCAGTTTCTATTTCACACCATACACATCACCAGAGTTCCAGTGTCCTTTACCACCTTTTCCCCTATTTCCTTCCCTCTCCCCTCCTACACCGACAGAGGCATCATCTTGTGTCCTATGGTTTTTTTGCTGGGGTTTGTCTGTTTATGCATTTCATTTCATTATATTCCATATATGAGGAAATCATTCTATATTTTACTTTTTCTTTTGACTTATTTCACTTAATGTAATCCCTTACAGTTCCATCCAGATTGTTGTAAAAGATATGATTTCATTTTTCTTAGTAGCCACATAGAATTCCTTTGACTGTATATACACCACAGTTTTTTATCCAGACGTCTGTGGATGAATAGTTAGGCAGTTTTCATGTCTTGACTACTGTGTGCTGTGATGCTATGAATCAGGATGCAGATATTTTTCTGGTTAGTGATTTTATATCCTGGGTATGTGCTCCAGTGGGATTGCTGGATAAAATGGTAGAACCATCTTTGTTTGTTTGAGGAATCTCCATACGGCTTTCCAAAGACATTGTACCAATTTATATTCCTACCAACAGTGTAGGAGGGTTCCTTTTTCTTCACACCCTCTCTAACATCTGCTATTTCCAGTCTTTGCTATAGGTCATTCTCACTGGTGTGAAGTGGTATCACATTAAATGTTGTATTTGCATTTCTTTGATGATGAGTGATGTAAAACATTTTTTTATGTGTTGCTAGGCCATTTATGTGTCTTTGTTAGGTCACTATTCAGTTTCCTCATTTTTTGAGTGGGTCATGTGCCTGTTTATTATTGAGGCACATGAGCTCTTTCGGAGATTGAGCTCTTATCTGATGTATGTTGCATGAGTATCTTCTCCAGGTCTATAGATTGTCTTTTTGTTTTAGTGGGGATTTCTTCTGCTGTGTAGAAGCTTTTCAATTTGATGACCTTAACTGCATAGTTTTATTTTCTTGCTTTCAATTTGATTTATTTCTGATCTAATTTTTATTATATCCTTTTTTCTGCTGACTTTTGGTTTTGATTATTCTTTTCTTTCTAGTTCCCACAACTGTGAGGTTAAGGAGTTAATTTAGGCTTGCTCTTGGTTTTTGATGTGTGTTTGTGGAACTATAAACTTTCCTCTAGAACTGTTTTTGCCACATCCTACATGTTCTGGTAGCTCATCTCTTCATTTTCATTTGTTTCCAGATACATTTTAATCTCATCTTTAACTTCATTGATGATCCAGGAGTTACCCAGAAGCGTGTTTTTCCATCTTCACATATTTGTGATTCTTGCAGTTTTGTTCTTCTGGTTCATTTCTAGTTTTACCCCTTTGCAGTCAGAAAAAATAATTTTGATCTTGCTACATATGCTGAGACTTGTTTTGTGTCACAAGATGTGGTCTATTTTTAAGACTATTCCATGCACACATGAGAAAAATGCATATTATCTTCTGTTGGGGTAGAAGACCCTGCATATATCTCATAAGTCCGTCTGTTCTGTTGTTTCATTCAGAGTCTTTATTTCTTTTTGGATTTTTTGTCCAGATCTATATATTGATGCAAGTGGCATGTTGAAGTCCCTTATTGTTATCGTGCTTCTGCCTTTAGCTCTGTGAGTATTTGTTTTATATATTTAGGTGGCACAAGATTGGGTGCATATATGCTAATGATAGTTACTTCTTGGTGAATTACCCCCTTGACAATAATAATGTAGTCCCTTTTCTTGCCGTAAGATATCTCTTAACAGTGGAAGTTTTTCTTGTCTGAAATTAGTATTGCAGTTCCTGATTTCCTTGCATCACTGCTGTTTGATGTATTTTTCCCTAGCTTTTGACTTTAAGCCTGTGCTTTCTTTGGATCAGATATGAGTTTCTCATAAGTATAATATCGATGGATTCTATTTTGATTTTGATGGATGCATTCAATCCATTCACTGTAGGTGAACACAAGGCAATAAATGATATATAGGACTTTATTACTGTCATTTGAGTTTTTGTTTTTGTGTCTGTTCCTTTGTTTCTCATTTATTTTTTTTTAGCTTTTCCTTTATGTGGTTTTTGGTGTAGGCTCTTTCAGTTTCAGCTACTTCTCAGGTATATATCTTAGCTGTCATCTGGCTTATCACTGCCTTTACATCTCTCTTGATAGTCTTTTATAAATTGTAACTGTATCGTATTTCTATGTTCATAAGAATTCGATAATTTCATTCCCCCCATTGGTGATTTTTGTTCTCTCTTGTGAACCCTGTTTTTGTTTTTCCCTTTGCTTTCTTATTTATTTTCAGTCTCAGAATTTGGTTGGTATTTGTTTTTCTTTCTTTGCTGCAAGACCCATTTTAAAATTTCCTGGATAGCAGGTTTGGTGGTAGAGAAATCAATTAAGTTTTGTTTATCATTGAAGATCACTATTTCTCCCATTATATTTGAATGATAATTTTGCAGGGTAGAGTATTAGCTGACAGTTTTTGCCTTTTAGAATTTTGAATATGCCATTCCATTCTCTCTTGGCCTATAGCCTATCTTCGAGAAGTCTGATAATAGCCTGATTGGTGTACCTTTGTACGTAATGTTCCTCTTTTCTCTATCAGCCTTGAGTAGTTTTTCTTTGTCATTGACATTTGCTACTCATACTATATGTACAGGAGTAGGTTTTTTTTGTTTTTAGAAATTTTGGCGTTATTTCTGCTTCCTGGACCTCCGTGCTTGCTTTTTGTGAAAGATGTGGGAAGTTCTCTGCTATGTCCAATTTGAGTAGGTTTTCTGTTCATTTTCCCCTCTTCTCTCCTTCTGGGATACCTATGATTCTCATATTTGTTCCTCTCATGGCATTCAATAGCACTAGTAGGATTTCTTGATTTTTCCTTAATCTTACTTCTCACGCCTCTTCTGTGAGGGTCTGCCTCTGATTATGTCCTCAATTTCTGAGATTTGTTCCTCTGCATAATTGAGTCCATTTATGGAGCTTTCTATGTTTATCTTCAATTCATTGTTGTTTTTGTCTCTAGTATTTCTTTTAAGTCTTTCCCTGTGGCCTCTAACTCCTTGGTGACATGCTCCTATTAGTCTGTTACTTCTTTGTTGAGGTCTTCTAATTGCTTTTGGGTGACTATGTGTCCTTCCTGAATCACATTCAGCTTTTTCATAACTACTTTTCGGAACTCTTTTCTGTTAGGTCGTCCCACATTTAACGTCAATGGAATTCTGTCCCTGGGAGGCCCTAGCAACTTCCTGTCTTGGGTCATTCATGCTTTTTGGGGTGACTTTGCTTTTGGCATGGCTTTCTTCTCTGTCTTATATTTAGTACTGCGACTTCCTTTTTTTTTATGTTGCATTTCTTCCTGAGTGGTGATTTGGGGTCCTGGCATGACATTATCCACTTGGCTCTCGTGTTTGGTGGGGCCTGTTCCCCTGTCATGTTCAGTTTTGGTGGACCCCAAATACTGTTTACAAACAGATCCTATGAGTTCTATGTAGCCCACAGCTTTCCAGCACTGGTGGAAGAAGACTAACAGGTTGGTCCTCTTGCACTCCTGTGAAGTTGCTGAAGCTCCTTCAGGTTACAAGTCCTGTTCTTGCTCAACCCAGCTCTTCAACCAGGGGGCAAGTTTGCCTTTCAGTCTTCGTGTTCTACTTTAAAGACTGGGATGGAGAGGATTTGCCTCCCTCATCACTGTTATCTGGAGCCTGTCCTGGAAACCTCCACTTCAGAACCTGTGCTCTATTAAGCATAGGTTTTGAAATGTCCTTTGGTGATACTTACAGCTCAACAGTCATGGAGCAAGATCAAAGTGGTGGGTTCACAGGTCAGCAGAAGAACCATAAGGAGGAGGATGAGATAGTCTGAGTGGCAGTGGAGGTGTCTTCTTCACAGCTGGCATCAAGAACAGCTCTTTAAAGTGTGAATTTATTTGCAATGGTTCTCTGTACACTGATGTTAAACCTGAATTATTTTAGACAAAATGAAAAAAATATTTAATAATTTCACCTCTGGAAAAAAGTTTTAAACTTGATTTAAAGAATATTAATCAGTTCACATTAAAAAATAAAAAACAATTCAAGAATTTATATCTTAAAAAGATAGTCTGTGTCTTAAATCTCTCTCTCTCTCTCTCTCTCTCTCTCTCTCTCTCTCTCTCTCTCTCTCTCCTCTCTGTAATTAAGATTTAGGGGCAAAGGAAAGCTAAAACTTCAAAAATGTATCTATTACATCATTTGGTCACTGTGTACAGAGCTATACTAGCAATGAATAATAGAATAAATAAAATCTAAGTAATTTTAGAGTTTATGCTCTTTTCCACAAGAAGATACTGTCTTAGCAGAGATTTCTACCTATTTCTCCATGTGATTCTTCAAGAGAATTCTAATAAGAAAGGAGTCATGGAAACGGCAGTCAGACAATGAAAATAATTCTAGGGGATATTATTGAGCCTTTATCCTGTCCCACTCAGTGTCAATGAAGTATGCAAATTCCCACAACTTTGACTGTCATGACATTGTTATAAGATTGCTTTGCTTCATTAATAGCATGGCTGACATATATAGTGCAACTCCAATAAATCTTAAGTATTTTCAAGCACTTTATAAATATTGTACTTTTTATATGATATTAAAAGATATAAAAAGATAGGCAACTCAAAATTTAATTTGCCAGTTTACAACTATTATACTTGATCTTAAATTTCTAATTTTTTATATCAACTTATAAATTGTAGCTCTCTTTCACGAAAAAGTTGTTGCTATTTTTTGATATTTTTGAATTCCTTTTTAATTCTATACAGTTAAGAAAAAATTCACTCCAGAAATCTCAGAATTTAAAATTACTTCAGAAAACTCTGATCAATTGTTGTCCACAGAATTTTGTTCTAAGAACTATGTATACATATGTGTGTACGTACGTAAACTGTTCTCCAAGACTTTATAATCTTAGGGGTTATGTGATCAGACTATTTTCAGATAGAAAGAGATAAGTAAAGATCTGGAATATAAATGTGGATATGAACATTACAAGTGCAGATGATCATACAGTATACAAAAGTAAATCAAAATAAATATCAAAGTTGCTAAAATAATTACCATTGGATATTCCAAAGAAATAAATTAATCTTGAGTTAAGGAAATAAGGTAGCTTTATCAATAGATATTCACATTTGAAGAGATAAAGAGGTTACACAATCTCATAGAACATTACATCAGTTTATTTTAGTTTCCTAAACAAGAGCTAATATTTTAACTCAAATTTATTTTCTTTCTTTAATTGCTAAAACTGGCCAGAAATCAATATCCTTTTTATTAAGTAATAACGATGATGTTAATATAACAATATTAAAGATTAAAATTAATAGAGCCCTTACTCTGTAAGGGGACATTATTTTTAACGTGCATAATCTCACTCAGTTCACACAATGAAGTTCACACGATCATTTTTTGAGTAATATTGACATGTTTCAGATGAGTAAATAGGACATTATAGAGGTTTAACATGCTGAAATTTAAGTGGTAATTAATGAAATCTAGTTATAAATCATGGTCTATAAAAATTTAGAAATTAAAACTTTAATGACAAATTTCCTTGCATTAAAGGAATAATGGCAAATCATCAAACTGTATATAACATAATTTCAAAAGAAAATAATAGGCAAATTTAGCCTGAATATGCACATTTTTTCTTCCAGTTTGTCATGGCCATTATGCTATAAAGCTCAAATATTATCTGATTATCATAGGTCGTATCTTGGAATGAGGGCATTGAATACACTCACCCATGATCATCATCATGAATCTGCTCTGCAACCAGTACAGCTAATAAAATCAACATGCTATTAGTTTGTCTACTTGCTTCTATTGGGAAATCATCTTCAATTTCACATCACTTTCAGTTATATAATTTAAAAGATAAAGAAGCAAAGATCCCCAAAGATTGAGATCTTTTCCTTGGTGAAACAGTGTTATCTACTCAATTACAACTCAAATTTTCATATGTGGAATTCAGTGTATGTCATATATGTCAATAGCAAAATTACTGGAACATTTGGGGGACACAATTAATGGCAAGTTATAATTGTCCCTTAAAAATAATTCTATTTAAATAGGTTTTTCTTATGTAATGGATCAGAAGTAGCTGTATTGGCTCTGCAACTTTAAGCTGTGACTGCTTTTCTCAAAGCTTTCTGATGTGCAGCATGTGAATATTGTTTCTACTAAACTACTAATTGGATGTGAAGATCCAATTAGAATGTATATTTACATATTCTCATTATCTAAATTATCTAATCTGTATACTCAAAGAATGCATTTCAACAATCTGGAAATGAAACAAACTACTTTTTAAAATTGTGAGTTTTGTCTCAGGGCATTATTAAATTTTAAAGAAAAGTATTAAGTCATTGTTATGATTAGACACACATATATACATAAGTATGTATATATATACTTATGTATATATGTGTATATATGTGTATATATATATATATATCTGTACATACAGAGAGAGAGAGAGAGAGAGAGAGAGAGAGAGAGAGATATGATAGTCAGGCAGTCTAATAGATACAGATAAATCTGATGAAAGAATCCTTTCATCTTCTATTGGTTTTATTTCTCAAAGCAACATGTAGTTTCAAATTGAGGTATTCCAAAACAAGATACTTATGTACTTTTTCTACACCATGATCTTTTTAAAGCAAAACTAAAAAATGGTTTCTAGGGAAACCATTTTATGTAGACTGCTATTTTCCATGAACATGAAAAATAATATGTATATATTATGAATAATTAGAAGCATGAAGAGGAAATATATTTTAATGTATCAACTTATCTGATTTCAGTCTTCAGAGCAGATATTTTTATTAATCCTTGATAACGCCAGTCTAGTTCCAATGTAAGAAAAATAAATAAAATAACAAAAATTATAACTAAAATTTATCAGAATCTTACACTGTGCCAAGAACCCAGTTAAACAGCTTACATAAAATTTTATTACAGTGTTAGGAGACACACTATTTTAATCAGGTATACTTTCTCTCTCTCTCTCTCTGTGTATACACATACACACATATGTATATACACACATATGTACATATAAATATCATAAATTCAAAGTTGTATTCTATGAGAACTAAGTGAAGTGGTATTGGTTTGTCTTACCATTATTCACTTCACAATACTTCATAATTATTGAGCACTGATTTTATTTAAGTTCAGAGTTTTTTTTCATTCATAGCACAATTATTTCCATGTTTGTTTGCTGGTTAACAATAAAAGTTTGCTGTGCTATTATCATTGTAATTACATTGTAAATGAGGCTTATTCTTTAACATATGCATTTAAAACAAAAACATGCTTTCGTAAAATTGTAATCTTGCCTTGTTTTTCAATTCTGTTTTCACAATCCCTTCTTTCATAACTTTTGTGGATCAGCACCACAAGCAATGTACTGCACAGTTGTAGAAAGGTATAATTTACTGAGACCCTTTCTATTACATGGCATCTGATGAGATATTTTTTAATCATTCTCTTGAAAAATTTTTAGCTTTCAATTTTTTTGACAGTTGTTCTAATTTTATTACATTCAACTTAATAATATAGATGTTAGAATACGGCCATATTCAGTCTTATGTAATAAATATCTTTGAAAACTTCATTTGAGAGCATATTTCAATGGATGCTAAATGACATTTTGATTCTTTGTTTTCTTGTGTGATTTCTAGCTGTCTCAAACCAAGTTAAACTTTCCCAAGACAGTTCTGTGTAACAAATAATCAACTGAAGTAGGCTCAAAATTGCTCTTTCAACATGAAAGTATTGCCACTTGAGCCTTTTTTTGTTTGTTTGTTTTGTTTTGGAAATTTTCCTTTCCTGTCTGCTAAATGTTTTATTTGAGCCAAGATCTAAAGTATATTTATGAGATTGAATTTCAATGAGTTAGGAAAATATCATTTCTAATACAATCTCTCAACATAAAGACAAGATAACCCAATGAGTATTTCAAGTTATCAGAAGTCCCAGAGAAAAACTGCAAGTTTTAATGTACTGACAATTACTGCTTCAAATTCCTCCTTCACATTTTTGAAAGGCTTGTTATTTTTGCCTCAACTATAGCTCTTAAAATCATAGCAATACAGTATTTATTAGTTAATAAATATAGTACAGACAGAAACTTGTTTATCAGTATTTTTTTTTTTTTTGAGACATTATATGATTTACAGAAAACTTATAAGAGTTTTCTAGGATCATATAGAAATGTTTCCAGTCATGGCTAGTGGCTTAATAAATAAACTGTAGAAGTATTCATGCATACAGATTTCCAAATTTTAGTAGTTCTGAGTTGAAGTACAGAAAAATGATATTCTTAAAAACATTTTATAAAAGGGAATTCCGTTTATTGTAACAGAAAAATACCTGAAACAGACTTACCTTTCCACAGATAGCAAACAAAAGATAATAGCACAACTTTTTTAGTGCACTAAGGAGTTTTCTTAAACTGACAAAATCTCCTAGGCTAAACTTGGAAAAGTAGACCTGTCCAGGAGACCTGGAAAGTGATCAGAAAATTATCATTTTACTGATTTGTGTAGTCAGAAAGTTATATTTGTGAGTCCAAATTTAAAAATGACTGGAAGGTGAGATGAAAAATTACAGAAAGGAAGGACTACTGAGAAGATATAAAAACAAATATGAACTTGTCCACATTCTTATCTGAGCTCTATATATGCTTTGATGAGGATCCAGAATACTTAGCAGGAAATAATATTGGAAGAATAAAACAGTGGGATAGACATTTTTGCTGCTGACCACGATACCTGGAAAGGGATAGGAAGATAGGTTCAGTCATATTATCAGAAGATAAACTTTAGAGAAAGAGAATAGAATTATAGTGAATTATCTACAACATTCAAGCCATTACCTTCCTATGAAGAACAATATGGGTATAAATTATTTTATTGATAGTTTTATTAGATGTTTGAAAAAACTACAGCTAAACTTATATGAATTCTTTCAAATGTAAAGAATGAAGAAACTATAAACCTTAATTGCTTTATGAAGACAATAATCTAGAAATGAATGCAAGACAAAGACAATAGAGAAAAATAAACATTAGGCTTTTATTTCTGATAAAAATAAGTAAAAATATTAATAACAAAAATTGAATTACAGGCGGTTGAGGGAAAAGCGTGAAGACCTGGCCTCATCTACTACTGAACATGCTAAAGATATAGTTTTAGCAGATATGTTATTTGTGTGCAGATGAGTTTTTGTCTGTGGAATTTTATTTTTTTGTAAAAGATATCCCTGGCCTTTGATTGCTTCTGGTATACAGAAACAAAATGCAACGTTGAGGAAAATATTAGGTATCTACATGGATTTGGCTAGCCTAAAAAAATGTATAATCTAATTATCATCCAGGTTTAGAAACCATTGCATTTTTAGATGATTAATCCACCCTCATTGTTGCCAGTTGTCTCGGAATGGTAGAGTGATGATTTCAATTACTTTTAGGCAGTGACTACAGAGACTAACCAGCAAACTAGAAAACAATTGTTTACATCAAAGCCTTTCCTTACACCAGCAGCTAACACTTCTCTACATTATCTGAACAGAAAGCCTCCAGTAAGGGAATTTTGTTCTCCTTAGCTGTCTCCAACTGTTTATTCAGCCATTGTCAATTACTGATGAGTGTATGAAGTGCCTGGTAGTTTTTACTGTTTTATATTGTTTCAAATGTCTCCAACAGTTGAAAACATTTCCTTATGAGATGCAAAATACAGTATTATATATCAAAATATTTACTCATTACTCCATCAATTAATTTGTAAGTGCCTCTTAAAATATTACCTGGTACTTTCATAACAAATCATTATTACAAAAGACTTTTAAAAATTGTTGTACTTCAAAAAAATTAATTGAAGCACCAGGGAGTATCATCACAATAAAGTTAACATTTTAAATCTTTCATCACAAAGGTTTACATGCATTGTATCAGCTAATCTTCATGACCGTACTACAACTACACATTATTATCTCTTCTCCCAGCAAGGCAGAAGTAATGTAAACTCTTCAGGTGATCCTGAAGGTGATGCCTGGATATATAAGCTAGACATTGGTTCAGATTTGGATGTGAATAACACTTGTCAGTGAAAATGCAAATTCATTTATTTTGAAAACATTGCATGTGGTTTATACAGACATCAAAAATACAGAAACATGCTTTTAATTTGTATCGCAGATATTAATCTGAAAGTTTATGAACAATTCTACATCTATTTGGTAGATTCAATTTATTTGAATCACATGTCTGTTCACACTTTCACCGATTACATAATGATGGGTTACACTTCTCTATTAATGTCACGTGATAGTAAATGTTTGTGAAAGCAAGACTAGACCCTTAGGAGCTCATTTTGATAAGTAGTGTTAATTGCCATAAAATCAATCATGAAGCATATTGGTCACTTCACATTTGTGAAGTAATAAAAAAAGTGAATTTATAGTCTGACTAAAGAAGTGTTAGCCAGTCACATGTCACATGGAAAAAATGCCTGGGAAGTATTATTTTATTTAGAATGAATTTTTAGCAGACTGAACCAAATTACCAATCCATAACCATTTCTGCAAGGGTGAAATAAATGGAAGAGTCAGGAAAGAAAAATTCTATTTCATACCTGAGTTGGTATGTAATATACACATGTCACTCCCAAACTTAACTGCTGATGACTCAGACCCAGTTAGAAGTCCCAAGATAATAAAATCCCTCAATACATTGGAATCTAGTCACATGGGAAAAGCAGGGGAAAAGACTCTAGGTTGACTGATTTAAGTTGATGTCATTCTTTTTAATTTCCTTCAGAAGATTTCAAAATGATGTGTCAAAGCTGCATATCAAGGAAAATAGGAGACTGTTTAGATAGCTTTTGTAAGCTAAGTTAGTATTGCTCAAGCACAGGCACTGACAAACTATGACTGGTGGAGAAATCTGGCCTGCTGCCTACTTTTATAGTTGTATTGAGAAAAAAGCCACATTCACTGTTTACGTATTGTCTATGGTACCATCACAAAGTTTGGTAGTTTAGATCAGCAATGCCCAACAATTTATTATATGGTACCTTACTAAAAATGATCTCATTCTATGATCCAACAGTCTGTCATTTATTTAAGAATGTTGGAGAGGCTTTTCCCTACTTCTCATTTTGTTATGTAGTAACCATGACTCTTAAAAGATTTTTTGACTCACACTTCACTTATTTTTTCCCATGACAAAAGAATGCATTACCTGATGGGTGAGTGATAGTCATAGGTCTACACTATTGCATCGGATGGATCTAATCCTCTAAGTGGTTATTAAAATAGTGTTTTTGTTCTAAGCATTAAACTTATGATACATAATCCTAGATAAGTGTGTCTGTTCTGCAGTTTCTTTTTCTTAAGGGAATAGTCTATACATTTGACTAGGAGTAGGAAGTATTTGCAAGTCTATTTATTTCTCATCCCCCCAACAACTATTCAATAATAAAGATGATCTTCGTCTGCTGGTCCTCTGTGTTATTCATTTTTCTTTTTAGAGCTGTGATTGGGAAGAGGGTGTGATTTAGTTAAAATATATGATTTTAAGAACCTCAATATATCAGGTGTCACATGTTGGCATTACATTTGAGTTGTTCACACTCTGGTGTAGTTGACTGTTACTATTTTGGGACTTGATACTGAAAATTTCACATTATTAGAAACAATCATAACTTTTTTTGAAGTCTCCAACTTATCTAACTGGTATAGGGGAAGTATGCTATGAAATACAGCAACTGGTTTGATTAAATTAAATATTTGGGTGAAGTTTTATGCTAAACGCTGAAATCAAATTTACTTTCTTAGTTTTGTTCACTAATAAGTTCTCTTTTATCTGAGCAGGTTTGTATATGATTATCCACAATAATTAGTGTTAAGGGACATTTAATACAGTTTTTCAAGAAATCTTAGAAGGTAAGTTATTAAAAGTATATAAATAATAATCTGCTATGAATGTGTTGCCACCTCAGGTCATAGAAAGATAAGTAGAATAGTATCTCTAAAATACCTCAGGAAGGAAAGAATTACACATTTTACTCATCTGATCAAAATTCCTTAATGATTGTGGTAGATAGGATAATGGTTTCCAAAGGTTGTTTACTTCCTAATCCTTGGATTCTGTGACTATATCACCTTACCTGGCAAAATGACTTTACAGATGTGATAAATTATGGAAATAAAGATGACAAAAAATTTCTATATTGTCCAGGTTCAACTGCTTAACCTAACCACAAAACACACTAAATGTGAAGAAACTCCTTCTGCTTCAGTCAGACAGAAAGGTGACTCTCGAAAGCTTATAGTTTTGACCCATACGGTTTGAGATAATATCAAGATAGATATAGCTAAAAAGAGGGTGGAAGACCCTCTTTTCATTTTAATTTTGAATTACAATATATTGTTGTGAAAGAAAGTGATCTAATGTATGGGTGTGTGGAATTCTTGAGAATCTCTTTTGAGCATAATAAACAAATGCATTTACATCTCCCATAAGGACTTGATACATATTTACTTTATTATTGACATAGCTAGCTATACAGCTAGCTACTAGCTTTCATTTATCTGTAATATTTATACATTTTAGTGGTTATCAAGAACATATAGCTTTCTTTATTTTCAAAATATATTTAATTAGCAGACATTATGTAACACTTTACTGTGCTAGGTTTATTGTACCATCACTGTGAAGATTGTCATATAATGCATTTTCAAAGATATGATGGAACCATTAAATTGATAGTGTATGTCTCATAAAGTAATGACTCAATTATAAATAATACCAGTTTATGTAGTCTTGTTACTTGTGTTACTCAAATTCTCCATATTCCTGCCAATATTTTTGTCTCATTTATTTAGCGATGTATACTGATTTTAAAGAGATCTGTTAAATCTTTGATAAAGTTGCAATCTTTCTTTTTCTTATATTTCTACTATTTTGCTTTCTGTACTTTGAAATTATATTCTCAGACAACTGATGTGTAGTATATATTTTGGGTGGATTCTGCCTCTATCAATATGAAATATTAATATTCTCCTGCTTCGTAATTTTCTATTTTATTTTTAAGTTTCTAACCTATCATATACCAAACATTTATTCTAATTTCTATAGAAAAGAAATACAATGCAACCTGCAAATATGAAACACATAGACAACTTTTAATTGTCTAGTAGCTATATTTTTTAAAAGTAAATAGAAAAAGGTATAATTAATTATGATATACTTGTAATAATATACTATAATGCACATATAACAATAATTTTATTTGATAAAATATGTAAATAATACTACCACTATTTAAACATATATCTATATGAATTGTTAAGATAGTTTTGTCTTCTTTCATACTAAGTATTCAATATCAAGTGTATATCTAGCACTTTCTAAATATCTCAGTCCACATGAGCTATACGTTGAGATTTATAATCTCCCTTAACTATGTAGCTTTTAACTTGATACAATTTAGAAAGTAGTGTATTGCGTGAATAAAATAGATAAAAATTCACTTCCTTGTTAAATTTACAAAACTTCATAAAATTTTTCACCTAGAATCAAATGAGTTCATCAAAAATAAACCATAATTTGAAATAAAAAAATAATTGAACAAAGCAAGAAAGCAAACTTAAAGGAAGAAAATGTAAAGGTATTACAAAATAAGAAATTAACAACAGAAAGCTTTAAAAGACAGAAGCTTTAAATTATTATCACTTTAAAAAAATTTAATATCAAACTTGAACAGGTGATAATTCAATCAAGAAAAAAACTATAAATAATATAATAAGTTCTTTCAGGAATTAGAAGATGAAAATGTGAAAAGTTTTATTCTGAGGTGATACATGAACAGAAATGGAGAAAAGTGGTTGTATTTTATAACAAATGTATGATTTTTGCCTGTTTTGAAAACCCGCAAACTGAGAGGGCCATTGTGGTCATAGTACCCTGAACTGCAGACTGCCTACTTCTCTTCTGGCTTGGAGTGATAGACACAAGCACAAATTTCCAATAGAGAGCAATCAGATTTCTTTCCTAGGAAACTGATTCCTAAACTGATGGATATGAAGAAGGTGTTTAGCTTTGAGTTACTTTAGGAGAGGTCTTACAGAAAATCTTCAGGAGTTCCTGCTGCTAAGGTCTTCGAGCTCCATCTAAAAGTATGTTTGTTCACTTCATCTTTTAAGTTTCTGGTAACACCTATAACCTTTCAATAAAATCCTCTTTTTCTTTTCACTCAGTGAGCTAAGGTGAGTCGTTGTTACTTGCTAACAAAAGAACCTGCTACCTGGGATCTGTGAGAGATGAGAAATAGCAGATATCAGGGTCAAATTGTTGCTTCTGGTATTTCTAAACAACTGTAAATAAGAGATGGCTATTTCAGCTCTCAAAAGTTTACTTTGAATGAAGAATAACATATAAAGCTTGCATGTGCTCCTCTGGCAGAAATTTCTTCTTCTAGTCTGGGGGCCAAAACTGGCAAAAGCCATTTCAGAAAATAAAATGTCAAGAAAATACACCCTCAACTTACAAATGTTTTACTTCCCTCTCTTGAATGTTAAAACATTATTCTGGGAAGAACTGAAAATTGTATAATAGTGTGTCAAGGATACATAGGATCAGAAATGTTCTTGACTCCATTCCTTTTCTTTCTTAACTTATGAAATTATCACTGTTGTTCCTCCTGTAGTGGAAAACATAAATAATTTGTTTCATTTTTCAACACATTCTTCACTGAGCTTTAACCACAATTAGAATTCAACATAGCACTTAGGATGGAGTGAAATATCCAGAAATAAAAAAAAAAAAGGTCACATTTAAAAAGGATTTATAAGACCTTCCTAATTTACATATTAAAATATGGAAATCTTTTACAGTGAGTACAGTTTTGAACATTTTTTAATGAAAAATGAGACAATGTTTGGATTTGTCTCATCGCTATAGGTATATATTCTTACACATACTTTTATTTTCAGACACACACATTCACACACAATTGGATTCGGTATGCAATAGGATAATTCAAAAGTCAGTTATCATTTTCCGGCAGGCTGAATTGGGCAATATAAATCTCATCCGAAGTCTAACATACACATTTGTCATTAGAATGTTATACATACTATATTATAGAGGGATGGATAGCAAAAATACAGATACAAGGATACTTGATTTCTCTTGCCATGATGCCCTTTCCATCTAACACAATCCTTTCTAGACTCTCAAAACTGATGATGATGAGATAGATATATGATAGATAGATGGATATATGATAGACAGGTAGGTAGGTACATACATAGAAGGTAAGTAGGTAGATGATACATACATATATGCAGGTATATATATATATATCCCAGATAAAGAGAGAAAAGAAAATATGTATTTGGGATACATTAATGAGAGGAATATAAGTATCTTAAAGACATATTTTGTCACTACTCATCTAAACTAGAAATAATGATAGAAGAACATATAATCCAACAGGAATTTCTGATCTCAAATGCAATTGGAAGAATCCTTAGCTAGCTGAGTTCATTTTCTTGAGAAGTGACGTTTATGTGGACATTGTGATAGTCTTCAACCTACTCACAGTAATCAGGGCCCAATGATGTGTCAGGCAGCATTTTCTGAAAATCACTGGATTTCCAATAGTTAAAATGAAAGACAAATAAATTGCTTGATTTGCAAAAACGAAACAAATAGTTCAGCTTTGATTTGATTCGCAAACTTTTTCACAAAGAGTCAAAACTTTTTTTAAAACTACATAATTAACTAACAGTTACATAGTCTGCCTTTACTGCACCATATGTCACAGGGAACATTATAGGTTTTGTTTGTTTTTTAGGGAGGAAAATTTTATGAAATTGCATATGCCTGTTATTAACATGTCTCACATTTCCTACAGATAATTAAGCTTAGGAAACAAAAAAATAAATATTTTGAGAGAATAAGCATAACTCCTATGTAAATATATTTACTAGGGACTTGAAATATATTGTGAGGTACCAAATGGAGTGAGGTTTTTTTTTTTTTTGTGGGAATAAGAATTTTTGATCTCTTGACTTTAATCTTTGATTATTTTCCAGTTCCTGAAAATATAATAAAAAATACATATTCTAGCATTGGTTCCTTAGCCTATATATGGTAATATGAAGTGTGCAGAGATAACTGCAAGTCCATGGAATAGTCCATCTTAGTCAAACATTATTATTGTCATTATCTTTCTTGAAGAAATGAAAAAGACTTATTCATCAAAGGCTTGAAAGTCACATGACAACAGCAATTTCTATCAGTTTGATTCAATTCTCCAGATTGAGCAGCAAAAAATATAAGTACATATGGAATAATATAAAACAGTAACTCAAATATAACTGTTGTAGCAAATACTATAGCTGACTATACGGCATGATGACAAAATAATTCTCCTCTAAGATATTCATGTCCAAATCCTCGTAATCTATGAGTATATTATGTGATATGGCAAATGAAACTTTGCCAACTTGTAATTAAGCTAAATGGCCTTGAGATGGCAATGCTATCCTGGATTATCCAGGTGGTCCCAATCTACTCTGGATCCTTAGAAGTGACAAAATGTTTCCAGCTTTGGTAGGACTAGAGATGCAAAGATGGAAGCAGGATCAGAAGACACCACTTTGCTGTTGTTGTTGTTTTTTTTTTTTTTTTTAATGGAGAAGAAAATCATAAGCTAAGAAATGTATGTTGGGTCTAGAAGGTGAAGAAGACAAATAATTGAATTATCCTCTAGACTCTAGAAAGAAATAGCCATGCTGACAACCTGATTTTAACCCAGTGAGATCTATGTTGGACTTCTGACCTACAGAACTGTGAAATAATAAATTTTAACAGCTCTAAGTCATTAAATTTTGCAGCAATTTTGTAGCATACAATGGATATTGGCCTGTAATGATATAGGTTCTGATATTTTGTGTATAGTTTTTGATGAGAATATTAAAATTCCTATGATTGATAAAAGCTATCAGAGCCCATTTGCTTTCCCTGTAGAAATGGAGGAGCAGGTTTTCACTCTTGCTTCACTGAGGCATGGATTTTTACACCCAATGGCTCACTGTGTATAAAATCCCTCATTTGACAGAATGCCATCCAGGTCCACCACTCTGATGTTGTCATGTTTATAGACTGAGAGTAATAAGGAAGAATCCAATCTACTTGGCATCGGAAGATGACAAAAATATCTTATTAAAAATATCCCTTACTTTAGAACAGTTATAGGAGGAACAATGACATAGTGACATAACGTGTGTATGGTATACACCCTGCTGCCTGTTATTCCTCCCCATGGATTTAATTAACGTAGTAATGGATTCAATATTGAAGACTTTAGAGGTAAGCTATAGAAGATTTCCTGATAGAAATAAATTTTGTCAATAACACAAATATGCCACCTGTAACATGAGAAAGATCTTGCACTACTCAATGCTTCTGAGAAAGTCTGAAATCATGTCCATGTTATCTGGTAGCTCTCACAAACAGAAAACGGACAGAAAGCAGACTTACATGGATTTAAATAGAAGACTGATGCAAGAGAAACCAAAGACTTTTGACCAAGGTATTTTATGCTTCAACAAGAATTTCTTCCTGTCATATCTTTGGAATTGCTTTAAGATTTTAGTAAAAACTAAATGGCCAAGCACTGGGAAGTTATATCATCTTGTGACTTAAGGTGTTTATCACAAAAGGATGCTATTTAACTACTCAATACTAGCATAAGGTCAGTAAGTCTCACCTAGCTGGGAGACAGCATTCCTCTCTGTTTTCCTGGGACTCCAGACTTGAAGGTCCCAGACTCCTGGAGACAGGGTCCCCTTCCGGTCTCTCACATACATTCATTGCAGAGAGGCTTCCCAGGCAGCTTGCAGGGTCTTACATCCTCTGGAAAAGAGATTTCCATTTTTTTCACATGCTTTAAGTCCTGCATCCTCCTCCTCAGAAGCTCAGGGTCCAACATCTGCATGTGGGTTTGAACTAGCTGGGGCTTTTACTCTTTTTTATCTTCTTTTTGGTATGGGATTTCCTTTGCCCTAGGGCTCAAGACAAACACTGGGTAAAAATACTTCCTGTTCAGGCTCCTTACATTGATGTTATAAGGTTATATGAGAAAAAAAAAAAATCAAACAAACCGAACTAAAGGATGCTCTATAAAATCTCGATGAGTATTCTTCAAAACTGTCAAGTTTATGAGTAATAAGTACACTGAGAAACTAACAGAACAGGTGAGGCTGTGACTAAATGTAATAGAGCATCCTGAGTTGAATTATGGAATAGTAGAGAATATTAGTGAAAATCTGGTAAAATCTTGATTAAGTATCTGTTTTAGTTAATGTGTTAATAGCTATGTTTTAGGTTTGACAAGTTTTCTGTCATCATTCACCATGTTAATTAACATTAGGGCAATCTGACTGCAGGCTGAATTGGAGCTCTGTACATCTTCCAACTATTCTGTAAATCAAAATAATCTCAAACCAGAGAAGTTCTTGCAAAAAAAATATATTTCTAGTGTATTTCTTTAATGCAAAAGATACAAAAGATAGGTATTTAGTTTGCAAGATGAAGGAAAACTCCCAGTTACCAAATGAAGCAGATCAACAGTGAAAAATATTAATGCTCCAGTACTAAAAGAAGATCTACATAGCCCTGCTATTGGATTCTAGACCTAATTTTAATGCAAAACAAGCCTCTATTTTTAAACTACATAGGTTCTAAAATATACCCTGCAGCATACTTCTATACTGAATTTCATTATTGTTATATATAGTCTAGTATCCAAAATATTTGCAGTTAAATAAGCTGTATATTTCCATCAGGAAAATGCAAAAACTACAAAGTCAGGTTTATTACACACTACAGAAGGAGAGATCACAACACACAATAGAAAAATGGGTTCTCTCAAACAAAAGGCTTTAGCATAGACCATATTGATAAGGTTCGGTAGATAGAAATTGATCATGAAATGATGTTGTCAGAGATTGTAAGATGTTATAACTTACAGATTTTGTAAGAAAAGTCAGTGATTGTATCTTTAGAGCAAATGAGTTCATGTGGAGTTTCGTACAATTTTTCTGGAATATATTCATCTGGCAAATGGGAAAAAAATTAAGTGTAGCCTAGAATGAATGTAATGGTTTGGTGTGAAACACTCCATGGTTTGTAAGTCAAAATGAGGTCTATTTTTGACAAGTTGTGGTTTCTATAACATGTCTCAACTGTCTCTGACAGTCTAGCTGTCAGAAGGGCCATTTATCACTTTATCAAAGTCAACCAACATTGCATAATATAACATAATTTTATAAAATGCAATTTTAAATGCTTTGAAAGAAGTTTGTTAGGCATTTCAGGTGCTGTTCTAGTTAGTATTAAAGTTTTTAATCTAGGAAAGTTCTCAAAATTACATGTTGCCATTATTTAAGGTAAATTTAATCCAGACAGTGTTCATAGAAATAAAATTGTAATTTGCTAAATCATTTACCTATTCCACAAATCCTACAAAATTTCTTTTTAAAAGAATCCTAGGTTTCCTGCAAGTTTTTTCTTATTTGCTATATAGCATTTCTAAATATGATTAAATAGTGTTACCTATATTAATTTGTATTTGTCTTATGGTTTTTATGGCACTTTTTTTTGTATTTTACTGCAGAATTGATATTAGTAACTTTTATGTGTGTATTTAGCATATTAAAATAATAATTTTTACTTAATAGGATTATAACTCCAAGTTCAAGGAGAAAATGTTTTATGCTTATTCTAGCACAGTGAATGGCACTTATTTTATACTAAGTAGATATTATTAAGTGCGAGATTGCATAATAAGTGAGCAGAAGTGGTCAACCAGAGAGGAATTTGAGATGTACTCCAATGGCAAGTACAATCTCTAAAGATAGAAATTATAAATTGACTTAATGCTTATTTTCTAATGTTCTTACCAATTTTGTGATTAAAAAATAGTAAGTGAAATTTGAAATTATTGTACTCATAGATCATAACAAATAGTAAAAAAAAATAAAGAGAAAAGGCATTCTTATATTCAACCAAATTATTTTTGACTAGAAGAAAATTATGAAACCCTTAGAAATATTGTCAAAAATGTATGTGAACAAATATCTGAATAATTCATCTTTTTTTCCCTCATTGGTTTCTTTACACCTGCATGAAAAATATTCAAGAAAAACTAATTTTTAAATCATAGCAGAAGTTGTAACTGAAGAAACAATATATTCTTTAAAGGAAAACATAGTTTTTAAGTTTCATGTTCTTTGAACTTCAGAGAATATGTAATAGACCATTTGTCCTGCTTTATTTCTTATTTTTATTTGCACATATAAATTGATTCAGCAAGAAGTCATAATTGAGGCATATACTCTTTTCTCACTCTTCGAACAATTGCTTTATATAATATAATGAAGTAACTATTGCCATGCAAGTAAACTAAAGATAAGTTTCTTCTTGTGTTGTATTAAACCACAACAACGGAATTTCATTCTTGACATTTGGCTATTTCCAATAGTTAGCTCACTGAAATCATAAAAATCCTGATAGTTTTACATGTGCTTCATAGATCTTTGTGACATTTTCTTGTCAGTAATGTCAGCATGATTGTGACCCATCCTAGAAACTTAACTTTGCTCCATCTGGAGCACAACCTCTCTTCCTCCCACACATTACAAAACTCATTAAATAAAACTCTTGAATATTGGAACACTCTGACCTCTTGACTGTTTTTTCAAGCTCACCACAAGTCTGCATACATTTAATAGTGAACAACAAAAAAATTTAAGTAGAATAGTTTTCAAAGTCCTTTATCTTTTTGACCACTGAGAAGAACTCACCAAAATACCACTGATTAACCCCCTAATGTTATTAATATTAAGTCCTTGAGATATGACAATCTTCCTTCTTTTTGATTGCCCCAAGAACACATTGAGTTAGCTTGTGGAGCCTGGTTTCCCCCAGCCTTGTGATACAATGCATGCAAAGAGGTTTTATTGTCTAGACGCTTGTCCTGAGATAAAATCTCTGGAGATCAAGATCGGTGTTGCTAAACCTCCCTCTCCGGAAATCAGAACACATCCTCCAACCTTCTCTGTAGTAGTGATGTTTAAAATGGGATCAAGTTCTCTTTTTCAATGCAAAACCACCAGATATTTCCACACCTACCAATTAGTAGAAAATTGTACCTATATTTTGCCCGCCACTATAGAATGTATTATATAATATTATGACTGCATGTTCTTTTATAAGCTCCCACCAACATCATAGTCTTGGCGTCGTATAGACTAAAATGATGAATAACATAAATTCAGCACTATTATGGGTTAGACATTTTTATTTCCTTTGTGGTCCCTTACAAAATCCAATGTGGGAGATATTCTCATTATTCCTATTTATACACAAGAAAAATGATGTCTAAAGATGGTAGGTAAGTTGCCCAGAGTTAAATAGCTGGTAAAAGTTGGAGTTCAGATTTGAATTTTGGCATTCTAACACTAGAGTGCATTAATTTAAACACTGCCAGTTATGCAGGGTTTTCACTACCTAAGGGTCATATAGCACTTAGAATTGTTGTGGCTCACCAAGCCAGAGCTGTTGTTCATCTGGAGAATGGTAGCCCTGAACAAACATAACTCCAAGGTTAGTAAGTATGCTTCACAATAGTACTTTCAGGAGCATATATTGTTCTCTTCCTTATCACGAAAAATCTCTTAAAAGAAAATGTATCTTATGTTCCCAAGTTTGAAATTTATTAACTCCACCTATCATATCCATTTTAACAAATCCTTAAATGCACAACAGGTGGAATGACTTCCTTCTATGGCCATAAAACTAACTCTATGTGCCTCACTTTCACATACTGTGGCATTTCCATCAGAATAAGCCAGACATATGAGTTCTTACTCATTTATTAAAATGTGAAGCAACTACATTCAAATTTCTATTCCCAAATAATAACAATATGTATTTCTAAAAGGTAGGTTCACAAGTTATACTCAAAAAATGCCCTCAAAAGCTTTATTCTTCATTGAACATATTGTTATTCCACAAAACTTTTTAGTCAATAGCACTCACAAACATTGATGATGTAATAATTCATTGGAACTAAAGACAATCTAAATAATGAGCAGCAGGCTTTGTACCGGACTGAACTTGACTCTGAATATTTATTTTACAGCTTTTCATTAGCCAATACTATTTATGAAAGAGCTTATATGTGTATTTTGAAGCAGATCTTTGTGACCTTAGGCTGATGTTTTTTAAAGATTTATGTTTAATTTTTTTCACAGAAAATATAATCAATTTTTTATCGCAATAAAAATACATCAGAATCTTTAATATGTCTTGTTTTTTGATAAAGTTTTTATAATTTTATCTTTTTACATATGCTGTATTATATTAATTAGCACCCTTTGTTTTTAATTGCTTATCTTTGGGGTTTTAAACTGTTCCTACATTATAATGCTAGCTCTCAAGAGCAAGTAGTCTTTTCCTGATTTTCTTTAAAACCACTGTGCATCATGTATAATCATAGTTTCTCTGTGTTTTTTGCAAATGGACATAGAGATAGTGCAATTGCTTTGTTTCAAGAAATAAAATTCAGTTATCAGAGAGAGAAGCATCCTATTATAATTGAAGTGCTTAGATTCCCTTGACATAGATAAAATTCAGTGGGTAAATCTTTACTTCATTAAACCATTGTAGAGTCAGTCTGGCTAGGTGAAGAATTGAAAATGATACACTTTAGGGAAAAATTTAAACAGACACAACTTAATGCTATAAATTGGATTTATTCCAAGGTACTGAAATATTTATGTGTTGTTTCTTTCTGCTGTCAGGTAGCTTGCTACATGTGAATGCTATTTAGACATATAATCATTGACGTTAGGTTACTAAGTTATTGTGCTAGTAGTAAAAGTTGAAATCCTCTTATTTATTATTGGTTGAAGTTGATGCACTTTGACTTCCAGACAATACTCCTACTGAGCTCCAAAAGAATAAGCTTTAACTGAGCCTCCAGGGATCCACGCGGATGTGATACAAAAAGAAATAGAGATGTTTGAGATGTCATATCCTATAGAAGATGGTTTGGTTGCTGGCACATTCAAAAGAACGTGCTGATATTATTGAATTCAAAGAGGGACAATGGGAAATCAAGAGGAGAAAATTATTGTGGGAGGAAGAATTAAAAAAAAGTTGAAAAATCAGGAGAAGGAATTCTACCTTCATAACATCTTTATTGTTTTATTCAGTTTAAGAGACCAATACAGTTATAAAATACTAGGGTGACCATATGTAGTGCTTTAAATAGAAAAGTACTATTTGTTTTCATATTTCCTAGCCATCAATTTTGCTCCCTTTTTATAAACCAGGGCCACCTGTAACACAGGACAAAGGGACAGCTGAACTGCCCCAGAGCACAGCCTATGGAGGGGTCCCAACAGCCCCATTCTGCTTTTGTCTCAAAGAAGTATGGTCCACCTAAAATCAATGGTATGAGTTGGAAGTAATATAATTGCAAGCATAATCATGAATATTATAATAAATGACTTACCAGTGAGAAAATGCTTAATTTTAAATAATGTGCACTATTGTAAGAGCATCCATGTTGCCATTTATTCAATTCATCAACAGTAGTTACTTTTGGCAGAAAGTTGTAGCTCTTGAAGTTACTTTTCTTGGATATTTAATAATAACATTTTTAAATAAAATTAAGATTTTGAATGTTGATTATTCAGGAATTAAATAAATCATATTTTATCTGTTTCTTTTGAAGAAAATAAAAACCATTGGTTATTATTTTTTCTTACACAATGTTGAATGCTACTAACAGATCCATAGACTAAAGCTAAAAATAGATTTAATCATATTGCTCTGTACATGACAAGAAATTGTGTGGTAATTTTAAATCTTATAGACAAATTTACTTATATGTGCATAAGACAAGAAATTGTGTGGTAATTTTAAATCTTATAGACAAATTTACTTATATGTGCATAAGTCATTGTGAAGAACTATACATCAAAATGAATTAGGCAACAAAATAAGAAAAACACAATACTATTTAACAGTATTAAATGAATCACTGTATATCAGGTTTATATTTTAAATGTGCTAAGTATTATTCCTTCAGTGCAAAAGTTACTTGTTATTATATGTTTTAATATTTGCAACTTCTTTCTTGCTAAAGGACTTTGTGCCCCTTTTATTTAGATCAAGCTTGAATGTGTTTTATTTTATTCATTTAATATTGAAGGTTTTATGGTTGACATAACAACATAAAAGCTTTATCCTAATTACCTAAACGAGTTTTGATCATATTAACATATGAATTTCATTTCACACATTTTAGTTTTAAAAGCAAACAGTATTCTCAGTGTGAGAGCCTTCATCATGAATATTTTGAAGCAGTTTTTCTCAGCCTTTTAATTTTCATTTATGATTATTTGTTTTATCGAGACACAACAGCAGTAGTTTTAAGTTACAAAAAGCTAACTTTCATATGATCCTGATCATAATACAAAGTAAATTTCATGTTTCCTGAAATCCCTCTTTTTTCCTGTCTTACCTCTTCATTTTCTAAAGCACAAGCCTGTCCACTTGTGCCTTTTGGGATTATGTAAATCATTCCTTCATATGAATACAGGATGATACAGTAAAAATATGACATTTTATGGGGCATACAAATAGGACTCTGATTAAATGCTGACTTTTTAAACAGCTTCATGACCCTGAAAAAGAACCTAACTTCTCAGCTTCTTAATTTCTAGATGTGAAAGTGCAGACAATAACACCTATCCCAAAGAGTTATTTACAATGTAACTGATGTGGTATATAAAGAAAGCACAAGACAGAGAACGAATAAATAATGAGACCTTCATAATAAATATGAATTCATTATCCCTCCTTCTAATAATATATTAAAGTTATCCTAGCAAAAAAATCAGCGTAGTGTCACTTTGGGAACATATTACTCATTCATTCCATATTCATCATTGTGCATATGGTAAAGATTTTTTTTGACAGACATTAGAAGTCAAAGTAATACAATCATACATTTAAATTCCATAAATGTATTTGTTGCTTTAGGAAATTTCGATGTTATTTGACTCGGTACATTGAAATGCAATTACAAATTTAGGCATGATAATTTTTCATGAAGTTTTGGGAATGCAACCTCTTAAGATACAAAATCACGAAGTCTACCTATTATTTGAGAATATTAGAGTTGGGACAATTATCATACATGTTTCAAATGATTATTTAACAGAAACAGTATATGGACTTTAAGTCATATAACCAAGAACACAATTATTCACCTACGATGTAGTAGGCACTCTACTAAATGATATAAAAACTCAAAATAATGAGAGATTTGTGTGTGTATGCGTGCGTGTGTGTGTGTGTGTGTGTGTGAATCATGTTTCAAACAGAAGTGCTCCTAGTGATCTTGCAGTGTCTTCAGTTTTTTGGTGACAGGCTTGACTGTGACAGAGGTGGCGGTGTAGGTGCACATACCAACAGCTACCATTTTTCATGCAGGAGTCATAGTGCAGATTACTACTGCTTCTCTCTTCATCTTGGTTTTGTCACAGAATGAGCACGCATTATTGGTGAGATGTTTGATTTCAGCTTTCCTCACCATTTTCCTGAAGGAGACTCTATAGCAACTCCACATTTACTGTTATTTTGACATTGACACTTTTGCCCAGGTCATCGCAAACAAGGTCCGAGCTGAAAGCAGAAGAGACGTTTTGTGCAGGTGTGATTTTAGACTGCAGGAGATTGGCATTTTCGTTCTTTGTTGAACTAAAATAAATTCAGACTCAAAGAGACACTAATTAGAATAGCTGAATATTGGAGTAGGAAGATTGCTTCAATCTTATAAGTTTGCAAACAAATTCAAATAGAATAAGGATTTTCCTTGTAAGGTAAAGGAGGGGCCCACAAATCTTTGGTAGGAAAACTGGAATGAGCAATCTGGGTCTAGTAAGACAAGGGTTTCTCTCTGGTCAGAGGATTCCAAGGAGAAGTTGATAAAGGGGGGCATATTCTTTGTTCTGCAAACTCCGGCTTGGGGACAGAGTTCAGAGGCCTTCAGGAAAGAGAGGAACCTGACTAATGTTTGGTCTAGTCAAAGCAGAGAGCAAGCAAGGAACAATTGTGAACACTTGTTAACTGACTGTCTTTTATTTCATTTAAGATATTGTTAAGGTAGAACTGTATTCTTTGAAATAAAAAATATTCTTCTGTTGAGACCCTGGTATGACTATTTCATGATAGAAGCCATAAAGAGATAACTAAGATTGAATGAAATCTTAAGTGTGAGGCCCTAAACTAACAGGATTCATGCCCTTATTAGAAGAGAGAGACTAGAGATATATGCTTCCTGGGTCACAGAGGGAAGGTCATGTGAAGACACAGCAAGAAGATGACCATCAACAATTCAGAAAGAGAGACCTTACAAGGAAGTGAATCACCCTGAAGCACCTTGATCGTAAACTTCTAGTCTCCAGAACTGTGAAAACAGGGTTTTTAAGCCACCCAATATGTGGAGTTTTTTGTAATAACAACCCTAGAGACAATAGCAGATATGAAAAATTGAAGATTTTGTCATATTTCACAATGAAGTATGTGAATGTATCAGATACCATCCCCAGGTCTGTCTGATACTAACATTCATTGCATACTACATTTTCACAGTGGCTTCACAATAAATAGATTACTGATTTTTATAAACCTAACACTTTCGTTTCTTACTTCAGATTTCAGATAATTATACCCTAGCTTCCTTGGTGTAATAGCAGTAATGTGCTTTCTGACATGGTCTCTGATCAGACTATTAAGATGACAGTCCTTGAAAAGACAATGTACAATCTGCCTATCATCTGACTCCTTAGCTTTTATACAGGTGTGATTAAAGATCTCATTCTTACAGAAGAGCAGTGATAAGGATTATAGCAAAGTCACTTCTGCCCAACAAATGTTTTCACTTCATCTATATTTTATAGGGTGTTGTTTAAGGAAAATTATTGGAAAAGACTGGAAACACTCTTTAATAATGCTATGCATTTGTGCCCCCATGAATTCTCTTTATTTCATTTTCTTTATAGTCTGACTTACGAAAGGTAGGATTTGTTGTCTGATGGAAAGGTGGATTTTTAAAAATGTATATTGGCTGTGTCGACACTACTTTTACTATCCATTTTTTGTCTTATTGATTAATATGATCTCTTTATTCCCTTACAGATATGTTTTTTCATGCATTTTAAAATTAATCACAGTAATGATAAATTAAGCAACTGCTATATTTTTGTTACTGAGATGTTTAGTTGCATATGGCACTTTAGATTCAAAATTTTTGTGTGTGAAAATGAGATTAAATGACACATAAGATCATACTTGGGCATTTTTTATTTTGTTTAGAGAAATAAGCATTTGTCTAAAATCTATACAGTTCAGGGTAATATGTATTTTGTCCTTATTCAATGAGCATTTTAATTTGTGGATTTCTTAAACAGGAAAGTGAATCATCAGATGATAGAAGCTTATTTTGCACAACAAAAATGTATATCAAGACAGCGTGACTCTTACCAGTCCACAGTAAGAAAAAAAATGGTTTAAAAGAAACTTTTCTAGGACATTTTTAAAGCAGTTTTGAGATTCCTTGACTAACTCAAAAAAAGCAATTTGCCTTTTTCTGTTGTTTGGAATTTAACAAAATATTGTTCATTTCCAACAACAAAAGGACAGAAAGTGGAAAGTGTTGTGCAAAATAGAAACAAATAACATTAAATTTATAATATAAGCAAGTGTATGTGTGTGTATATATATTATATATAGTGTATGTGCATGTACTATGTATGTGTATATATATATATAAATGCACATATATGTTATAATCTTCTAAATTGACATCTAGAGGATAAGGTTTATGGATCTGCATAGGGTATTACTTATAGAAGTGTATATGTATATATGTGCGATATAACATGCCAATTTATGACGGAAAAAGCTAAAAATTGTACGTGAAATAATGAGATAACATTGATTAATCAAAACAGAAAGTATCACTAAAGACTAATGTAATCTGATAATAATATCAAATGTTTAACTATATGATGAGTCAAATTGAAAGAAAAATTCTGTGCTCTCATTTTACTCAATCTATTATCAGATTTGAAACTGTCCAACCCTCCTTCTTTATCTTCCTATTTGGTGTGACTGGCACATTTTCTTTAATTTGTTTTCATACATACCTCAATATTCCTGACAGATCACCTGTAGTCTTATTTTCTTGTTTTTTCAACCTCTATGCATTGACGTGTCATAGATTTCAGTCTTAGTATTGCCTCTCTTTCCAAATTAGTCTCGTTTTAAAGTATTGTCCTCATAAACCAGCATCAATATCACTTGAGAACTTGTTAGAAATCCAAATTTCTCAGGTCCCCCTAAGGTTTACAGAATCAGAATCTGTTGTGTATCTCAGGATCTATGTTTAACAGTCTCTCCATGTGGTTTTTATATATGATAAAATTTGAAAATCCTTCTTCTAAGTAACAGCATATAGACATATTGTTTTTCTTAAATCATTTACAGACTGGTGGTGACTCTAACCTGTCATATCTTCAATGCCATATTCTCCCTCGATGTCTTCAGGTTAGAATATTTGACACAGAACTAATATAATCTTATAAGTCAATTATACCTCAGTAAATTAAAAAAATTAACAACCTAGTTAAATCTATGATAAGGATAACTTAGAGTCTCTTCAAAGCTAACATATGCAAAATGAATTCTTGAACTCCTCCTTCACTCTTCTACATATTCACAGCCCCTCTTAGTCTTCTTTCCCTTGCTCAGATACAGATTTCTAAATCCATTGTTGATTTCCCTCTCTCTCTCATGTCCCACAGAACTCTATCAGCAAATTTTGTGAACAGTATTTCCAGAACTCATCTTGTCATTTAGTCTACTGCCACACTCCAATTTTTGAAAGATTAAATTAACTGATGATTAAGGAGATTATTTAAGGCTTATGTAATATGGAGACTGGTCATTAGAGAGTAATAGCTCAAAGAAAAGATAAATTGTTTGGGGTTGTATAGGCAGTTAACAAAGGATCATTGTTGAATCTTAAGGGAGTCATAAGAAGAATGTATGTATGTCAGGGCAGGATGGTGCTTTATAGTTATCCATTTCCCAGAACACAAACTAACTACTACTGTTTTGTAGGAGCTTAAACCATAGATAAGCTAAATTCAACGTTTTCAAAGCCATTTCATCTTTATACCGGGTTATTGCAATAACACACACTAACCTCCATTCTTCATCCTTTCTCCTAATTTGTCTATTATAATGCATGGAAATTAGAGTGATTGTTTCAAAATGTAATTAATCACACCCATTTCCCCTTCAATCCTCTAACAGCTTTCAAGCTCAAGTGGAGTTTCAAACTCATCAAAGTCTATAAGACCGCTTGTGCTAACCTGTCTTGACCTGACCTCAGTACTCTCCCCCTCCCCAAAACCGACTATTCTGTGTCCCTTAACCTTTCTCTGGACACCTTTAAAGCAAGTTCTTTTCCCTTAGTGTTATTACTTTCTGGAAAACTCTTAATCCACATGAATCATCTACCTGTTTTCTTCAGGTCTCTGTTCACACATCATTTTATCAAACAAGTCTTTCCTATAACCACCTTATAAAAGTTCATCACTCTTTTCTTATGCTTTTTCCCATTTCTTCAAATATATACTGTACATGTGTGTATATATATATACATACATATATATATATACATATATATATATATATGAAAGCAGACTTTGCTCACTCATTATCTGTTTCTAAAACCTTGAATAACACTTATACATAACAGGACCAATTAAGTAAGGAAAGAATCACCTATGCCAATCTACCAGCAACTTATGTTAAAGCAAGACAAAAAAATAAGTTAAATCAAATCCTAAGAAATAATGTGTAGAAGTATCAGGAAAACCTGAAAACCAATTCTATGCTTATATCTACATACTTATAATGAACCTAATTCAATGAAATAAACTCCATCTTGTCTCTATTGCCATATTGAGACTCCCAGGTGAAAAACAAGCACCCTGAATCCACTTCCTGTCAGTGACAATGAAAGAATAAACACTCAGTGATTTCTCTTTATCTATGACTGTGAAAGAATAACAATGAACTATTCTCTCCACAAAAATGATTAAGAAAGAAGCAGGAAGGACATCTGTTGATTTTTACGAAAGACTGCACACTGGTTTTCTCCCCAAAGACTTAGAATAACCAATCAAAAAGTTTCAAATAAGGGTACTAAAACTCAGACTACTTCTCCTTTAAAACTCTCCTATTCCCTGACCAGGTCAATTAACCTTGGGATCACTCCTTGGTTATGGTTATAGGTCAGGATTTTATTCTCAAATGCTTTCTTGATTATAATTACAGCCTCATTGTTTGTTGGTTCACATTACAAATAAGTGAATCATGTTTATTAAAACTGTCAAACTTTAAAATAAAAATGAAACTACAATTTAGCTTTAATCTAAA
This sequence comes from Solenodon paradoxus, assembly GCA_004363575.1. Taxonomy (NCBI): domain Eukaryota; kingdom Metazoa; phylum Chordata; class Mammalia; order Eulipotyphla; family Solenodontidae; genus Solenodon; species Solenodon paradoxus. Next base: position 942,973 of record RJWH01000089.1, read on the forward strand.
TCTTTATCATCTTTTTACACTCCTTAGTTTTGACTCATAAACAGTAGAGAAAGCAAGAGCAAATAGACAGCACTGAAGTGAAATAATGAGAAGCAAGAGGATAAAAAAACACACACAGACACCTACACATGGAGAAAGTAAAACTATTTTAGTGCCAGTAACAAGAAATCCTTCCTGAGTGCCTACTATATACCAGTTCCTTTCTCAGAGATTAAAGTCCAGTGAGACTGGAGAATACAATCAGAAAACATGAAAAGTAACTATCCTAACTTCAATTTGAAATTCATGGTATAGAAAAAGATACCAACAAGAGCCCAGCTTAATTAATGACTTTAAGCTTCCAGGCTTGAATAAATTGCATGCCAAACTACTAAAAGTATATATCTCGTATAATGTCTTCTACCTAGCAGAGGATTAATTTATCAAATTTTGATAAATTCTAAGTAATTATAATAGTATCTAAGCATATTTGAGGAAGCATGGAGAATGTAATATCTGTTGAAAGACTGGAAAAATCTAAATATCATTGTTATATAAAATAATTATAAATATTTAGAAAGAGTATTTCTACAAATGAACAGATATTTCTTTGGACTAATAGTCCTAATAAACCACACTTTCTTTCTAGACTTATAGCCTGGGAGCACTGCTGTATATATACACACACACACACACACACACACACACACACACACACACACACACATACACACACACACACAACACATACATACACAAACATGAACAAATGTAATTTATTATTAACATCTTTAATAATGCCTCCTGTATCTCATAATATATAATGATATGTAATATGCAATATATGCATTGTATGTAGTGTACATATGCATATATCAATCCATTAATAAAATTAATACATTCTATCCTAAAGACTATTGATTCATTATCAACATGACCGGGACTTAGAAAACTGACCACGGGATTTTGTTTTAAATTAATGTCACTTATAACAAACTAACAATAATATAACTAAAATTGATTATACAATATGCATTTTTGGTAATACTCATGCCATAAATCTAATTAGTCCTTATATGAAAGATAGATTCAAATTTTAGGTATATATTGATACACTAGAGTTTATAAAGCTATTGGCAGTAATTTTATATAAACTGTGAAGTACAGTTTAGAACTACATATTTGTATTACCATTCTGATGCCAAAGTCCAGCATATTTAAGGATAGTACTAGATGAAGTGCAACTTATACTCAAAGTCTCTTAGTCTTTTTTTCTTCTTGACATTCCCTTTTAAATACAGCACAAAATTTTGTATAAAAAAGATAGTCATTAATATTTATTGCACTTCATTGAAATAAAGGTATTTTAATAGATTATAGCTTAGATGACAGAATGCAAGTGTCTGCTGCTTTTCAGGATGCGTAGGTACATTGATTTCACATTATGATGATAAACTGAGTGTGTGCAAAAAATGAATGCCAACATTTCATGATTGTGAAAATCATATTCTTTTAAATAATCTGAGAAGAAAATAGAAACATTTAGATTGAAAATACATGTTGGGTATGAAGTAGTATAAGAAATTTAAAAATGTTAAAAAAAAAAGTAATCTGTCATGTGAAAGAGAAATAAGGTTTAATGTTTATTTTCAAATGGCAAGATTAGAGCCACATCTAATTTCAGACTGTTAGAATAGCCCTAAAGAGAAAAGTCTGTTTTTATAAAGGAAATGTCACAATGGTAGAAAAATTGAAGAGCAGACAATTATTTTTTTTTATTGCAGAGAAGCTGTTGTAATAAGTTGGAGATTATGTTAGGTGACTTGCAAAATTATTTCCAATTCTATTAGTTTATGATTATATTACTTGAAAGTGTTGAGAAATAGAGTAGTAAGGCTCTGAAGAAAGAGACTTTTGAAGCTGTTTTGAGTTAAAAACTTCTACAGTCTATGATTTTTATCTTGGTATTCTCACCTGCAATGTAATTAACCCCTTTACTTTAATGCTGCCACTTATCTTTTATTAACTTTAAGACCCTGAGGAACCTAGTAAAGTAACAGAAACATGTTCTCAAGAACACATCATAGAAATGTGAACCATGTCAACGATACAATAAAATTTTGACTAATAATAAATGTGCAATATATTTTAATTTTAATATGCCTTCACTTTAAAAAAACAGGTATATAAAGTGTTAATACTGTATCATGGAGTACTAACTTCACATATTAATTATTCCTGGGTTCATTTTTACCTTTTGATGCATTATAATATATGCTCTCAGAGGGCCCAAATCCTCCCACACTTTCTTTGATGAGAATAGTTGGGGAAAACTACCAATTTTCTTTGAAGTTAATTTTTGTTTCACTCCTAGATTCTAAAACAAACTTCTAAATTATTTTTGAAGATTTTCCAGGTTATATTATGAATATTTTACAAAGCAACTACAGAAAGTTAAAAGTTAAAACATTTGGGGAGGGAAAAAATCAGTAGTTTGACTTCAGTGAAACTCCTTAGAACCACAATTAGCAGTTTTTAGGATGTCGAGTATAATTATTAATATTTGCAAACATAATGGTTTAAAATGATGTTTTCTACTCCAGAAAATATTTATTATTAACTACATGCCTAGAATAGTTTCTAATATAGTAGTGATTCATTTTCACAATTATTTTTTTAAAGGAAAAGCGCAGGCAAGAATGAAAGCAAATAGGCAGGTAGGCAAGACGAGAGGAGGAAAAAGAGGATTTGACTTGATTTAATTTGGATATTACATTCGTTTCTTCCCTTCTGGACACAGGACTCAAAGCCAGGGGCATGTGACTTGCTCCTTAAGAGGCTTTTAACCCAACTAAAGCTCAACTAGGATGTACCTACTCAATTATTTTTAAGTGTCTGCTCTGAAAAAATCATTGTTTTGACATTGATGGTACAAGTATGAACAACACACAAAAAATGTAAAAAGATATAGATGTAAAAGAAATCAAAACTTTGATAACACCAAGAAGGACAATTTGTTGGAACATAGAATGTGGTTTGCAGACAGGTGTTAGAAATGAGACTCATTCTGGAAGCAGGGGCAAGATCATAAGAAAGGCTCTGAAGTGTAAATGTGAAAAGGTTTGAATCAACAGTATAGTATTTTCATGTTAAAAAAGATCACTGTATAAAGTTAGTATTTGAAGATTTTGTGTACTCTCAAAGAGTTTGATTATTTCAACTCTATAAAGGAGGAAGTGTGAAAAGGTGGGGGAAAGAATACATTGATATAGGACAGGGATGTCAACATTGCAGTCACAAAAAATTAGGAGACCAGTATGAAAACACAGGCTAACGATGATAATCCCGTTACCTGATTTGTTTCGGTTGGTTTTATTCTTCCAACTTTTTTAGTACTCTGTATTGGATTTCTAGACCTCTCCTCCTTGTATCCCAGCAGGATGGAATTTAAGCAAGATACAAATATGCAAAAAGAAGTTTCATTGCAAAGGAAGATTCATTGCAAGCAAAAGCAGTGCAGGTTTGTTAAAGAGAAAGCACATTCTGGGAGAGGAGGATGGGCTGCGCCAAGTGTGTTCAGGCAGGTGTGTTGCTTCTAGGGGTTTATACTCCCCATTTGTACTCCCTTAGGTCTTCCCCTGGAGGATTCTGCTCCTTTGTTTTATGTTCTGAAAGGTAGCTTTCTAACCAAATTCTTAATGTGCATGTTCTTTCCCATGACTACCTAAATGAAACCCAGTGGGACAAAACCACAATACTATACTATGCTAACTACCTTTGTAGGTTATTATGATTTATACTACTGCAAGTCTGCACATGATCAGTGTTCATTCAGGAAAGTCCCAGAACTTGAAAGATGTCTCTGGCCTTGAAAGGTGAATACTTCCCTTTTTTAAAGTCCCTGATCTTAAGAGGGTTTTTTTTAATAGGACAACCTCAGTTTGTAAGGGACTCCCACTCCACTCAGTGCTCATACATAGCAGGTGTTTCTTAATAGAATGGCCTTTGTCTTTTAGGGTCTTTCACCCAGTGGGCCTTTCTAGCTGCCTCCTTAATAGTCCTAGACTAGGAAATTAAAAGAAGTAATGGAGATAAATGAGTAGTTTAAAACAGCAAAATCAACAGAAATAAGATGTGAGTTTTTTAGGTAATTTTACATTTCTTTGTAACTACATTTAAAAGGGAAGAAGAAACAAGTGAAATTAATTTTCACAATAACATATTTAACCTAAAATATAATCATTCCACAAGTAACAATATAGAAAATTCTCAGAGATATTTATATACATTTTTATTACTGAGTATTCAAAACAATTCTGAATTCAGACAATAAATTTTCCTCAGAAATGTCGCATCATGCTTAGAAATCATAAGACAATTGAAAAGTATATTCACATGGCCTAATTCTTCAAAACATACTTAAAAGGTTTCTGATTACTGAAGAAAATATCAATTTAAATAACAAAACTTAAGGAATATTATAAAAAATTCAAAATTTGTTTCTTCCCTTAGCACTGGCTGCATTTCAGTATCACAAGTAGCTATGTTCTATGTGGTGGAGTGTAGATTTGCAAAATACAAAAAAGGAAAACTGAGAATATGGTCAGGATTGGAAACCATGGACATGGCAAATGGAAGGAGGTCATGTAGAAATCAAATATTCTGGCTAGGACAATCCAGCTTCTTTAGTGATATAGAAAATGCAGCAGGAGGAACATTTAGGTAGAGAGAGATAAGAATGCTAATCAATTAGGGCATATCACTGTGAAACAGAGGATTTTCAGTATATAAACTTTAAATTTCAACTCACATTATAGTGAGGATTTATGAGACTGAGATTAAACATAATTGTTTAGGAAATAAAATGATGTAGTTGTCACTGAATTGCTTTATTCTAAAACTGACAACCTGCATGAACTACTACATATGAAAAATGTGAAACTAGTCATTTTTCCTTTCATTGGGTTTATTATCTGCCTAATAATCATTTATATTTATTAATCTAGAATATTTTCTCTCATTGGTTTTCCATAGAATTTTACGTCAAAAGAATAACACTTTTCTTTAAAAAAATAAATAAAAGAAAGGTGCAGGCAGGAATGAAGGTGAATAGGCAGACAGGAAGAGAGAGGTGGAAGAAGCATTCCTTATTTTATTTTCATGTAGTTTTCGCATTGTTTTTTTTTCCCCTGGAATGGAATGTGAAGCCAGATCCACAGGTTGTACATGGACTGCACTCTTTTGGAGAAGGTAGTCAAGCTAAACTTTACTCCATCAGGATGAACCAAAGGACTAACACTTTACAATTTTAAATACTTAAAGGTATTCGGAAGACTAACACATAGTAATGCAGTTAAAAACATATCTTTCAAAACTGATGAATGTCTACATACTTTTAAGTGTAGAACTACTAAATGAGCAAATCAATGAGCTTAACTTATAGAAAGATAAAAAATAGCATATAAAGTAATTCATGTAACAATTCTGAGGGGTCTAGGTTTTATTAATTGCAATAGTTTTAATCAAGAAAATTAAAATAATGGAAAGAGTGATCAATATATATTGAAAATTGTATATGCCAATTCTTAAAACACATTATAATAGTAAATACAGCACATACATATATTATGATTCCCATTTTCAGGTATAGAATCTGAGACTTGGATTAAAAGATAAAGCCCAATTCGATACATCAAAGTTATTGAGTATTTTTTCTTTTTTTTAATTTGTTGTTTCGTTGATTTTTCTTAATAAGCTTTTTTAAATTTTAGAATAAATTTAGGTTTGCAAAGAAATTTGACAGATATTACTGTTTCCATATATTAACATACATGTTATATTAGTAATATATATTTCAAAACTATTGAATGTATATTGTCATGTATTATAATTAACTAAAATCCATACTTTATTCATATTTCCTTAGTTGTCTTCTTTCTGTTCCAGGATCCCATCCAGGCTAGCTTATTTTATTTCATGTAATAATTTTCAAAGAAAATCCAGATCTTGGCAACAGTTAAAATGGCAAAAACAGATTTTATTCAGCAACTTATACAATGTTGGTATAAAACTGAGCTGAGTTCCAAATACAGTACAACCAGTGGAAATTTAGAACAAGTTTCTGAGTGGAAGTCAGGAGATAGAAAAATACTAAAAGGAAACTTCAGGGGTAAGGAATGATGCTGGTTACAACAGATGTTACAAGGTTCTTGCTTAGAGCAAGCCAGAGTGATCAAAGTTACCTAGGGATGGTGGAAGATGAGAAGTTTGATCGGATACTAAGGTAGAGTTCATGCTGAGGGTGGGAGGATCTCTCTAACCCTCTTAACATTCTTGCAGTAATGGGCAATGCAGACTTGACAAGGACAATGCCAAGGTTTTGATCTAGAAGATCTAGAAGAGTTTAACCAGCGTTAGTTCAAGAAGGACTTTTGCCATCGCCATAACTGCTTAGGCTCATCTTGGCTATTGTATTTTCTCCAACCTTCCTTGTTTTTGATGGCTTTGACAGTTTTGAGGAGTACCGATCCTTCATTTTGGGTTTGTCTGATGTTTCACGTGCTTAGACTTGGATTTTACATTTTTGCAAAGTGTTTTCATCATAGCGATGAACAACTGTGTCATGATTCAGGCTGACCTCGAACATTTGGGTCACCTAGTCTTTGTCTGGTATCTCCACTGTAAAGTTACTTTTGTTCTTTTTTTCAGTCCTTGTGTAGTGTCAGAGTTCTGGTCAGAATGTGCGTTCAGACTGTGGTTTCAGTATCCACAGTGTGGTTGCTCTTTCTATTCTCAGGACAAACAGACTCCAGTTCTTCTGAAGGTCAGTGACACAGGCAGGATCGCCCCGCTTGCTTCAATCATACCTATGGTTCTAAAGGTGCTGTCATTTGACTCTCAGAAGGATGGCCAGGCCATGCTTCGCTGTGCCCTGCCTCCAGCCCAGGTAGCTACAGTAGTTCCCATGTGGATCAGGACCGATGAGGGACGAACTGCATGAATGGATTATGAGAGCAGTTTCAGGTGCCAGAGACAGCTGGTGGACAGTTCCAGTGCTTTCCTATGATCCAGTCCTGGTGAACGTGAAGCAAGAGAAGCCTTTCTTTCATATAACCCTTCACACCCTGACCACTGACAACAGCGTCTGTGAGCGGCTGTGGATAACACAGAAGCTCAGTCAGACTTCAGAACAGACACTAGCAGATAAGGGATCGGGCACCATTGAAGGACATGTGAACTGGGGGAAAGGCACTCAGAACTTGTGCAAAAGGCGCCTTCGAGTTTTCTGCCAAAGCGGCAGTGGTGAGTGGGGAAAAAGCCCAGGCAGGTGACCGTTTCCGCAGGTGAGGTGTGTCGTGAGTGTAATTTTCAGATGATCGGGACCTTAGAATCTGGGCAGGTGGAATCAGCTGAAGTCGTGGCCATCCCGGCGAGCTGTGAGGACTTGAAGTAGAACATGGGCAGTTGTTTGCAAACATCTATCATCACAGGGGGTTTAATCGGCCTCCACAGCTGCCCCAGACGTTCCAGGGAGGGCGGTCCTCGCGGGGCACCCAACTCCTCCAAGCCTGCACACCGCACCCTCTCCCTTCTGTGACGGTGAGGACCTTGTCCACCAGGCTAGGCTTGAAGTCAGTGCCGCCTCCAGAGAACTTTACCCATTTCTCTGCCCAGAGATCTCCACATGTACCTCGGGGTTCCACAACTCAGGACTTTGTGGGATCTGTGCCTCCTTGGGCCATCCTCTCCGCCCAGGCCTGCGCCTGTGCCTGCACTCTGGGCCTGGGTGTTGATAAGACCACTCACCTGCAGGTGGAACTCACTTTGAGTCACTCAGGCCCAGGCCAGTCCCATCTCTCACCAACCTGTGGACGTTCTGGTGAGTTTCTAAGGCCATGACTGGCGACACCAAAAGCAGTTAGTTGTCAGGACAGAGCCACACAGAACCTTTCTCATGCTGGTTCCTCTGGGTATTTCCACCGCTGTTATTTTCAAGATTTCGTTATTGTCTTTAATTTGCTGCATTCTGACTATAATATGCATACATTTTAGACTTGTTGTTTTTTTTGTATTGTTTATTTTTTGCGGGGGTATTTAGCTAGTTATCTTGTTTGATGCTCTCTGAGCTTCTTACATCTGTGGTTCTCTGCATGTATCACCAATTTGGGGAACTCTCATACAAAATTATTTAAATTATTTCATCTACTCTCTTTTTCCTGTTTCAGTCATTCCAATTGTTCTCATATTAAACTTTTGAATTTTTCCCAATATTCTTGTATGATCTATCCAGTTTCAAATCTTTCATTTGTTCCTCTGTCTTTCAGATTAAGAAGTTTCTCTTGGTCTATTTTTAAACTCACTGATATTATTTTTCTTTCTTGACTGTAATCTTCACCAGTGTCTCTCCAGCAATATAGGCCCCAGACCTTGCCCCAATCTCCCACTCTTTCTCCTGAATGCAGACCTACAATCTAACTTCTTTAAAGCCATGACCTCAACTGAGTTGAATTTTAGTGCACGATTGTGTGTGTTGTCTTTATATGAGATAGGAAGGATAGGTGGAACTGGTTGGGACTGATGCATTTCCCCCAGCTTGGATAAGTTTTTTGCAACATCTTTACAATGAACAGTACATCTTTTTATAAAGAAGGCTCTGGGTGTACTTCACTGTATTATTATTACCATTTTCCTACTGAATTCTGAGAGGATCTTGCACAGTTTTTCTTTTAAAAACCTGCTTGACTGACTTGAAGTATCTCCAATGTATCTCTTATACTCTGTTGTAGCCACAATGTGAATTATGCAATTGTCCCACTTATTTCTCTCTTGTCCTGTAGCCTATACACATGCTGTTTCCAACACCTGAAATGCCCTATATATTTTCCACCTTCTTTCCCCAATTTTATCTTAGCCAATATAAATCTCAACTTAACGTTAATGTCCTCTGGAAAGTTTTCAACTCTTTCTGCCTCTTCCACACATCCCCCACTCCCCCATTACTCTGTGATCAATTCCTAATTTAAGGTTTACCACACGGTTGGAGAAAGGACAGATATAAAAATCAATGAAACAGAATAAAAGCTCAGAAATAGACATATAAACATGACTAGTAATTTTTCATAAAAAAGCAATTTAAGAAAGGGAGGCTAGTCTTTTCAGCAAATAGTATTGAATAATTGGCTATTCATATGCAAACAAATTTTACTTCAGTCATCCACTATTTTCACCATATACAAAAATTAATGCAAAATAGATAGCAGTTTTAGATATAAAATCTAAAACTAGTGCACCTGGTAAGTCAGGCAACAAATCTGTAGCACCAGCAAAGCTTAACCCAAGCCAGGGAGAATAGCCAAAATACCAAACTAATTAAATAAATAAATGCTTTGCTCCTCTTCTCTCTTCCTTCCTGCTTACCTTTCTACTTGCCTTCATTCCTACCTACTTCCTTCCTCTAATAAAACAAACAAACATGATGGGATTCCAGGAAAAATTCATGAAAACTAGGGAACCTGCAGAGATCATACTCCTCAAATGGTTTACCCTTAGGGTAGCCTAAACTTAAATGCTTGCCTCATCAAAATTACTTTTTATATTTGTTTCCAGGTTGGTGTCTCCAGTGCCTTATTCTCCAGGTAATCAGACCTTGACTGTGCCCCTCTGGATATACCTGTCTCTCCAGAATTAAGAGCAGACATTTACCCAGTGACTTCTGGTTTCTAAATAAGTCATAGTTCTTTTCAGTTTGCTAAGCTTTCTCTTGTAAGGTTGGGGATGAACATTCTAAGTTCTTGACTTATTCGGTTGAAACCAGTAATGAAGTTCATTCAATGTTTACTTGCCCCCTGTTTAATGCAGTAATTTCCTGAGGTTGCTCTTTCTAATATGTTTTAGACATATCCAGCTGTAGACTTGGAATTTCCATATATATATACATATATATATATATATATGTATATATATATGTATTATTCAGTGCTTTTGCTTTCTTTAAAATATTTCTCACTAAGTCCTCTATTTCCAAAGTATTAAATTTACTCTGAAGTTTATTATTCAATTTCCTTTTATTACAACCAAGATATACTGAGAAACTTGCACTTAGTCCCTAAATCACTGTTTCTGTTGAAATTTCTTATTTTTTCTGCCTTTTAACTCACTGCCTAAAAATATAATTTTACCAGTATTTTGGGCAAAAAACTAATTTGTTCAAATTATCATTTATTAAAGGTGAATTTGATCATGTCTATATGTGTTGCACATTTAAACACATACTAAAGGTTTTTAAACAATAATAATAATGAATATTCAAATTCTATTTTATTATCATGGAGATTATAGTCTCTGTGCAGTAGAAAACATATGCATCAAAATATTGAGAAATTGCATAAATAAGTTGAAAGATGTTAAAATCTAAGTTGTCGCTTTCATCTCGAATATTACTGTTCGGGTTCACTTCCTGACTATAATTTGAGAAATATCATACAACTATTAAATATCTAAAAGGCATTATATGCTGCTATTAAACTTTTGCATGAAAAATTTTAGGGTCATTTTTGCCAACCCTAGTCCCTGAGGAGACTTGAATAAAATTGCTTTGAATGTGTTATTTGCTCATGTTCTTTATTTTTTCAAATAACTTTCAACATTTCCTTACTGTGATGGCTTCTGTGCAAGAGAAGTCACCGAATATGACTGTGTAGTATGTGAAAGTAAGTTACACATTTTATTTCACAGTTTATGTAAATGTCCTGTGTAGAGACCTGAATTAACTCCATATTTATTCAATTACTTCATTTGACCATCCCAAGAAGCTGCCCAACTGATTCACCTTACTCTCAGATGATGCTCAGCATGTCTACCTGGAATACTTATTAGCATTCACTAATGAGTTTGTCAGAATTAAAGTTTAGTTTGAAAAAAAAAGTATGGTTATTTTTTTCTTCTGAACATTGAGGATAATTGATATTTTATTTCATTGTACTGTAGTGCTTCAGATGCACTGCAGTCACTGTGTTTCATTGATGGTATACATTGGCTTTATGAATGCAAAACCTCTCATTGTAGGAAGGGTGTATTAACTTCCTCCTCAAATTTTACAGTGATAAAAAAAAATATCTTTAAATTACTTTTCAAATTAAGACCAATATTTTTAATCTATTTGCTTACTTTCAAAAAATGTTTTTTACATAACAATGACTGAGGACAAGCAGATATTAATATGGTTCTCATTTAGTCTATGTTCTATTAATTTTAAATACACTTTGGAAAAATCAAAAGCACAAGACCTGGTTTCAATTTTAGTAAAAGAATTTATTATTATCTCTTTAAATTCATAGGCATCATTAAAATTAAGCAACAGATGGGCAGGCTATAGAAACATTTTCAGCCCTGAAACCCAGCAAGTCACCTCACTGCTAGGTTATTGGCAACTAAATGATGTTAAAAAAGTTAAGTCCAACTTGTAGTTAAACACCAAATGGCTTTTTATTTATAGTTTTACCTGTCCATCCTGCTACAACTGACAGGAAGGCCAGAACTTCTCCTCCACTCAGTGATAGTGATGAAAAATCAGTTTGCATTTCAGTTCTGAAGTATTGTAGTTGACATCATTTGGAATTTAAATGCACATGACAAATTAATGTTCTGAAAAAAGGGTGAATATGATTTTCTGGCAAAATTTAGAAAGGGACTTAAATTATTAAGTGTCCAAATATCTTCATTCTACAGAAAAATAACATAGTACTTGAAAGATGGTAATAGTCATCCCAAATTTATTTAGATATAAGCAGAGTCTGATACCCAAGTCTCCTGAATTCTTATGCAATTTTCCCATTATATAAAAGTGCCTTCTCATATAAAGACAAATTTTAAATCAAATTTTAAGTGAATCAGAATAAATGAAAATTTTAAACTGTCCAGTGTTTTTATTAAAAGACCAATATGGAGATCAATTCTTTCTTAGCCACTTTTAAAATTCAAAATATTATTAAATTCTGTTGATTTTTCCTGTTTGATGCTGAGTATTTTTCTCACTAATTAATATTTACAATAATATTTGCATATGCACAATAATATAAAATTGACATTTTAAATATTTTAATGTAATGGAAATAAGAGGTGGTTTCTACTACCCATAGAGACAGCTAAGATGATATAACATTTTAATATTTTGTGCAACTCAGTTGGACAATAGCTAAAAATTAAAAAAAAAATACAATTTGAAATTATAGACAATGATGAATGCAGTTTCATTTATTTATTTTCTTTAATTGCACTAACTTACCCTTTTTTAGTTATACCCTTTCTAATGGTACTATATGACCATTAATCAAAATCAATTAAAGATCAAGTACTTTTAACAAAATAGATATAGAATCTGAGTCTCTGATTCTTTTAAAGTGGTCAGTCTGTTCATTTTCTTTGGATAACAGTTGATCTAAAATGTAATTATCTCTCTAAACAAGCATCTAAAGCTCCCAAAACATTTCATATGCAAATAGAGGTAGTTCTTTTATTAATTCATTCCTGCAATTCAGAGCACAAACCCCGACACTTAACCCATGCCCCATCATTATTGAACAGCTACCTCAATTCCTAGTTGAGAAAAGTCTTATAGTACTTATTCTGACAATCACCATCACTGTGATATCCAGCTTAAATCATTTGAATTTTAACTTTATTAGCTATTAACGGATCTCTCAAATATGTTTAAAGTCTAATGCTTTAATAGTCTATTAAATTTCATTTCAATTTGTGGTCATGGAGAAATTGTTTCATTCATCACCAAGACTGCATGCCACTTTCAACATGACATTTGAAATTTTGTGGTCAAAATTTTTTCTTTGATTAATGAAAACTATCAGTTATTAGTGTTATTTATAGAAATGAGAGAACATTAACTCTGGAGCAAGTCTTGCAAAAATTACTGGGAAGCCCCAGAAAGTAAACGTATTTGATTTTTTTATCCCTTTGAGAAATAAAGGGTTATTCAAATCTTATCTAAGTTTTAGACAGCTATAAATATCCATTCTGAAGTAAACACAATCATGGCTACCTAAAAAGAGAAAAACATAATTTTTCTGATTTTATTCCCTTGAATTTGACCAGAGTGAATTTATTGCAATTTGACTGTCATTGACAGCCTAAAAATGAATGAAGTATTTAGGCCATTCATCAACAGATAGTGAAGTACCATTAAGATATAGGAGTAATTGAATGTTCATAAAAAAGTTCCCTTTTATTGCTTGCTTTTAAAATTTATGTTGAACTCTGTTGTCTCTCATTTTATTTCATTGGACTCACATTAACTCTTGATACTTTCACCTTATCTTTTCTCTGTACACTCATCTTACCACTCTGAATTGAAAATGTTTGTGAAATGGCATCAAAGTTTATTGAGAAGAAGCATATTTTTAATGTCAAATGTGAGAGTCTACAAATGTTTATCTATTTGTAGGTTAACTGTGTAATTCAGAATCCCTAGACTGAGATTCTAGGCCCATTATTAACAGCTGGTCATATTCAATGCCACAAGAAATTTATCTATACAACTGTAGTAAAAACAATATCTACTAATTATTTATTATGAACATCAAATGACGTAAAAATACAGAGTAGTTTAAAAATAAAATGTAATGAAATCTCAAAATGTATACTCTGTCATTGTTTTTGCAAGAAAAAAACTCATAATTTGATGAATATTAAGACTTTAAAAATTGAATGATGATAAAATTAGCACAACAGCTTCAATAGTACAAAAATATTTTAAACTACTATTTAATTTACACTTTGTGATATTCTTTGGTCTTAAGATTTTATGCTGGAATATATTATCCTTTATAATGCTAGATTCCCAAAGAAAATAATGGGTTATTCTAGGTATTAGTAGGTAGTAGGTATTAAAGTGCTTATTAGATAGAATATTAATACAGTCTGAATGTTTGTGTCCTTCCCAGATCCCCATGTTAAAGCTTAGTGCTCAGTGTGACTGTGTTAGGAGCTGGGGCCTTTGGGAACTGATTAGGTCCCTCGTAAATGAGATTAGTGATTTCCTAAAGACCCCAGATAGATGCCTTGCTCCCTTCAGGATGCAAGAATATAAAGAAAAACCTGCAACTGAGAAGGCCTACCTTCACTACAGTGACAATCTGTTTATCTTGAACTTCTTATTCCCATAATTGTGAGAAACACATTTCTTTTTTTTATAAGCTGCCCAGTCTGTAGCATTGTGTTATAACAACTACCCAACTACAGAGACAACTAGTGTTTAACTTGGGCTATTAGAATTCCATTTTGGAGACTGGGCAGTGGCTCCGGTCCCTGGGACTTTAGATATTAGGATAAATGACATCCAGATACAAATGGATTAGAGATGAAGTTTATTACTCAGGCGGTAAACCGCAAAATGATTTAGCAAGGAGAAGAGCTCAGATTCCATATGGAGGAAAAAAGAAAGAATAGGAAGTGCTTGGGTGTCTCTGGTTTGACTGAATTTAAAGGTTAGCCCAGATCAGGTCCATGTCCAAACGAATGCCTGTGAGAACAGAGAGTTATACTCAGACTTTTATGTCTTTTTTCCTACTAAGGGGCAAAAGAGAAGGTGGAAATAGTATGACCTTAAAACTGTAGGCAACTGTACATCAAAAGTGGAGTCCATTTTTTTTATAAAATATATTTTATACTTGATTTAGAAAAAAAAATGAGGAAGCAGAGAGTTCCTAGGTAACAAGGAGGAGAGGATAAGCAAATATTCAAGTGCAACATGAGTCTATAGAAAGTGACTCCATGATTAGAAAAGATATAGCTAGTCTTATGGTTAAAAAAATGCAAATGACAAAATATAAGATTAATAATGCAAAAATCCATTAAATGAGTAGAAACTCAAGGCCCTACATTGTTAGTGGTGAGGTAAAGAATAGCCTCTTAATAAAATTGTTATTGAATTTTCTCTAAAATAGCAATAGCCAGCTAGAAATAAAAAAGAAAAACAAAAATACAACTAACAATAGCAACAGAAACTAAAATATAAATTTAACAAAAGTTGTGTATCCATTAGAATTAAATGTAAAATCTTATCAACATGTGGGAGAGCAAAAACAAACCTCTGGACAAATGGAAAGACTTTCTATGATTCTGAATGAAAAGAATTAAATAGTAACAATATAGGCTATTTCAGATTGAATATAAATGTATTTTAATAAAAATCTGCTAAAGCTATGAAGACAGCTTAAAATTTGGCAAAATTCATTAGGACCAATACTTTAAAGCAAAAGTAGTCCCTCATCTGGTATTTTAGCACAGTAGAAATAACATGACATGTCTGTATAGAAAGTTTCACTTTAGGAATAAGGTTGGAAAACAGCATGAATCTTTGTTGTAGAAAGATGGGTGAAGACGAGTGGTAATGCTATACTGAAATATTACCCAATTGTCTAACTGAATTAATCAGAGCCTTTCTTGGGGTTTTGTGTACAATACATATTTTAAATTGAAAATATTACATTTCATAGTACTGTTTGCAATGTACTTCTAATTAGTTACAAAAGGCAAAAAAAATGCATTTTTTATAAACATGTATGAAATCATACAAACAAAGCTAATAGTGTTATTCAAGGAAGTGGAAATGGTGGGAGGTAAGGAAAACATTTCCATATTTATCTTGTTACTTGAATCAAAGATTATAAATGGGAAATATACATATGTGTAGTGAAAATTTCTAGAAACGAAGTGCTAGACTTAAATATCTACACGTCTCTGAGGAAAATACCTGAGAGTGGAAATTGGGTAGGGAAAGTTATGTCAGGAAAATATTCACTTTTCATGTAATATGCTTCTATACAGTTTAAGATTTTATGAGAATGTATTTACAGATTTTTAAAAATTGAAATACTCATATTAATAAATAATCATAGATAAGTAAATTGAAGAGTGCAAAGGAGAATACTCAGCTATTTGATTTTCTAAACTTAATCATGTTGGTGAAGAAGTTATATGATTCTGAGTGAACAGGTGTGTTCAAGTTTCCAGCATTAATCATTATTTAAAGGTCTGCAAGTCCCAAGATCTATGGGAACAAAGGTCAAATGGTAGTTAAGCAGAAACTCTTCTGTTTAAAGGAACACATATAATTCCTACAGGAAATAAAATTTTAACAAGATATAAAATGACATATTAAGACTTTATTAGAATTTTCTCAAAAATATACATTGAAACATTTGTTGTAGCTATGCCATGTCAAAAAAAAGACACCTTTCAGTTTTGTATCTAATGAAATGAGAACTGAGATATCTGAATGCATATTTAATATAAATAACCATTTAATCCATTCTTCTTCTAGACCTTCAAATTTGTGAACCATTTATTTCTATAATTGGTTAAATGCTCTGTGGCTGTTGATTTCTAAAATCTACTCTTCTACAGAAATAAAAAAAATGAAATAAAGCAAAATAAGGCTTTAAACCATAAGTCCTTATTGGTTACCAGCAAGACAGGGAAAGACAAGGTGGACAAATCAGATATAAGAAGTCAAATATATGATGAACTTGATGTATATACTGTACACCTGGAATGTGCATGATGTTATATTTCAATATCACTTTATAGAAATCATAATAAAAAAAAGTAAATTCAAAAATCTAATAAATGAAACTTTTCTTTTTTGTGTATATCCTAAAAAACTGATATATATTCCACAATTCCCCTATTATTCATTTTAAGAAACATCTTACAATTTAGCTAATTCATTTAAGTGATTAGAAATGGTTTCCATTACTTTAATGTGAGCAGAATATTCTCCCATCTCTGACTATAAGATTGCTTAATAAGTTACCATCCTTACTAATAGCTATCTAGTTAACTGTCGGCTTCTTTATTTGCTCCAAAAGGCAAGCAAATAAACTTATCAAAAGGGAGTAAGAGTGGAGGAGTGGCAGTTTATATTAATGTAATACAAGTGTTGGTTTAACCCTCCAAAGCAGTTATTCTCCGTCTCTTTAAATATTCAAGTGCTAGCAGTCACACTTTCTTCATGATTCTAAAAGTATAATTTGTCATCACTGAAAATCCTGCCTTACATTATTTTACTAATTGTCAAGATGAAGTTCAGGAAAAATTTCCATTTAGTTAATGAAAGCAAAAATGATTAACATAAATAAAATAATTATAATTACATGAAACTCAAAATGAAAGAAGTAGCACAGGCTAGTGTACTTTATATTTTTATCACAGTCACATATGCCTATATTATAGAATCAAAACTAAGCCTATTACTTTTCAATATAGCTGATTTTTATTTTATTTATTTAATATTGCATTATGACACTATAAATATTTAAGGAATGCATCACTGTAGATCAGCATCTGTATATACTGCATTAAGTTCTCCATCAACAATTCAATTCTATTCTTTACCATTTAACTGACCACTTTTACACAATTGACCACCTTCCCTTCCCCTTGCCTCTGGTATCCAAGAATATGCTATTTTAAACTAAACTTTTTATTTTATTGGGCTAAATTGTTGGTTTGATTTATCACCTATCATTTTATTTTCTCTGCCCAAGGAGACTTAAAAATATATAAAAGACTGACTGGGAGGTTTTGTAAAAATAAGTCATAGCAATATACACAGCAGCCTGAGCATCTCATTATAAACAACATTTCACTTTATCATTCTCCTAAATTTTCTTCTGAAAAATATCAGATGTTACAGCATAATTTGTGCCTATTTTTGGCCTATGTACTTATATCATCCTGTCAAATAGGCAAAGGTTTAGGAATATGAATTTAGTAAAGACATTTTCAGTCTCTGGTTGCTGCAACTTTTCATGAAATGTTGTTACTTTTAATTTCCAATGACACTTTACAACTCATTTGCCGAGTCTGCACATTTGAAGCAGCATCTCATTAGGTAAACTGCCAGTACTAATATTCTCTATTTATTTGTTATACATTTTTGCATAAGTGGTAGATTGTAAGTCATATTGATTTTCATGTTAAAGATTTGGCAGATGAAATAAAATAAATAGGGAAAGAATCAGACAAAAATTTAGTGTTTATCATAAATTCAGAAAGATCTTGAGTATCATGTTGGTGACTTCAAGAGTTTTATTAACTTACCAAACAACTTTTATATTGCTCTTCAAGTTTTCTTTCTTTTAGGAATAACTTTGACATGACAGGAAGTTAGGGCTAATCTACCTTTGAAATTCAAGTTGACCAGAAAAAAATCAAACATTTTTCATTTATTCTGCCTCCCATTGACTTGCCTCATTTCTGTGTCATTTTCAGTCATGCAGAATAGGGCACCTATAAAAAAAAAAAGATTATAATGATCTCTTTCTGAAAAAGATTTTTGTACTATAGTAGTCAAATGTAACTCAAATCTTGTCATTTGCTTAGAAATGAAGTAATTGAAAATGTAGATAATGAAAGAATTTCTTATGTGTTCCTTTTACATATGTTTAATGGATAGTTCAGTCTAGCTCTGAAGAAATTTTTGCTATTTTATACTCCATAAAAGAAGGAATATTTTCAACTTATTTTAAAAGATCATACATTTCCTTTATCACAGTGTACTTCAAAAGTCTCCCAAAACTGAACAAAACAGTATCTGTTCCTTACAACTATTTTACTGATGGCTATCTAAAAATCAATCCATTAATTATGTAAGTGCAACTAGTATATAAAGGATTTACATGTCATCATAATTGAAGCAAACTGGAAAATAGAACTCTTTAATTTTGCGTTCTACAAAATAGCTTATGTTTAATACCCTGAGTGTCCAACGACATAGTTTGCATGTGGTCTTGGACTTAAAGATCATGTGTTTTACAACAAATTAATTTATTATTTTTTAATTCTTGACTGTTGCTTGTGATTTTTGATGAAAAAGATTTAAAAATATTTCAATTGTATAGTGGAAAGAAAAGAAATACTCAGGCATTGACCATTTTTTAAAAATTAAAAATCTCTTTGAAATTCTCTTTGATTTCTTTTTATGTATTTCTGCCTCACCAGAAACCTTCGTTTCAAGTTAATTGTATTGTGAAGGCAAATCTGAAATGGCAGTGAACTTACTACATAAGATACATATGTTGATTTGCTATGATATACTCCTAAAACCTATCTAAAGTTATAATGCTATATTACAATTGAGTCAATTAAAAAAGAAAATATTCAACAACATATTGCCATGAAATTGAAAATTAAAAAAAAATATATCCCATTGCTTTTCTTCATAAGTTTTCTGTATATTTTTGCTTCCAGATATAATATCTTATTGCTATTACTTAAAAAAAAATATCAATGCAGTTGTCTTATAATTTTTCACTTATTTCCCCTCTGAAACTTATAAACTTATAGTCCTGAAATACTAATGTTGCATAAAACAGATTTTTTTTCACTATTCTAAACTTCACCTGTAGACATTAACTGTAGGCTTAATTAATGTTTTGTAACTTTTTATAATATTCATCCTTTTGAGTATGATTGTTGGATTGTTTCAATTGGTTTTCTTTTTATCCCTGTATCTGTGGTACATGTACATTTTTTCTGTGTTATGCAATTATATAATTAAAGTGAAAATTGTCAGAATATGTATAGCTAAATATGCATAATATATGAGTGTCTCTGGCAGTTTATACCTTATCTTTTCAATTGCTTTAAAAAAGCTTTTTGAGAGACCACTATGTATTTGTCTAGGTCATTTTAGTTGCAATATTTTAGGAATTTATCTTTTTGTAAAAATTCTGGTTTATCAACATGTTGAACATAATCCCCTCTAGTTATTTTTCTACAGAATTATACTCATTTCCTCTCCCACTCTTAAAAGTGTGAGTTCTCACTTGATGTCTTAAGGAATTCTTTGACCTTGCATTTATTTCTCCAGTTTTTTTTTCCTCTCACTCACAGTACTTTGTATTCTGGTGTGTGTGTGTGTGTGTGTGTGTGTGTGTATCACATGTGTATACTAAGAGTATGACCATGTTTTGGCACTTTGTAGGACCAATATGAAACCTGGCTGTGTGGGTTTTCCCAGGGCTGATTTTCAGTTACTTCTGATTTGCTTTTATGGGCACCAGCAGTCTGCTTCAGTGATTTCAACCCACTCAAATAGTGTGAATTCAGGCTACAAACTCTTTGGCGTTAACTTACTATACAGTACAGTACATTATGCCTTGCTATCCTATGCTAATTAAATAATAAAATGGGCCCAAAGAATTTTGAACTCTAAAGTGTTACTCTTCAAATATGCTAGACAGAATTCTCCTTAGATATTTTTGAACCTTGCAAGAATACAATTTCATTTGCTTTTGTATCTATGAAGACAACTAAAAAAAATTCCTCAAAATTGCTATTGCTCAAAAATTTCATTTTAAATAATATTTAATATTCCTACAATATTCATATGATACATATATATATATATATATATATATATATACCAATATCTTCTCCAAATGACTTTTTATCACCATGTTGGCACAAATGGTATGACAGGGCTTCAATGTTTTACATATGATCCATACCTAAAAGAAAGTTTTTCCTGACAATATAAAAGAAATTTTCTCCTGTCACATCGTGAGAAAAATATCAAAATTCTTCTTTTAATATAGATTTGTGCTAGATGAGAAAATAGAAACAATTTTGGTATCTAACATAATCGGATCTGTGGCAGAAATAGCTTGCATGTTATTTTTATTCTATTTTATTTTATTCGATATTCCCATTCCTTTATTACCTTTATTAGCTCTTCCTTTGGACACCATACACAGAGACAATTTCAATTTAGAACATTATTTTATTTTACAAAGATGCTAGTAATCACTATGACAGCACTAAATATGAGATTTTGAAGGTAATTTTTAACCTTTTTATCTTCTGAATTGTAGCTTGTCTTATTAAAAACACTTTCTCTTTCTCTCCTTTCCCTATTAAAGTTCTTGTTTTGCTAAAAACAAGAAAATGTATCAAACAATTCAGAGATCCTCATTCTGTTCAGTCAGTTTGTGACAGGGGCAAGTGATATAATCACAAACAGTGACTGCTTTTGTTCATTTGTTATGCAAAACGACCCAGATGATCAGTTTCATGTTGGAAATTGTAAAAGGAGAAAAGGTTCCAAATGTCATAAAAGTGAAAAAAAATATTTTCATGAATTCATTGACCTTTCCATTAATGTCATAACAGCATAATCACTAAGGCTTTTAAATTAGCAAGGTAGCTCAATATGGAGGGATGGCTTGAAAAATCTCAAGGGCTTATGTTGCCAGAACAAGATCTTGACACTAAAAGTAAAAGGGTAAATGAGAATCATGTTTAACGGTGACCTTTAGGTCCCACAGCTGCTTATCACATATCTGGTCTTTTTGCCTTACTGTTGCACTTTAGCTTATTAAAATTAATTATGTTCTATTTTAGATGTTAAGAATTTTCAGGTCATAACCTTCTGTGTTGAATGAACAGTAACATTATTTCTTTCTGTCTTTCTTGATGTATGATGATAATGATTATGATTATGTGATTTAAATATACTAAAACATACAATTTTATTAGAAATAAAAATACAAATTTAAATCAAGAATGTGAAAGTCATGAAACAAATTCCAGTAAAGAAAGAACTTTGGAGTATTAAAAGATAATAAAATGAAATAAGCTTATGTAATAAATATATTTTCTACAATGGGAATTCAAATGAATTTTTGTGTATTTGACTAATTATTTCTGTTGATAATTCTTTGCCCATCCTGCTTGACAATATTATTGGGCATACTTCAATGGTTTGTCTCTTGATGTCTCTACCCACCAGCAAGTAGAGTCAATGGGAATCATATTGCTGAACTTCCAGTGTAACTGAATAATTTATTTTGTCCTTTTATAAAATAAATTGCTAGCACCTAATTTATCTACTTTTGACAGACAAAGCTGTGCTATTTAATACATGTTTTAGTATTTCTACAAATTTTATTTTAAATGGACTGATAGGATATTTTGAAAGATAAAAATTATCAATATATAACAACTGTTGATCTGAGCTCTTTAACTTCCATGTGTATTAAGAAACAGAAACTTAATATGCTATACATATGTGCCATGTATGATTATTTAATGCTCTGGAGATACATAATAGTTAGGTATCATTTTTACCCTTTACTGTATGTGTAGAAAATGAGACAAGAAAGGCTATTTCTCAAGAAATAATTACTTTTGGTTGAGAGACATAAAATTTTCATTCAACTTATAAACTTTTGAGAATAAAGTGGATTCAAATATAATCAGAGAATATCCTAGGAAACCAGAAGCATGGTAACGTTGCAATAAGTCCATGACAGAACTAGAATAGAAGCTCAAACATTCTGACAGCATAGCTGCTGTCTTAAACTTTATTCTACATTCTCTTCAAACTGGGGTCATTAACATATGAGTTACACTTAGTGTTCTGTCCAACAGACATGCCCTGCATTGTTTACCAAAACCAGGGGAATTCTATTTAAATGAAGGATAATAATGGTCAGCACTATGCCAACCACTAGGAATAAAAGTGCAAATACTTCTGTCCTCTGCATCCTGATAGCAGTATCACCACGGAAAGTGCAACACAATCAAGCACTGTATGAAGCACTGTGGGCACTGGTCCCTCAAGGTTAGTGGGTTCCTGCCAAGAGCTAGTTAAATACAGGACAATTGGCCTACACCCATCACCTGCTCCAGTTAAAACCCCATCCCCTCCAATTAGGGTTCAGATGCAGAGTGAACTGGACAGGTTCCGTATGATACTCAGATTTATGCAGAACTAGAGTATCCATTGAGTTGGAAACAGGTATTAGAGGTCATTACTCTTCTCCAGACATAGATCTTCTAAAATAATAAAAATCTTATGCCCATTGACAGTGAGTAAATTAGAAATATTAATGTTAATCACTGCAAGCCTTTCCTCTGATAAAAAAGCATGCACAATCTAAATTGACCAATTAAGACATGAATGCTACTAAATATTCCAAATTTTCAATTTTCTTAATCATTCAATCTGCTTTTCATATTATTGCTCATACATTTTCTTCAACTTTTTCCATTGTATCACTTCCTTTTGATTAAATGGTTTTAATGAAATAATAAAACCATTCAAAAGTTTCCCAAAATTTAGAGTAAAATCAGACATGTTGTCATGTTCCTAAAGTATCTAACTAGGTTTCTATATTCAAATCATACACCATCCTTTCTGCATCTGATTTTTTTGGTTTCAAGCACTCTTTTAGTTCCTTGAGCACACGAGATCCTTCCCTTCTCATTACAATTTTCATATAATAAGGAAAGATATTTCCTTCATAGAGACAAATCTCTCAGAAGCTGAAAGGGCTTTTTTCCCCTTATTAAGGACATGTCCTTGATCCAAGGCTCTGTTTGGGCAAGTCTGAGCAGGGGCAATATGTCACAGGATGCCTGTTTCTACAAAATATTCTGTTTTGTTTGTTTAACCTAAAAACTAACAATTCTTAACCTTTTTTTTTTTTTAAGAAGAGATGCAGGCAGGAATGAAGGCAAATAAGCAAGAGACAAGAAGAGAAAAGAAACATTTCATTTATTTGCTTAATTTTAGTTGTTGTCCTGGCTCCCAGTCTCAAATATGCGTCCGTGGGATGTATGTGGACTCTGTACTCGGCCAGAGGAAGTAGACTAATCCACTAGGACACCAGGGCATGCCAAGTCTTAACACTAGTTGGTGGTATATAATTTGTCAGAGACAACTCAATGCTGGGTCTGCATATTTGAACAAGTAGATTTGTCTTGAATTTTCATTTGTATTAGAGAAAACAGACAATGGATAAGAAAATAATCTATGGAGAATTTGATATTGTGTTATAGAACAGCATGGGAGTTTAATATAAAGGTAGGGAAAACAAATCAAAATGTAACATTTAAGCTGAGGTTAAAATATGGGGTCTAAATTATGAAGTATGTCATGAAAATAACAATGGAAGGGGAAGGAATAGCAGGAACAAAGGACCTGAGGCAAGAATGGATCTTGTGTGTTTAAAGAACTAAAAGATAAAATGATTGAAACCAAGTAAATTAGAAGTATAAAAGATGGTGTATCACTTGAGTTTGTAGGCAGATGCTTTAAGAACATAACATATTTCATTTTACGCTAAATTTGGGGGACCTTTTGAATGGCTTTATTGTTTCATTAAAACTCTTAAGCCAAAAGAAGTGGTATAATAGAAGAAAACATATGGACAATAATATTGAAAGCAGATCAAATTATCCAGCAACTTGAAAATTGGGAATATTTAGAAATTCTTATGTCTTAGTTGATAAATTTGGAAGATTTGTGCTTCCTTTGTTATCAGAGGAAAATCTTACAGTGATAAGCTTTGGTTATGATTCCAGAATTGCTCACTGGCAAGATGAATGAGATTTATATTATTTAAAAAGATCTATGTCTAGGGAAGAGTCATGACCGAAATACCTGGTTGTTTCACCATAGGGAAGTGGTGGAATGTATATTAAGTCAGTCGCCTCCACCACATTCTGTATAATTAGACCTCTTCCATCTCTAGAAAAATCATTCATAACCACTTAATTAAATATATATAAAATTGACTCTTTAGTGCTTAGTACTATCTATAAAATGTCCTTATACTCCTGAAGCACATCTTTGTTCGCTCTTCTTGATCCAATACTTTCTTCACAATCAGTTTCATCAGTTCTCCCAACTCTTTCCCAGGATCATTTCTTCACGTATGCTGTAATTCCATCTGCCAAGATGTCAAACTAGTTCCTATCCTTTAAAAATCTCAATTTAGGTGCCACTGCCTCAAAACAATTTCTCAGATACCACCCCCAGATTAATTAGGTTCCTCTCACAACAGTTTGAGCTTCTAATTAAAAGAAGTTATCAGTAGCAGTTCACTAATTAGTCATTCAAATAACTGTCTGTTTTTTTCAATATTCATATTTTAAAAATTATTTAAAACCCTGTGAAGATATGGTTGTGCCTCTGTGTTCAAAGCTATGTGACCCTTATTAGCAAAATAAGTACATAATTTACTTAGGTATTTATATAAGGAAGGGGAATAAATAATAAAAAGAGAAGAAAAGAAAAGAAGGAAAGAAGAAAACATTTATCATCCTAATAGCTTCAGTGATGGTAGAAGACCACAGTGAATAATTTTAATAGCAGTGTAGTAAAAATAATGATTCAGATTCTTTTTTCATATGGTCCCACATCATCCTACCCTAACAATTGTCACAATTAGATGTTTTTGGTTTAATTGTTTATTGTTCATTTTCTCTGATTGATTATATGATTCATGTGAAAAGAGAATGGTTTAATTTTCTATACAACTGTGTTCCTAGGGTCATGTACTGTGTGCCAAAAATTGTGGATTGAATTGAATTATTAACAAAACATGATCTATCTTCTTTTGTTAACTAGTTGATTAAATTGCCTACTCAGAAATTAAATTCTTAGTTAAATACTACTCTTTGTTCTTTTCATTGAAATGGGCTCTCCTGCTTTGTATCAGTTAACTTAATAAAGGATGTTTTACTGTGTATTCACTGATTGCAATTGTCCAGTTCATCAAACACAGCCTTTTTACCCACTATTTATTTGCCTCACCAACTTTCAAAAAGGAAGATGTCCAGAACAGTTTAATCAAGTTTTAACAAAGGAAAATGGAAACTTAATTTGATATCTGTGCATATTAACAAGCAAGGTCTTTTAATATAGTGTTCCTTCATCTGACATATAAACTTTGCTAAATGGAGCAGTAATTTTTGGAGATTATAATATTTATTATCCTTTCCGTTTCTCTTCAGTAACACAGTTTCTTTTTTTCCCCCTTTTTTAAGAGCTATTTTTCCTCTTGGCAAGTCTGTTTATTTCTCACAGAGTTCTTTTAAAGAAAATGTCATGTGGGGATATCGCCAGGTAACCTTAAAGCAAAGACTTTTTTTTACTAGAACTTTATTTTATGGTGTGCTTTTTTTTGTGGAAAAGTCATCTCAAAGCACTGTCAAAATTGGAAACAAAACAAAAGTCACACAGTCAGAAAAATCAATGATCTTTCAAATAATCCAAGATTAAATCAAATCAAACTAGCTTTAAACTTCAGCTTTAAAGTCAGTCAGGAGTTCAATCATCTGAGAGGCCCAGTAAAACCTAAATTCTAGACACTTGTGTTGTAATTGGAGGCATCCCTTGGTTAATAACTGATTTTTCCAAGTCTAATGATCATTTAGGATCAGTTCATGAAATGTAAATATTTAAACAAGTCATACAAAATAGTAACCCATTGTAGAAATATTTGCTTTATTTTTATTAATCCATTGAAATAGAAGTCTGCTTTTGAATTTTATTTCTAATTAATTTAATTGAAGGAACATTGCACTGTAACCTTATATAGGTTTAAGACATACATCGTATTAAATCAGCATCGGTATAAAATTCATTAAGCTTAATCACTATTTTAATTTTTCTTTGAATTTTGCTTTTTATTTAACAATACTCAGAAAGTCTCAGTTGTCGCATTTGCAAAGGACCAGCCAGAGTGTCTCTGATTTCTTCATTCAAGAGAAAAATTGTTCTGTGTGTGACAAAAAAGATCTGCAAGCAAAAAACAATTACTAGAGTTTACATATTTATTCATACAATTTAGGCAATAGTATTCTGGAACTAAAAAGCTAGAGTTTTGAAATACTCTGTCAACCTAAATACTGTTTTCTCAGGTTTAAGTTAAATTAAAACTATGTGTTGGAAAAATGCCTAGAATACTTTTTTAATTGTTTATATCTGATACTAATTTGATTTGCTTTAAGCAATATAGGTCATCAGTAATTCAATTCCACATAACAGGTAGGTTATAAAGAACAACTTGTAACTCAGAAGTACCTTTTGTTTGGAATAATATTTTCTGCAACATAGTATACATCCTGCTAACTTGTTTTGTATATATTAACATAATATCAAAAGATATTCATAAATATATGTATGAGAGATATTTTCATAATAATTTAATGCCAGCTCAATAATTCTATTCTTTTTCATTCCACAGATCTTACTTTACTTGTGAGTATTTTCTCTTCACTTGCTGTACCTCTTCTCTTCAGTTGGGAGATAAATTAGTGGACTAAAAATTGATTTAGAACAATTTGACATCTTCATCGTAAACGGTTTTTAAAAGAGAGATTTACTGTCAAGAAGGAACATTGTTGTTGTGGAAGGAGAATAATGACTTTTCAAAACTATCCATGTCTTAGTCCTTATACCTGTGAGTACATGAGCTCACATGGCGAATGTGATTAAGTTAAGGATCTTAGAGAGGAGATTATTCAGGGTTTTCCAACTGAATCACAAGGGTTCTTCTAAGAAGAAGTCAGGCATGTCAGAGAGGAATTTTAAGATGCTACATGGCTGGCTTTGACTATGGAAGAAGGAAACACTAGTCAAGGAATGCAGGCCCCTGGTCTCTAGAAACTGGAAAGGCAAGGAAGTCCCAGAGAATGCAGCCCTAGGCACAGTGAACGTGAAATCAGTCAAACCTATTTCAGACATCTGACTTCCTGTAAGAATTTTTATTTTTGCTGTCTTAAACCCACCTTTTACAATAATTTGCTATATTACCAATAGAAAATGAATACAATTGTACAATAAAGTAATATGAATAATACAATATAGTTGTATGCTAAACATTGTTAAACAACTTTCCATCTATAGAATGATATGAGATATTTACAATTAATTATTGCTTTTCTACTGTTTTACAAATGTGGAAAATGTGAAGTATTGTGGGAAAAGTCATATTGAAAGCATGCAAAACTAGCAAATGGAAGACGTAGAATTTGAACAGAAGCATCTAACTCTCCTATGGCAGATAGTATATTTTGAGAATCAAAGAAATGTCTAGTGTTCTCCTCTAATCCTAAGTAACTTTGGTTCTTTTATTAACTTTAACTTTTTCTTAAAATAGCTCAGTTTGCAAGCTCAGGCACAAAAGCTGTTTGGCCAGGAGGAATACATGAGTCACTAGAGGGGAACCGGATGTGACTTTCCTTTTATTCATTCAGCACATCCACAGTGAAAACTGTAGGTCACTGCAGGTATCTCAGAACAATCATCCTGTCTTTTATAAATGCTTGTCTTTTGGGCAGGCACCATGCTGGAACCATCTGTTGCTATACCCCTGGCTGCAGTGGATTAGTTCAAATTGGGCACCTGTATCAAATTTATTCAGTTTCCTCTTCTGAGAATTTAAATTGGTATTGCAAAAGACATACTCCATCCCTCCTGGGCTGAATGCTCCTGCCATGTGTATACTCAGGAGCACCCAGAGCAGTGTTTCACCAGGAGGACTAGAGAGACAGAGAAACTTCTGTGAAGGGTGAGAAAATAGTTAGTTATAAATGTAAATACACAGTGTTGACAGATTTCAGAAACAATATTGACATTTCTCCAGGTCCTTTTACTAGAATATTACTAAAATACAAAATATTATTGAACATTTGTCCTTCCCCTTAGATACTTTGAAATGTCCTCATGAATTTATGACAGAGTTTTATCTAACTTCAGTGGACTTGTGTTTCTTGCAAACTGATCATTTGTAACAAACATTGTTCTGGATCCTAGAAATAATAATTCAACATCCCTCCCTTCAAAGAATTTGTGTTCAGATAAAGTTGATTAAAACACAATAAAATGCCAATATTTAATTTAACACAGAACATGACCTGTATCAGTATATTTTAGGTGATCTGTCATAAAGTTAAAATTACACCTAAATTTAAGTTCTTGGCAATTGTTAATTTTCTGTCTTATCTTCCTTAAGACAAACATATAGAATAAAATTCTAATACTAACTATAAAAACCACCTATTCTGTGACTTAACTTATTCCCCATGTAATAAAGTCAATCATATTCACTCATCAGCTTTCCAATTATGTTTTCTGTATTTGATTAATTTCTTCATTAAAGTAATAATTGGTTATCATAAAAAATCATTTTCTTACCTCATTACCACAACATATAGAAGTCCTTCTGCTTCCATATCATCATCAACCCTCCATTTAGCCTATAATCAATTTACCTTGGAAATAAGTGTCCTAGAAATATTAATCTTATATAGATAAAAAAAGTCATGGATAATTTATCAATTTGTTTCATTTTACGTAACTGTTCATGTTCAATATGACACTCTCCTCAGTTTCTCTTTCTCTAGCTCCAGGCTTTCAATATATTCTACCCTCCAAAGAGGATAAAACCTGAAGACAGAAATCTGAATTTATCTTAGAAATGTTTCTTAAATATTACAGCATTCTCCATAGTTGAAACACAGATTTCTTCTTCTGTGGGTGAGTCATAAAATCCTCTAAACTGTTCCCATCAAGATACTACATAAATTCCAGCAAAGTTGCTGTAAACATTTACAAACTAGCAAGTGTGTTGCCACTCATTAGGCCTACTTTTCTGAGATCCTGTTTATAAATCACAACACGTTCTGTTTTGTGTCCCAGTCATTTATTGCAATGACTTTTTCACCAACTGATTGCAATTTTTGTGAGCAGATGTTGTTTTTCTTTGCTAATAAAATCTACCAGTACATGATCTTGAGTGTAGTGGTTGATATTTATTCTAATGACACCCTTTTTATCTAAGACTCTATGACATGTTTCTAGCTCAATCCATTCTCCCACCATTCACTTTATCTAACCTTCCCATTCATCTCTTCTTTTTGTTCACACCACCTTGTTAGTATTTACCATTGTGGCTATATAAACATTATATGACTTAAAGATTATTCTAAGTATTTATTTCTCTCTTTAACAAGCAGAAATAAAATCCTTTCTGGGGCTCAGTTATTGAAATAATTCCTCTGTAAACATATGTCTTTGTCTGTTTCTAAATAAATCACCTCATTTTAAAAGAATGCCATACTCTACAAGAAAGTGATACTAATTTGCTTTATTTTCTCAGTCAGTTTAAGTTCAATAAGTGTTATTTTTCTGCACAATATAGTTTTAATATATATTTAATACAGTTCAATGTATAGTCTCATACTTATTATGACTATACCGAAAATATGGTATTTGGTATAATATCAAACTGGGCAGGGAAAAACTAACTTTATCCTGTTAGGGCGGGTGATATTTTAAAGCGCCTTTGTAAAAAGGACCAATCAGAAGACTAGTACAGACTAGAACCTTGAGAGATAATGCGATATAAAGAAATAGTTAATTCCTTTAATAAGAAAATTAGAGGTGAAGAGAGAGGTATTCGTCAGTATTGATCTCCTGATCATCTCTATGCAAACACATATTCCTCCATTTCTAAAAACTGAACTCAAATCCGAAATAAAGGTCACATTTGCTGACCATTGCATACTTCATGATGTGGATTTCCATAATTCTACTCCTAAGTATGTTTCCAGCTGAAATGTACACATATGTTAACCACAAAAAGCATTCAATGTTCATAAAAGCATTATTCAGAACACTCTCAAACCACACACATTTCTCATTGACCGTAGAAATGGTGAATAAAAAAAACAGAATGGAGAACTATACAATAATGAGAATCAACCACTGCTGTTAGCAGATGAATATATTAATACATTTCAAAAAGTAAAAATTGAGTGAAAGAAGTCACACACAAATATCTGCATCTGTCTGTCTGTCTGTCTGCCTATCATCTGTCTTGTTTGATAGCCCTTATATCAAGTGAGTAAATGTGGACACAGCTTATGCTGTAGATGTAAGCCTGGTTAGTGGTACTCTTAGAGAATTGCATAATGACTATAAGGCATTATGATAAGAGCTACTGATGTATTTCACAAACACTATGAGTGTTCTGTTTCTTTATCTGAGTATTGGTTATACTGCTGTGTCAGTTATGAAAAGATGGCATAGTCATGTCTCCATGTATGCTATGCATCATTAAAAAGTTTACAGAATTTCAGTTAACATTGAGAACCTAAATATTATATTCCAATGAATTTATTTTTCATAGGTTTGTTTTAATTGTATAAAACAAAACTATACAGCCCTTGAAACCTTTCTCTATTTTCAAGATTCATGTCAAATTGTCTAATCACTCTTTCTGTCATACCCCTAGCTCCATACAATTGTTTTACATTCTAAGAAAAACATAAGGATATTATCTTTAATGAATAAATAAAATGCTTGTGTCTGTGGAAAGACCTTTTCTCTGCCTTAAAAAACCTTTGACTCATCTTTGAAGAGCTAGCTCAGCTGCCACCTTCTCCGTGAAATTTTATCAATTTGCACCACAGAGCAGAAGCTCCTCCTTCCTCTGTGAGCTATGTATTGTGTTTGTAACCTTGAAATATTTTAAGACATTGTGTTGGGATGACCTCTTCACAGATCCAACTTACGCATTAGATGGTAAGTTTCTCAAGGGCAAGGCCATCCCTTTATACATTCAAGTTTCCCTGGCACTTTAAAAAAAAAAATAGAAATAACTTCAGCAAAAAATGTTGGAAACTACAAGATAAAGAGAACAAAACTGCCCTGAATTAAGTTATTCCATCAAAGAACTATTTGAATTACATTTTTGTGTTTTTTTTAAAAATTACTGTTTTTGATTTTCCATTTTTGGTCACCATGTCTAAGGGGATAGAATTTCTAGACAGCAGCTCAGAAACCTGTTGCTATGCAGCAAAATGAATGGATGTTGTTGAGGATATGACTTGTCAAGTTGTATACAGTCTCCATATTATGATACAAACACTAAAAGCAAACATTCTGACTTCAGCCTTATCAATACTTGTATTTTCTCTTAAAAGTAATAGATTTTGTCTTCTGAGAACTTGACATGATGTTACTTATAATATAGCTTCCTCTGTGCATTATCAGGCAATAAGTGTGAATGGTAATCTTTGTTCAGCAAATGTTTCACACCTTACTGCATTTGTTTTACCCAAAGGATAGCCCCTGTCTGAGTCAGGTAAGGTAAGCCCGTTTGAATGGTGGGTACATTTCACACCAAGGGATAAAGATATTATATAAGACTACATGGTGGTATCTGAAGGAAATGATGGAACTCATATTCCAATGTAATTGCAGACAAAAAGGTAAATACTTAGAGAAATAAGTCAGTAATATTAATAGCTAGACTCCATTGATTGAGTCTTCTCTGCATTTTACACTTGATTTTATTTCATCCTTATACAACACTTAAGGATGCTTTAGTCTTATGAATCTTATTATTCCCATGTCATGAATCAGACAAAACTGTAAATGACTTAAGTTTGCTTGAATTTACAGAACAGAGCATAGGAGGGATGGTTTATAATCTATGTGAATAATATAGGGCCTGTTAATAATCTAGGTGCTGTACTGTCTTGTCAAAAAGGTGTGGAGTATCATAAAGATATGATATATGTTGTTCTTTAGGCTGCAACTCAAAAATTTCTACTTTTTAATATTTTATTTCATCATTCTTACAGGTATGCATTATCTTATATGATCATTAAAACTAGTGTGCAACAGTATACATTAATAAAAATGTGCAGGGCACAAATTGAACAAAAAGACAAAATTATGCAGACCTTTTGGAAACACAAATGTAAACTTCGCTGAATGAGAACTTGGATAAATAAATATTATAGCAATTATTTTAAACTTATTCTTAAGATTAACATAGTGACAAGTAACACTTGATAAGAGGCTCATTGTGTATGCCTAATCTGCAGGCACCATTCCAAAACTTATATATAAAATATGTTAATAATTAGGTGCTTATTAGTATTTATGATTTGTAGCTACAGGAAAAAATTAAATGAAAAAAGTAGAAAATAATTGTTTCATATAACAATGTAGCAAT
The DNA here is from genome assembly GCA_004363575.1 of Solenodon paradoxus. Classification (NCBI taxonomy): domain Eukaryota; kingdom Metazoa; phylum Chordata; class Mammalia; order Eulipotyphla; family Solenodontidae; genus Solenodon; species Solenodon paradoxus. The sequence continues at coordinate 975,792 of RJWH01000089.1, forward strand.
GATTTAAAATGCTACTTTCAAGATTCGACATGTGCAAATTAATAGAAATTTTCTAAATGCAAATTTAGCAATATGTAACAAGTTTAAACATAAAAGTCTAGTAGATCTCACTTTAAGATTAAAATTAGAGAAAAATAATTAATAATTTTAATACATTTTCCCTTATAGAAATAGAACTTATTGCCTCTATTTTATAAAATGAACTATTAAAATTAGGGTTATAATATATGAATTTTGAGTTTTTAGAGGACACAAGAATTTGGTCCATAATAGGAAAATAGTCAAAGTGATTGGAATGACAATATCTATTTAGCCAACCTCTGAACATTGGGATAAATGAAAACAAGATGCAATCAAGTTGGGCCAGATTTTGGAGGCAATATAAAAGAGAAGAATGAAAATCTTATTAGTTTATCAAGCATGGGCTAAGATAGTTACTTCTTACCTGGAAGAGTAGAGAGCTTTGTGATTTTCTAATAGGATCAATGGGGGTCTTTTGGAGTAAAAGGATAGAGGCAAATGTTTTGACTAGAACAGCTGAAGGTGAAGACTGGAGCAAAATATACAAGTCAGGTAGGTTTAATTAGTTACTGACACCTTCTTAAACATTACTGAATTACACTAAACTTTTCCTATTTTAGGTCAAATTAAATTTGAATAAGTAGCATTTGTTTTCCAAACATTAAATGCCACATATATATTATTTCATTTCAATTTTCATCATCATCCTTTTGTGGCAGCCATATTATTTTGCTCTTCATGTCACAGATGAGACATGTTATGCAAGATCCTGAAGAACTCAGCCAAATCTCACAGAAGGTAAAACTAAGCTGTTGAATCAGGTCAATCTGACTCCAAAGTCCGCCAAAGGTGTACCACTTGATACACTAAGTAGGAAACAGATGAAGCGGGAGTGAATCCAGAGCAGAGGAAGAGAAATCAAAAGTAAAAACAATAAAACTATTTTAAAATCTTCACCAGAGAATTGTGATAATAAAATCATTTTCAGAAAACTCATCTAAGAGCAAAAGAGATTAAAATGGAGTATTACACTGAGGAAAGACCAACACTATAACTACAGAATTTTAAGTGCAACATGAGAATAATCTGAATTAAGTTAGTAATGACAAAAAACAGAAATCTATGACAGTATAATTAACAGAATAATCAGCTGATAGAATGTAAGGAACAAAAGATAAGAAAAATAATAATGATTGCTATTTGGAAAGAACTATTTTGATACAATTAATATAGTTTCAAGGTCAGAAAATACATTGCTTTAATTATTTATCTTTTTAATAATTATATTTAATTATTATCTATATTCTAACATGATTCATTATTTTTGTGTGTATAACCTTATTTAAACTCTGTTCTCAGAGGTTAATGAAAAAAATACATTTCATACATTTCATTGTAAAACTGGATAAGGTTAGAGAAAATTTTAATAAAAGGAAGCCTCACATTAGATGAACTCAAGCAATCAACATTATTTCTAATTCTCTCTATATTGTGATTATCAAGATGTATTTTTGAGTTCCCTGTATTTGTGTGGAGTTAGTATTGCTATTAGCATATGTTGAAAGTAATTTTAGTTAATTCAATGTGGATTTTTATTTCTAAATAAAGTATATATCATTTGATTTTATAAAATTCTACTACACTGTAGACAAGTAGTTATGCATTAACAAGAGATTATCATGCTGCTTATTTTGAGAATTATTTCACATCTGCAACCTCTACTCTGAGCACAGATTATTTGGCTTTTTGAATTTATGAAAGCCAATGCAAACACTTAATTCAAATTACAATGGAAACCAATTAGATTAGCAGAGAATCATAAATAATTGCCACATTCCAGGAACTTTGGTCCTGAATGGGAAGACTAGAGTCAAAGAACACCATCATGAGTTTAGGAGGGAGTTTTTATTTTAATAATTCAATGATAAAGAACAATAAGCATTGTTAGTCTAGCTTCATATATTTTATCATTCAATCTCATAACATCAGGTGCTATATTTCACTCTCGTTTTCCCAATATGTGAAATGAGAGACAAATAATTTTAGAATTTGTCTTTATCACCCATTTATTTTTCTGTTTCCAAAATTATTTCTTCAAAAAAAAGTATGAAGAAAAGTTCTCAGCTGGTCATCTTTACAATTTATCAATATCACTCACAAGTTTCCCACTTAAGAAGACATTGACTTGCAAATATCTCATTCCACCTTATTCAAACATGCAATATCCTTTGACCAGACACAGATGTTAATTTATTTTCAAATAGCATTTGGGGAAGCAAAGTTTTCAAAAACATACAAATGCTGTAACAACCAGAATCGGTCAATCAGTTGTTTGAATTGCTTACAGAAGTCACCTATTAAACTGTCATAGTTACCACCTAGGAATGCTGACTCTGCTCACCAGCATGTGCTCTCTGTCATCCTTTGCCACAGAATTCTAAAGCGGAGTTGGGTCAGGATAAAAAATAAACAAAATAAAAAACCAACAAGCCCATGAGTCCTTAATATAATGAAGAAATGAATAGAGAGTTTAGAAATTATGGACTAGCAGGAAGAGTTGGGAATGCAAAAGTTGAGGAAACCATGAAGGCATTTTCAAAGGTTAGGGAAATTGACAAGGAAGTATGTACTACAGAATCATCCTGTATCCTAGCTGGATTCTCCCCACAGACATTCAGAGAGGAAGAATAATTTTAGAATTCTCCATCATTCTTAATACTAAGCAGTGAGAAGGATGGTACTCAGGAGCTATTTGTGAAGTCATAATGAATCTCACATTTATCCAGAAATCTGTCTGCAGCTAACTTCAGAAGAAAATGACTTCTTTACTACCTTCATAATTTTACATGCAGGTATCTGTTTTTTGGCAAAATCTATCCTCGAACTATCCAGAAAAATAGATTCTGGGAAATGTAGTTACTAGCTTCTTTTCAATAAGTAGAACCAAAATTGGAAGGAGGCAGTGGTGATGGCAAGTTGTCAACAGGTAATTCAAACAGGAAGACAGAAAACCCCTTAGATCATTAAGCTGTTTCTCTCCGCTTGTGATTTTTCCCATTTGTCACAGCTCAGTCGCAATCTCCTTTTGATAGCTTCCAATTTTAATACCGAAACAGAGGGCTGCTCATTGTTAAAAGATCTTATGATAAATTATAGAGAAATAGAAGAAAGGAAATTTGTTGTTTAGTATATTAAATTAAGATATAGCAAAGAAGAAAAAATGCAAGAACTTCTATAATTCCTTTTCCTGTGATCAGAATGAATATTTATAACTTCCTTTCTCCCTAACTGATCACATGCTCTTTGCCCCTTGCCAGCATTTCAACAGGTCATGGTTATTTTGGGGTAGAGGGAAGGAGACCCACCTTATCATTTCTGAAATGTCTGTGCCATTAACAACCTTGCATGTGTCTTTGAAAACTAGTTTCTTGTTTACATTTACTAATGAATGTGGGAATATTAAGAAACAGTTTCCTGACATACCCATTCTTGACCTTACGTTATTTTAGCAATTTTATTTCCCTTGGATAATCAGAACCCATCATATCAGCCAGTTAATTAATCGATAGTTAAAAAGGGGCCAAGAGGGTTATCTCCTTCCACTTTAGTGGAATTTGTGTCAAGTTCCATGGCTGGTAGCATTCCTTCTTTGAGAAACAGAAAAGCCCAAATTTGCAAGGATGGGAAGAAACTGTTCTGCAGTGAATTATTTTAGGTAATATTGACAGTCACTGTCATTTCCATACTTGGTCCTAGAATAATATAGTCTATAAAAGAAAAGGTATCATATCCTGATCACTAATTCTGATCATAATGCAATTTAGAAGGAAATGTCTGCTTGAGAGATGTTGCTACCTGAGACGCACACAACCAGGACCACAATTGAGTTTCCACTACTCATTGTTCCATGAGGTCAGCTCTAGGGTATGAGATGTTACAACAAGAATAGATGTGATGGACATTGGAAAGTTTCACTCACTTTAAGTGAATTTCCTCATTAGAGTATTCGTTGTGTGTGTTTTGTGTTAAAGATGTCACTCAAGTTCACAAATGTGCTAGAAGAAGCATTGCAGATTAGAAAGGAAAATCTACATCCAGACATAATATCTCCCAGCAAAGAGAAAACACTGCTCCTCTGAAAGATTCAACCCACTGGAAACACCTTCTCCTGTGGTGGCTGACATGTCCTCTAGGAGAGAGGCATCAATCCTTCACTCAGCAATGTGTAGCATAGACCTGTTATTCTGACTATTCTAGTCTAAATGAGCATCAATACGAAGTTTAGAAAGAGTTTGTTGATTTCAGCAAAAGTCTTAATGGATTTTTACTAGTATTGCATTGAAATTAAAACATCTGTATGGTAAAATTGATGCCCTCATTAATATAAATTTTTCTAATTTACAAAAGTGGTATATATTCCCAAATATATGATCATTTAATACAAAAGTATGGTATATATTCCTAGTTGCTTAGGTAATCTGTTTTCATCAGTGATCCATAGTTTGCAGCATATAGGTTCTACATGACTTGCTGGAATTTTGTATAAACGCTGTCAATGATACACTGCAAAATCTAAAAACAAGGGTTTTTTGAGCCAGAATAATATTCCACTGTGTATACCTATATTATCACATGTTGTTTATCCATTCATTCATTGATGAGCAACTGGGTTTTTTATGTCTTGATTATATCAACATGCGGTGCAGCTATCACATCAAGATTCAATTCTTTTGACTATATATCCAAAAGTAGAATTGCTGGGTCATATGGTAATTATATTTTTTAATTCTTATGGTGTCTCCATGCTATTTTCTTTAGAGTTCCCATATCTTTAAGGAGAAAACAGATATTTTCATTAATTTCATGTGGATGTAACTTTAATAATTATAATAGGTATAATAACCATTTTCAATCATTTTGCAAATTCTGACTGTGCTGAAGATTGGCATCTGTTGATAGAATTTCCTTTTCAGAATTGGTCACATTCTCCTCATTCTTAGTAGGTCAAGACATTTTGATTGTATCTGACATTTCAAATATTAGGTTGTATAAAATCTGGTTCCTGTCAACACCTTGTAAAAATATTGGGTTATTTTGCTTCTGTTTCTTCACCTGTTTTAGCAATCAACCAACCAATGTACTTCATATAATAAAATCTGTCTTGACTTTTGTGAGAACTGGTTGATATCAAGCTTTGTTTATGCATGGTTTTCTTGGAGATCTATAAAAGCTTCGATAGAGCCTTAAATCTTAGTTGAATTCTAAAACTTTTTTTTCAACTTATTTTATTTATTTAGGTGACATTGATTATCAAGTGCATTTCATTCTTCATCAAATATATGATAACACACCTTACCCAACACCAAATTTCTGATGATCCTCCAATACAGTCTATTTGACCCCACAACTCTTTTGCTCTGACCCCCACTCTCCCCAACACCTCCCCTGCATATACACATCCTTCCATTCCAATAAAGTCACTTCTATTGTCAATGCCCAAAGTTTAGGGTTGTATTTGCTTGTTCATTTTCTTTATTCATTTGTTTGATTTTATATTTCACATATGAGTAAGATCATCCTGTAGTGTCTTTCCCCTTCTGACTTATTTCACTTAGCATAGTCCCCTCTAGTTCCATACATGTTGCAAATGGCAGGATCTCATTTTTTTACAACAAGGTAGTAGTTTCACGTCTTCCTTTGCAATTTGACTTCATTTTGCTTCCTCCTTTTGTTGAATTTCTTTGGCTAGGATTTCCAATGAAATGTTGAGTAATATTGGTGAAGTGAACACCCTTGTCTAATTCCTGATGTTAGGAAAAACACTTTCAACTTTTCATCATTGATTAATATATTGGCTCTGGATTTCTCATATATAAACTTTATTACGTTAGAGTAAGTTCCTTCTGTCCTGATTTTATTAAGATTTTATTACTAATGGGTGCTGAATGATGTTAAATGCTTTCTCATCATCTACTGATAGGATCATTTGATTATTTGTCTTCCTTTTGTTGATGTGGTGTATTGCATTAATGATTTGCACATAATACATCATCATTTCATCCAGGGAGTAAATTCAGCTGGCTCATGATGGTTGATTTTTTTCATGCGTTGCTAAATTGCTAAATTTTGTTAAGGATTTTTGCATCTATGTTCATTAGAAACAGTGGTCTATAGATACCTTTTTTTTCTTTTTTATGTCATTTGCTTTTGGTAGCAGTGTAAGGTTGGCTTCATAAAAAAAATGTTTGAAATAATTCCTTGTTCTTCCATTTTTGGAAAAACTTGACAACAGTTCTTAATTATTTTCCAAACTCTTGTTAAAACTCACTCGTAAAGCCAACTGGTCTTGGGTTTTTATTTTGAGGTAGATTTTTATTATTTCTTCAATATTCTTGCTTGTGATAAGTCTTTCCAGGTTTTCTATGCCTTTCTGATTCAATGTTACTAGACTGTATGAGTCTAAGGATTTGCCAATGTTCTCTAATTTGTCCAATTTATTGGCACATATCTTTCTGTAGTAATCTCTTATAATGCTTTCTACTTTTGAAGTATACGTTGTAACTTCTCTTTCATTTCTTATCTAGTTAAAACAATTTCCTCATCTTTTGTTAGTGAGCCTAACCAGTGTTTTTTTGTTTTTCTTTTCCAATGAACCAGCTTCAGTTTCCATTAATGTAAAATCTACTTCCTATAGTTCTTCTTAAATTTTTATTTCATTTTACTGACTTTTGGCTTCATTTTTTTTTTTCTAGTTCTTTTAGGTGTAAGGCTAGATTGTTTTTGAAATTTTTTTATTTCTTGAGGTAGCCTTGGGATAGTATAAGCTGTCCTCTTAGTACTGGTTTTGCTGTATCCCATAAGTTCTTACAATTCACACTTCATTCTCACATGTCTGAAGAATTTTTTTATTTCTCCTTTGATTTCCAGTCATTCAGCTATTTGCTTTCAGCTTTTACATATGTTGGGATTTTCCATCTTTCTTTTTGTGATTGGTTTGGTGTTATGCCATTCATTATAAGCAAGGAAGATTCTTGGTATGATTTGAATATTTTTAAATTTGTTGTAACTTATAGTTTCCCAACATACACTCTATCTTCAAGAATATTTCATAAGCACTCAAGAAAAATGTGAATTCTGCAGTTGCTGGGGTTAGTGAGACCCTACTGTTCTAATTTGTCATTTAAGGCTTTGTTTTCCCATTAATTTTATGCCAGGTTATTCTATTATTATAATAGACTGTTGAAGTCTCCTACTATTATTGCATTGTTGTCAGTATCTCTCTTTAATTCTGTAGCTTTATGTACCTTGATGCTTTGTATTCAGTGCATATATATTAATAATTATCATACTTTCTAGATTATTTGATCTCTTAATCATTATTTAATGTTCGCCCCTGTATTAACTTGCTTAGTTGGAAGTCTGCTTCTTTAGGTTATCGTATGATTGTATAATTGCTTTCTAATCATTGACTGTGTGTCTGTATTTGTCTTTTAGAACTTATGAGTTTCCTCTGTACGGTAAAAAAAATGTGGGATTTGTTTTTAAACCATCTAATCACTCTATGTTCTTGTTTGGTCAATTTAACACATTAATCCATTCAGGGCAAGATCTTAGCGCTCTGCTCTCTTAGAAAGATCCTCCAGTTATAAAGCCATTTGCGAAGCTCTTTTGGGTCTACCCATTATATGCATAACTCAGAAGTGAGTCTAAAAATTACCTAGAAACATACATACAATCAGGAAATCTTCAATTCTTCTTCTTCAGAGGTTTTACCCAGACTCTAGTCTACAAGGCCACCAGATCTACGTTTATTGGTACCTCTGACCAAGATAAGCTTATTGTAGAATTTTATCTGCCTACACAAATTTTCTGTCTTGCCCTTGCTATGTGACTAAACCCTGCCCTCACATAAAAATCTTAAGAGGACTAATGGGAGAAAAAATGAAACAATTCATTTTCATATTGTTTCTCCAAATTCTGACACTTTCTACCTGAGTATTTTTGTGTTAAATTTTCTGAAAGAAAGGAACTCTGTCAGTTTCTTTAGGTAAGAAATTAAGAGTACTGAGTAAATACTAGTGGAATTCAGAAGCTTAAGATTTGATGATCTTGAGAAGAATAACTATTAAAGTTTTGAGGATGGAAGATTGAGTTAGTTATATTTTATATCTAATAATGTAGTATTTTAAATTATAATAATTTGAGTTTTATCATGTCCTCTAACTATATATCTCTTTAACATTTCCCGAAAATTAAAAAAAAAATAGCACTTATTCACAAATTCCTTAATTTTAAGACTGGATGATCCTTTAAGATTCTGGACCTGTGACCTAAGACACTGTCTTTGGAAAACTTTTACTAAGATAAAAAATTTCATTATATATTTTCACGTATCTTTATCCTTTTTTAATACTCTACAGAATAGAGAAAGTTTATGATTTTTTAGACATATCATCCCTAAGGTTTTTTAATGTAAATCTTTTGTAGATTATCATTTGTTGCTTTATTTTCCTCAAACTGATGCTTGTCCTTACATTTTATTTCTCTCATTAATTGAAAAGAAACCCAATAGTTAGAACATTATTTTATTTTATATTATGATTTTAAGTTAAGCTTCTTATCCTTTAAAAAATCACAGTTACATGTACTTTCTTTAGACAATTATAGTGATTTTCAGCATTTTATTAATATAGTGTCTAGTATTTTTGTGATTTTATGTGTTTTATTTGTTTTTCTTGCTTCAACATGGCAGTTATAGTTCATATATTATGAACAAATGCAAGCTTATTTTTACATCCTGAAATATAAATCTAGTCTCATAATAATAAATTATATAATATTTTTAAATAATTTCTAGATGCTCTATGAATTTTAATTTTCACCTAAAACAATAAACTAAAAAGCAATTAGGAAATCAGTAACAAAACATATCTTAAGTCTTATTTTGTCAAAACTTAACATCATGCACAGAAATTTGAGTGACTAAAAGATTATCATTTTTTAATACATCTGCATCCTTACATTGTCACACTGATTCCAAGAAAGATAATTGAGAACTTCTTGTGCAAACCTGAAAGAGTTAAAAGAAACTTCTGAATAAATATGTCTTGATAAATCTATATCAATGTTTCTGGAAATCTGTTGGATAGAGCTCACCTCTGTAATAAGTATATGACTTCATTGTAGAGTCACCAACAAACATATTGCGGTAGTTTCTTCCATGCCAAATAACGGTTTTTTACCAGGAAAGAAAACTCCTTGTAGTCATGCAGTCCTTGTTGTCTCCCCTGAAGTCCTCGCCTGCTGTGAGTATAGCTCAGAGAAGCTGCCTGTTCTACCTAAACTCCATATTTATCAAGTCATTCCCAGTATTCATGTGCCCATCTGCTGTACCAATAGCAACAAAAGTTAGAGGATGATGTTGTTTATCTGCCAAAAACAGGTAAAAAGAATCATTTCATTTTAGGGCAAAATGTGATTGGGACACATATTGTATTTTTTTTCCTACATCCTATTTTCCCTCTCTCTTCACAGTAATCCTTCCAGGTTGCCTTGTAATAGACCATCATTTTGTGGCTCAGAGTTGGAGAAAGAACATAAAGTTCCTCACTAAAAAGCACTGTGCTATTTTTCTGATTTGTCACAACCCTAATAAGAAATATGAGGAAGGTTCATGGCTGGTGTATGACCAGAATAAGAGAGCACAATTTGATTAACTTGATATCTACTTCCTGAAATTATTTGAGAGATCAAATGATATAGTAAAATGATATTGTATTATTTTTCTTTTACTGTTTAAATAATTCATATTATTCTATTTTATTATACTTTCTGGAACGAGCTATTATAAGTTTGAATTTGATTTAGGGATTTGGGAAGCAAACAAAAAGTGAATTTCATACAAATGAAGCATAATTCTGATAGAACAATTTGTTTGAAATATATATTTTTATTTCATATGAAAGAAGCTATCAAAAATACACTAAAATCTGCAAATAGTAGTGCTGCGTTTGAATTTTCTCATATATTTTATCTCCATCATTAAGAATCTAAATATAAGAATCAAATATTAAACTTGTTTTGTGGATTGCTTTAGTATTTAACAATATTCTGGTGGTCTTCTTTACATAAAGACACATATTTAATTCTTCTTTAAACTACATTCTATAATTTTTTTCCATAGCAAAGTACATTAGTTTTTTACCAAATATTTGACAACATAAACATTATTGACAGCTCTGTATATAATCATGATATATATGAGACTATACATTTATCATATGCTGAATATGTCACATGATAAAATAGAGTGGAAGGGGAAACCAATACAATTTTTATATGTACAAATATTAATAAGCTATTATTTGAAAATCTTTAATATAGACATTTGTTAGCATTCTTGAGTGTGTCCTTTACTAGACATTTCACATAGAAGAAAATGTTTTAATGTTGTAATGCTGTGATTCATGTATCTTTTAATAGATCGTTTCAAAGATAAATATTTTATTATCAATCTCCAAAATTTTAAAATTAATTCTGTAAATTTTCTGCTTAGATCTATTGTCTTTTATTATTGTCATTACTATTTTGGCTTATATAAACATTCTGTTCATTGTATCTATTCAATTATTTGAATATTTTATAAGTATATTTATTTCAAATCTGGTACTTTTTTAATATTATACATCTTAAAAGTTTCATAGTGTAAGTATAAAGCATATAAAATATTAATTAATTTTTTTCTAGATCTAGTTTGGTTTAGAATGTCCTCTGCATCCACGAACATATAAAAAAAGCTTTGCTATTTTACTTAATTTTTTCAGTTGTTTTGAATCCAGAATTTTAAATTATTTGGATTTTTAAAAACTTAGTATAGAAAGGATTGATGTTTCTATTATAAAATTTGAACAGCTAATCAATTACATCAATAAAATAGTTCAGTAATTTGATTATTTTCCAGCTGATTTAAAATTCGATAATTTTTAATATATTGAAAGATTCTATTAATTCATAGAGTAACACTGAATTCTCTCTTTACCATAAGCACCTTTAATGTATTTCTTCCACTTCCCATTCTACTCTATCAGCATATGTATGCTGATAAATGAAAGTCAATCCTCCTCTTATTGTTTTTCCTATAGATCCCTATTATGAATAGGTTATTAATTGTTTCAATTCTAATTACAGTTTTCTGCTCGTGTACTGTAGAAAACAAGTAGTCAAGTAATATTTCAAATAAGCATTAAATCTTCTATATTTTTATTTTCAGTCTTTAGAATTGAATAAGCCATGAAGCATTTAGACATAATAATATATTTTAGTTGTGTAAATAGAATTGCTTTGGATGTTCATCATTTTTTGCCTTAGAAAAATATAAATTATCCAACTATCTTATTTGATATTTAGAAGTTAATGTCTGAATGACATTATTAGTTTTTCTTAATTTAAAGGAAGCAAACAAGATTCTTTCATAATAAATGACATACTCTGTTTAAACAATTCTACATGAGTATTTTGACATAAAATTTTGATAAATTCTATAAAACACATTCCTACTAAGACTGACAATGTAAATTAACATATTTAAAATTTGGTATGTTGCAATGTACAGCATGGCTCATATAGTTGTAATACTGTAATACATATTTGAAAGATGCCAAGAGAATATTTTTAAAAGTTATTATCACATGTAAATGGAACTATTTATGATGCTAGATATTAAATAAAATTATTGTAGTGATCGTTTCACAGTATATATATGCAAAATTATGTCATTATATAATACACATAAAACTACATAATGTTATGTGTCAATTATATTTTAATAAAAGATGGTAATTCTTGCATGAAAATATCACTTCCTCACTTACTGAACTAATATAAGCAATAATTTTTCTATCATTGTTTTCTTTTTATCCTTCCTCCCTCCCTCCCAACCTCCCTATCTTCCTTGCTTCTTTCTTACTTTCTTCCTTCTTTGTTTCCTCCCTCCTTCTTTCTTTCTTCCTTCCTTCCTTCCTTCTCATTCTTCTCCCATTCACTCTTCTTTTCATTTCTTCCTTCCCTCCCTCCCTCTCTATCTGTCTGTCTCCATCTATCGCTCAGTCTCTCTCTCTCTCTCTCTCCTGATATTTACTAGAATATTTTTAAACTAGAGTTCTGTTAAAAATGTACTTTGGGACATTCTTTCCACAGCTGAAACAAAAATCAAAGCTTAGAAAACTTTGCTAAACTACCTGAAAATGTATTTTATTGAAAGTAGTTAAATTTGTCATAATAATTGTTGCATCGCCATTACTTATACAATCCTTGAATAGAAAACAAGGTCTCTGAGAGCAAAGAATATTTTTTGTATTCCTCTTCATATAATCCCAAGCACCTACTACAATTTACAACACTTAGGAAACAGTCAATAAAATGTGATACATTGAGTAAAAGAATAAATTATTGAATAAATAATTCTTAATTGAATTTATAAAAAAATATGAGGAAATAGCATTTGACTCTATTTTCTAAAAAAAATTACCCAAAATTTAAAAGGATGCTGATTAAGCACACCCTGGTGGAGTATTATTTGGGCATAGTTCAGACCATTCCGAGCACTCAAATTTGCAACCCATGGCCAGGGGAAAACATCCAAGATGAGAAAATAGAATAAATAAAGTGCTTCTCTGCCCCATAATTTCCTTCCTGCCTACCTCTGCTCACCTTTTATAAAGAAAGAGAAAAAAAAGTATGTTGACTGATATTTCCTAGCTTATGTAGGAAGTCACCTATTTTTTTATTATTTTTCTAAGATAACACTTGTTAACAATCCTTGAATTCTTTTTTCCTCAAAACTACATTTTGATAACAAAATGAGCACTATGTTTTATAATTTGTTTGTGTCTTACCAATCTTCCTATGTTCTGAATATTTGTGTGCTGCCTAAATTGACATGTGGAGAAACCTAATATCCTCTGTAATATATTAGAAAATGGGACCTTTGAAAACTATCTATGTCATGACAGTTTTTATGAATATGGTTTTTGCTTTATAAAATAGACCTCAGAAAACCTCCTAGGAAATTCCATATAAGCATACAAGATCTGTAAATAGGCAAAGGACCCGTATTAAACCAGATTGCTAGCATTCAGAACTGTGAGAAATTATTTCCTATCATTGATCAATTATCTGATCTGTGGTATTTTATTATAGCTGCCTAAATGGATAAAAACAAATGGCTTAAACATTTCCAAGCAATTTAATGATAATCTGCGTTATTTTACACAGCTGAAGCATATTCAAGCCTATTCAAGCTTGTGAGTTTAGAAAAATTAACTAGTCTCTGTTAAACATATTGGTTACTACCGGCTTTTTATAATAATGTTGCAGTGAACATTCTTCTATTTATTAGCAATATCTACAAACCAATAACAATTTCCTTGTAAGAATTATAAATGGAATTACTATGCAAAACACGTGAATATTTAAATTTTTTTGCTACGTAATGCCAAATTCATCTCCAGAAGAATATGGACCAATTTATATCATCCCTACTCAGTCTGAAATTCAAAATGAGTTTCACTACACTAAATTCACCAAAAGGTGAAATTGATTTTATTCTTCATCATTTTGTTAGTCAGAAAATTGGCATTTACTTTTATTTTAGGTTTTCTTATCTTATCATATTTATATTTTGCTGCACATTTTGAATAATACCCTTAGTGTAAATTATAGTTTTAAATTTCTATTTACATAATTTTATTTGTGGAACTTCCTAGTATACACCACTGTGTTATTTATGAAGTCAAACTTCATATCGTTTGTAGGGATTTTTTCTTGTTATACTTAGAAAAGTATATATGGTGGAACTGGTTTTTTAATTATTATTTATTCTGATTGTTACATGTTTCTATTTAATTCATGCAAATTAAATTTTGGCTGGTGCTGTAAAAGTGATATTTAATTATTTCCACATAAAACCACATTTAGAATTATTATTCAGTAATTCATCTTTAATTATTAATTTCTAATATTCCCATTGTCTTATTTATGAAGTTTATAAGTATATGTCTATATATGCATATGTTCTGTGGTATGTTTTAAATTCTCTCGATCTAGTGATCTGTGTTTATACATTTACCACATTGTTTTTAATAAGCTTAGATGTATCTACCATGTGTACTCGAAATCCCTCTTTGTTACCTTAAATAATATTCCTTATATATTGATTATTATTTTATTTCTTTGGCTCAGCATAATTCAATACTAACAGGTCATTTCGTTTATCATATGCTACTTTTTTCAAGACAATTATTACTTAAGTTCTTTGAAATAAGAATTTTCTCCATATAATTTGCAATTTTGTTAACCCTGATTTATCAAACTATATTTTTTTATTTGCCTTGGTATGTTATTTCAGATATGAACATTTCTTAGAAAATGATATGACTATGAAGGTAGATGATTCTAAAACAAAATAATCTTAATTCTGTTTATGTTGCTTTCATTCATCTCAAACTCCTTCAATTCCCTGTTGTGGATTTCATTGTTTTGTGACTCTGTTAAAAAAAAAAAAAAACAACTAAAAACTCTGGTTCTTTGTTGACTAACAAGCAAACAGTACTTGCTTATCTTTCACATTAATCAAATTCCACCAGCTCTGAGTATTCTTTCAAATAATGAGTCCGGATATGCCATCTGCTATAATCCAGTCAATCCTATCATTTACCACCCACAAAACTATATATCTCCATGACTCTCAACAGGATCTCACTTAACTTTTGGATTTTTCACCTTCTCCACTTTTTAATTATAATTTCCAAGCAAATGCTTTTGAAACCCAAGCCATGTCACTAGATTATGGTTTTTCAATCTAGAATTTAATCTTCATGTATATCTCCTCCAACCTTGTGCACTTATTATCCGTAGCAAAATATCTCTTGAACTGGTTTTTCACAAAGATCTGAAATAATTTTATATTATCATTATTTCTATAAATAAAAAAGTAGCATTCTGTCATTAAATGAAAGCATTAGATATTGTTTCTCAATTGAGAAAACGGTTTAATTCATTAATACATAGCTTCCATAACATTAGAAATATTACCACATATTGAATCCTATAATTTTTAATAAGTTATTTTCTTAAAAATAGTTATTAAAAAGGACTTATTTTCAGAAATGTTATTCTTTAACCTTCAAACATTGCTAACATGCTTCCAAGTATAGCTTACACACTGGGAACATTCTTCTTCATTTCTCTGATGTTGTTAATAGGTAATAAAGCAAGAAAACTTCCATCAAAGTATAACACTGTGTCCTTGAACATAACAAAAACAACAACAAAAGAAGCTATCACTTTTCAAAATGGTAAATTGGCTTTAAACTATATTTTTAAAAGTCACTGAAATCTCTAGACTAGACAGGAATAAGATAAACAATGACCTGTAGAAGGAAAATCAAAGACTGACAGACACCACTGCTCCTAATAGGTGCTGCTGCTGTTAACCAACCACCTATATCCATCAAAAGTTGATTCATAAAGATTGAAGGCAAGGTCTCAACCTGATTGAAATAAAATGTCAGCAAGGATAAGAGAAGAAAGATGGAGATTGTATTAAAAAGAGAAACTATGTTTAGAAATAAGCTTTGGGACATACATGAATCTAAAATGGCATTTGTATCCAGCAGAGCAAATTCATGATGTCTAGAAAACTAGGTTAGTTTGTCTTTTTGAAGCACTTGTTGAATTCAAAGTTGAATCTGAACATAAATGGATTTAAAAGAGAATCCTTTTTATTGATTTCCAAGGTAAGATGACATATGAGGAAAAGAGGCAGAAAGGAATAAAAACTTTTAAGGCTGTAAAACATTGCTATTTTTTTTTAAAGTTTTCAGGATAAATATAAATTACATACATTAATCCACTTTAAGAAATTGTTTACAGATTGTCATACTGAGAAAGTTGGCCATTAATTTCTTTGATTTTTCTCATCGCAACCCCTGTATTATTCTACATACCAGAGATTATAAAATGACTAGGAGTTCAGACTCCCCTTGACACTCCAATATGAACAAGAGATTTAGTTTTTCAAGGAGGCAGTGGGGTAACATAGAAAGAAAATTGTATTAATATTGAAAGTTCAGGGTTTTACTTTCAGCACTAACAAATCAAACAATGTCATCTCACATCCTCTGTGAACCTCATTTTTTCCAGTTATAAAATAGGGAACATAATCCCAAATATTTCCCTGACCACCTTTAATTTTTTTAGTTATGCAGAAGTGTGATGCACCATAAAATTGTGACATTTTACTATCTCTTCAGGCATAATTATTAGAAACTATTGTCATAATCTCTCATGAGAAAAAGATCTGCACTGTTAGACTCATACTGGCCCTGCTTGTCTATTATAGTTAATCTTTTTCTTAAGTCTCTATTTAATCCAGTAGAACTATTTTCAACAGGACTCAATATTACTTACTATTGCATGATTAGATTATTAACTCCATCCTTATTATACAAACTTTCCTCTTAATATGAGAGCATATTCAGATTCATTCATCAGTGTCTTAATGATCACAAACTAAAATTCTTCTCTATCACTATCACTGACAACCTTAGAGCCCAATATGGTTTCTCAAAACTTCTTCATCTCTAAATTATTTTTTCCTCCATCTGACCTTGTAAACGATCCTCAGGCTTCACTTGCTGGCATGTAATCATACTAACCTCAGTTCTCAATTTAAATCCAACTAAAATCCATGACTGTTCTCTCACCTCTATAATTTTTGCAGTTGCTTAAATTGATATATTTCCCATAAACTTTCCTATTTACCTATGTCCCTTTTTCAATAAATGACCACATTGTTATACTCAAACTAAATTCCTCAAAGTATTGTTCAACTGAATTATTCTTCTTACATTAGGAATCCACAGCCTATATTCTTTATTATAAAAAATAATACAGGAGTATCAAGATAATAAAGAAAAAATTAGATACTCAAATGTATGAACCAAAATATTATCTTTTCTATCATCTCAATGCCAAAAATACTAAAACAAGAATCATAAAATGCAATCCTGGAATTTATCTAGATGAGTTTAAAATAAATTTGCACTGATTGAAAGTAATGTGTGAATAGTACTTTGTCCAGACATTGTAGATATTATTATCTACTGATTAACTTTATATTAGTCATACAGTTCACCCTCTTGATCTTTTAAATTTAGAATGAAATTGTGTTTGCAAAAGAGTAAATTAAAAGATAATTCTGCATTTTGCAATAATACTTTAAAGTAAAAATATTCTCCAGGACACATACACAAGGCAATTGAGAACCTAGTTAGGAAATGCAATAACTCAAACTCAATTTTATTAGCTAAAAATAATACAATTTTCTGAAATGCTAATTATAATGCTATTGTTTAGACAAAAATATTTTAAAAGAAACAGGACATTAAAATAATAACATTCAATATATTATGTCCCCAAACTTTGTCTTAATAAGCATTAACATTTTCATATTTCATCTTAAAAGTTCTCTAAATATTATTATCATTAATATACAATATTCATATATTTATGTGTATATATTTAAATATGTATGTAAATCCTAGTCAATCAATAAATACATATGTATATGTTATATTGCATGCAAATACAAATATATATGCACATATATCCTTGCTAAATGAATATGTATTTATACTATTTAAAGATTTCAGAATAATTACATCTTTGTCATTAAAAATTGTATCAACAGCATTTTCATTGTCCAGAATTTTTTTCAAGACACACTTCTTTACTGACAACAAGATGATAGATCTCAAAATCATTTTCAGATTTTGAGATGCTCCCATTTGTAGATAAAAATTGTTTCCACATTCTGTGGATAGTAACTGTGCCTACAGAGATTAGGCATCTGCTGTCGTTGAATAGAGTTGAACAATAACTCCTTATGGGAATACAGTGCATACAGCATAAGAAAATAACATAGCAAAGCTAAGACAGTGAGGACACAATCAGTACCAAACTGAATATAACAAAATGTTAGCCCTCCTTATCAGTTCCATACCGGGAGACTCAAACAAAACATAGAGAGGATAATAATGTCACATTAAAGCAATGTGTTCTTCAGTTTTAACATAGCTCTACCATACTGAGTCCAGGTGTCCAGAGAGGAAATGGGCTGAACAATGTAATGTATTCAATGAAATAATAATATCAATAAAGTGCCAATACATCCAGAGCAAATGTACTAGTGAAAACCACATTTTTAAAAATGTAAACAGAAAAGCCATAAACATAAACGTAAACATTCTATAGGATTTATAATAGAATGCTCTTTGGAAAACTTTATTCTCTTTTCTCATAATATAAATCTTCGGATCATCAAAGATTCCTAAAGATGCGTGACCACTATAAAAGATTTTTCCTCAATATTATTAAAACAGTATAACAATCATAATATGGAGAGAATACCACAAAACTTCAAACATCTATTTGACCTTTTCCTATATACTTAAATAAAACTTCTGCAGTTTTTCCCCTTGAAAAACGTTAAAAAACAAGATGGGTTAAGATAGCATTGTGTCAGTGAATACGTGATTAAATTGACAAATATTGTGACCATCCAACATTTATCAAATACTCACATCATACCCTGTGTTACATCGTCACACACCCACTACTTCAAGTGCTGCTTTTCTTTTTATTAGCAACAGGTGCTGTGTGTGTGTTTATGCATGTTTATAGGCAATCTGGTTTTTTTTTTTAAGTACATATAATAAAAGTTTTGAACTGTGTGCCAAAAAATGATACTTGAAAAGTGCCTAGCAAAGGCTAATGTTTGAGAAAATGGCCCTTAATCTCAGCTATATGCACCTATATTTTAATTTATTCTTTTAGAATTTGAATTCCAAAGAAAAATGAAAACACAAGAGAAAATTTTAGGTGACCCAGTAGGAAGCAGCAATAACTGGAGAAATGTTATTTGTAATCATTTCTGTCAAAAAAAAAAAACTTTCTTAAGAGTCAACAATGAATGTTGACTCTTCTCTTTATTTTTGTTCTTTATATCAAATAGTCACATAAGTAATGCATGATAAAATATGTTATACAGGCTAAAAATTAATTTTATAGCAGACAGGCACTTAGATTTTCACCATTCACTTTCATGGTATTGCAATTTGTTACTTTCTGTGCTCCCAGCTAAATAGTTTCAGTTTCAGCTATATAACTCTTAAAAAATGTGATAAACAGCTAAGAATTCTCCTATACCTCCTCCTAGAATACAGATTGAGATAAGGCTAATTATGCAAGTTTAAGCAAACAAAAGGAAATTGACAGTTTAAATTTTCAGGTGAAAACAATTATAATTTAATCAGATATAAAACAAAATTGTTCAAAAATTCAGAAAACTTATATAGAACACTGTGAAATATAAAATTATTTACATTATATCAAATAATTTTATTACATTATAAACTCATTTGTTGCATTATTCATGCATCAGTTAAGGCACAATGAAGTAGCTGCAAGAATTGCATGAATATCATGGAGGTAACTAATAAACACTTTTAAAATAGATAAATTTTGCAGTACTTGACCAAAAGTTAAGGAATAAGAAAATTATTTCTCATTGATATTTGCAGCTATCCAGGGAGAAGAATGAGTTATGAAACTTAAAAAATAATTCATACATTTCTCTTCTATTAAAAAAATTCAAATTCATTGAGTTATCATTTTATTCTGAAGACACCAATCAGGGCATATATTACCATAGATATTGAAAAAAATACACATATTTCTCTGCGTACTATAAAATGGAACGAAAGGTAAATAATCTTGGAAGAAATTTGTGCTTTAAACAGTTTTTAGAAAGGAGATATTTGGAAATTGTTCCACTGTTATGCTATTTAGTTGTTGGAAATGACATATGTGTACCTCCCATTAAAGGAACTCAAATCTACACACTTAAAGACTTGGAGACAGAAGTTTCTAATTTATTATTAAAATCTATCAAAAACTATTAGTAAATTGCAAAATTTATAAAAATATCAAATGCAAGATGCTGTGATTCATTGTAAAAAACTGTCTTCAATTATATATATATATCAATATTTGACTAAATTAAATAAAAAATAATTTTGTGGAATTTCAATCACAATAAATATTATACGGTGAATGTGATCTGAAAGAGAGTCTCATGATAAAATGTGAAGTCATATCATGCTTCCATTTATCTATTTACATTTTGAGCTTTCTTTTTATCTACATTGAGGGATATTCAAAATAACTATCTAAAGAAACTGCATCAATAATTATAGACTTTTAGTTTAAAACGTTTCTAAAGATCTTTTAAAAATAATGACTATTATTTAGTCATGTATTCATTTCATAAATAAATAAATGCATGAGATATTTAATAAATAAATACATACAAAATAGAATAAATAGATACAAATATATTGGAAAACCATACTCTATTTTAAATGTTCCTAATTATTGAAGGCCATTAATTTTTACAATGCCAACATTATTAAGCTGGGTTTTTTTAAAGAAAGCAAGACTAAGGTTGTAAGTTAAAAAAAAGATCAATTCTAGTGTAGCAAAAAAAGAAAAGATCAAACAGATCAGTAATTTAAGTAAAATTAATGAAACTCACAAGTTAGAACTAGAAAAATAACAAAGTCCCACCGAAAGGATAGTGATATTAGCTAAAGCATTGTTTCTTTTAATTCTAATGACTCAATAGGCAAGTGGTCTAAAAACATTTATTCTGATTTACAAATGTAAGAAAATGGAAGTTTAGAGAACATAGGTAAATTACACATAGCCACTAGGAAAAAACATTTTTATTAAGAAAATAATGCCCACTTATAGACATTTCCACTTAAATGAACAGTAAATTAACTACATAAATGTTAGACTACAACATTCTACATAAATAGAAATATATGAAATAAGCTACCCAGCAAAGATGGAAGGTTAAATAATGGCATTAAGATATAAAATATAAATATTCTTACTAACATGAAATAGACTAAAATGAAAGATACCATAAAAAAATGTTAAACACAATAGAAATTTTTTCTGAATGGTCTAATTACTGACAGTAAAAAAGAGTATGCCCTCTTTTATTTTTTCCAACCCATTTTGTTTTAAAGGCCTGGTACAGACAGGAATGAAGGTGAGTGGGCAGGTATGCAGAAGTAGTGAGGAGAAAGAAACGTCTTCATTTTATTTTACATTTAGTTGTTCACACTGGTTGCTTCCTCACAACACCAGGACTCTAACCCAGGGATATACGGTTTGCTCCTTTGGAGGAACTGACCTAACCACCAGGGCTCCACCGGGGCTCCACCAGGGCTCCTGCACCATCATGTCCTCTTTTAATGATATTTTTTTATCAGTTTGTTTATATTAAGAAAGACATACAAATGACCTCTGTCTTTGGAAAGCCAAAGTGTATTACATAATTGTTTCCACAGAAGATTAAAGAAATCTGAGATCATTTGTTTATTTTAATTAAAAGGAAAATTGACTACATAATTAAACTTTGAAAATACACTTAAAATCTGATTTTTGATTAGCAAAATATTTTTCATCAATAATTTAACTACTAGAGTGATAAATCCCAAAGCATTTCTTTTAAAACCTCATTAACATGCTTACATTCTCTTTTCCCTGTGAGTCCTGCTTAATTATAGCAAAGTCTTTATTCAGACATAACCTCAGAGAAAATTTTTAAAACGTGGCTCCTTAGCAGATATAAGATCTAACTAAAGGTCACATGAAATTATACAGAAAGCCTAGAGATACTAGTAGTGACTTAAGACACAGTAACTGTCCTTGGGGAAGTGGTCTTACTGAGATCTCTACATCTGCCAAATATGTCACACTAGCTAAACTTACATATACTTTCTTCTTAAAATAATTTTGACATTAACTGTAGATCAGCTAATGCATTTGTTTGCTCATTGTCTCTCAAAACTATAATTTCAATATTTAATTTTAAAAGCTTATTTATTCTAGTGTAGTCATATACCATTTTTCCCTAAGAATTATCATTTTTATGAAAACTAATACTAAAATCTAGTAAGGGAAAATTTAAAAGAAATTAAAAGACACTCTAAGATGAATCCACCAATACTTTTAGGCCACACCACTAAATGACAAATCTTTATTTCCTGTTTTTCAGACTCTGCCTTCAAATGTCAGCCAGCCTCTTTGTTTGCTGTTCTAAAAAAAGGAATAGCTTGGTGCCTATGCAATGACTTGTTACTTTTAGATATGTCTCTCACTGAAATGTTGAGTTGTTTGCATAATTCCCACTTTTTTCTAGAGTAGCCTGACTAGTCCAGAAATTATAAAGTCTTTTATTAGACCACTCTTTGATACAGCCTTATAGCCTCTGGGATCCAATTCCCACTTGCTAAAAATAATTAAATAAATAAATAAATAAATAAAATAAGGTGACTACATTTTTACATTAACCATATATTTTCTTCATAGATATAATTTCCTCAACTTTGTTGAAACATATTTATATTCACATGTAATATTCTGAATGCATAGCTTCTATAAATATTAATTCATATTTTTCATGTAACTTTTCCATAATTTTCCCAGAATAAAGCAAAGAATAAAAATTGCCTTATATAAATGGTATTTCTTCTATAGCATTTGTTTTTCAAATGTAATAGTCATCATTTAATGGTTTCAGTGTGACTGCAAGAAATCTTTGGGACAAATCATAGATATATATATGAAAGATGCTTCTGGCATATTCTGGTAGCCTAGAGGATAAGGCCACTGGATGTAGCATACATATATCCCAAGGAGAAGGGATCGAAACTCAGACCCCAAGGAGAAAACCAAGATAACTAGCTAGCTGAAATAAATGTGATTTTTCCTCCTCTCTCTTCCTGCCTGTACTCGTCTTCATTCCTATCTGCACCTTACCTTTAAAAAAATAAAAGGCTGCTTCCAATGCCAGTATATTAACATTAAATGAATAAAATAAAACAATGGCTTACAAAATCCAAAGCACTTTATTGCAGCTTAAATAGTTATATCATTAACTAATTAATATAAATTAATTATGAATTAATATAAGATTAATACTAATATCCATAAATTTAATACATGAAATTCCAACATTCTCCCATTTAAAAAAATTATTTTATTTAAGCTAAACAAAATGTCAGCAAAGACCATCTCCCAATATGAAACTCCTAAAAGTCCTTGTGTTGGCAATTCTTCGAACAGATTACTTACCATCTCTACTTTTGGAATTTATATCTTGACATCCTCTCACTGAAGAAAAATTCTAAATTTATTTTAATTTCATTATTGCTTAATAAGCTTGAAAACACTTTATACATTTCTTCTTATGGCCAAACCTATAATGTCTAGACTCGTCAGTCACATAGCTAACAAATTCACCATTATATTTTTAGTGAACACTAAATAAATTTAAACCATTTTTAATATACATAGGATATAATCATGAAAAACAGTACATATAAGTTATTGAAACATACTTCAGTTCCTTAAGAATATTCCTGATATATAAAGATATGTATTTTTAAAGACATCAAATTTCACATGGATTTTATAAGATAGAATTCCATAGCACTGAGTAATCTCTCTTGCAATATCAGCACAGAAAGAGATCTGAATAAAGTTTTTACATTCATTTCTTTTGGGTCTAGTAGTTTTCAAGAACATCATTTTGCATTAAAATTCTACATATAACTTATTACTGGGTTCAAAATAATAATAGTATTAGAATATTAGATTTGAGGAAGACCATGCAAATGATGCAGTACTATTTCGAATGCAAGCGAGATTAGCATTGTAATTGTAATATGAAAATATATGATAGAATATTATATTATTGAACAAAATCTTCTATCCTTTACCCAGGAAATCCAAGCAATTGGGCAAAAAAATATATTTTTAAAGAATAGCAATTACTTTTGGAAAATTATGATTACTTCAGCGTGATATCACCTATTGAACTGATAATATGTCTTTACTAGCATTCAAACATTTGTTGGCTAATCTCTCCAAAAGTGATTTTTAACTATTTGAATATATGCCTTCACAATTTACATATTTTCCTATATATCTGAGATTACCTTGTGCTTTTACTTCTTGTAATAAAGTGTTTTAACCATTCTTCACATTCCAATGGATTCAAATATCCACTCTCTGCTTAGGACAGCTGCTTTTCCACTCAATGCTAGTAAGAACTAAATATTTACTCAATCTCTATGTTATTTTCTAAAAACTGCCTGCAGATCCTGTGTTTTCTATTTATTTTTTCTTGTTCATAATTAACACAAAAACAATAATTGAATACTATCAGTATTCAAGCAGATCAATACTTAAACAGGGAACCTGTTCTAATATGGTGAACTGCTAAGATTTCAAGTTTGCCTCCTCCCTACAACACAACCAAGAGGAATGCTATGATCACACAATCAAAGGAAGTCCAGTTTTTCAAACCAACTCCTTGATCTAGTCTAAGAAACTCAAAAAACAAGACCTTTACATCAGTGAAATCTGCCCCATAGAAATAGACACAGAATATCAAAGAGACTGAATAGAGATATGTACATGATATGATGGACCAAAATACAACCATAAAGAAAAAAATCTGAATGCAACAGACTTAAATAAACTACTTGATGAAGAATGTAAAGCAAAGATTCAATGACACTCACTGAACTAGGGAAAATAATGGAGGAACAAAAAGAAACTACAACAAAGATAGAGAAAATCTGAGCCAGTTCCAAACAGAATTCATGGAGCTAAAGGACACAATTGTTGGGTTATAGGACATAAAAGAAGGTCTCAACAGGTCTTCAGTAGAATCATTGAGATAGAAGAGAAGGCACTGAAATATACTCAAGCAGACCAGCAAACATAAGCTAAAGAAAGGAAGACAGTATGTAAGACTTGTGGGATAACATCCAGAAGAAAAATATACATGTCATGGGGGTCCCAGAAAGAGGAGACAGAAACTGTGGCTGAATAAATAATAGCTGAGATTTTCCCTAATCTGTGGAAGGAAACAGAACTCCAAACCGAGGAAACTCAAAGAAAATCAAAAGGAAAAAAAAAACAAAAAAAACAGAATTTCAAGAAATATCAAAATGTTGAAACTATAAAATAAAAAGATATAAAGATAATCTTAAAAGCAGTTAGAGAAAAATGAGTTACATACAAAAGCATCCCCATAAAATTGTTAGCATATTTGTAAGTTAAACATTATAATCCAGAAGGGAATGGTTCCATACATTTAAAGTGCTAAAAGAACAGGACTTTGAACCAAGGATATTCTACCCTGCTAGATTATCATTTAGAATTGAAAGAATGATAAAGAGCTTTACAAACAAACAAAATTAAGGAAATTCATGATCACAAAATCAGCTTCATTAGAAATACTAAAGGCAGTTCTATGAAATGAAAATAAACCATTTAAAAGGACCAAGATATCAAAAAACAAAATTTGGAAAGGAGAGTGAAAACTTTAGTGTTACAATGAGCTCAAAATTAAATTGCTTTCAAGTAAAAACAGGTTAAAATCATAAAAACTTTTATGTAAACCCCAGTGTAACCTCAAAAAATAACTCCAGAGGGGAAAAAAAGAAGAAAACAAAAAGGGAGATCAACCACAACATAACTGATTTCAAATCATCTAAGAAGAGAAAAAGAACAAAGGTATTGTCTGCAACAACACCCAGAAAACATTTAACAAAATGGCAATAAAAAATTAGATATAATAAATCACCCTAAATGTTAATGAATGTCACCAATCAAAAGGCAGAGTGACTGTATGGAATAGAAAGCATAACCAAATTTATGCTTAATTCAAGAGACTCATTTACATTCAAACAATAAACATAAGCTCAAATTCAATTGGTGGAAGACAGTCTTCTGGTGAAATAATAACCAAAGGGATTACAAGGAAAGCTGGGGCAGCTATACTTACATCAGATAACTAGACTTCCATTAAAAAAGACAGTAGAGTGCACTCTGGTGGCCTAGTGGTCTAGCGCACCTGGGAGCAGTCTCAAATACATCCCAAGATCCTCAGGTTCAAGACCCAGGGAAGGGGGAACAACCAATGTGAACAATTAAGTAATAATCAAGTGTTTCTTCCTCCTCTCTCTTCCTGACTACTTGCTTTCACTCCTGACTGCACCTTTCTTCAAAAAAAAAAAAAAAAAAAAAAATGACAACAAAAGATTGGAATATTACATAATGATGATTAAGGGGTCAATTCAGTAAAAAGAGCTAGCAAATGAAGGAGAATCAAAATACATAAAACAGTTGTTAACAGAACTAAAGAGAAATATCAATGACAATATAATAATTGTAGGAGAATTCAACCCCCCACTTACAATAATGGATATATCAACCAGAGAGAAAATTAACAGGGACAAAACATCTTTAAATGACAAATTAAAAACAGATGGATTTAATAGATGTAAAAATAGAACTTTATCAAATAACTGCAGAATTAACATTTTTCTTGAATGTTCATGGAACATTCTCAAGGACAGAACATATGCTGTGAAATAAAACATGTCTCAATAAAATTTACAAAGATAGAAATCATAACAAGCATCTTCTCTGATCATAATGCTTAAAACTTGAAATCAACCCCTAAAAGAATACTAGAAGATTAAAACTATATGGAGATTAAACAACAGGATTCTAAATGACTTTGGGTAAAAACAAAATCAAAACAGTATTTTAAAAATACTTGGAGACAAATGAGAATGCAGCCACTTACTATTAGAATTTATGGGATTCAGTAAAAGCTCTACTAAGAAGGAAGTTTATTGCAATCCAGCTTTACCTAAAGAAAGAAGAAAAATCACAGTAAACAAATTAACCCTGTTTCTAAAGCAACTAGGAAAATAACAATTGAAGCCAATAATCAGCAGAAGAAAGCAACAAAATTTCAAGTAGAAATGAAATAGAAATCAAGAACACAATGCAGAATAAATAAAAATGAACCCAAAATTTCACTTGGCAAAAATATACAAAATTGACAATCCTCTGTCTAGGTTAACTAAGAGAAAAGAGAGAAAATTCTTCTCATAACTCAAATCAGAAATGAAAGGACAAAGTAAAAATGCATAACTCAGAAATAAAAGTAAATTAAAATAAATCATTATGAATAGACATATGCCAATAAATTGGACAATCTTGAGGGCATGGACAGATTTTCAGAAATAGAGCTCGTTAAAGCTGAATGGGGAAATGGGAAACTTAAACAGGACTGTCACAAGCAAGGAAATTGAAGAAGTAATTAAAAATTTTCCCCAAAATGGAAACCCAGTATCAGATGGCTTTTCTAGCGAGTTTTACTAAATCTTTAGAGAAGAATTATTACTTATTCTTCTCAAAATTTTCCCCAAATTTAAAGAACCAGAAACACAAAAATATTCTATGAAAACACATCACACTGATACAAAAAGCAGATAATGATGTCATCAAAAAAATAAAATACAGATCAATATCTCTAATAAACACAGATAAAAAATCTTTAAAAAATTAGCAAACAAAATCCAATAATATATCAAAATATACATAATGACCAAGTGGATTTATCCTAGGAGCAGGATGATTCAAATATAAGAAAATTCATTCATGTAATATACCATATCAACATAAGCAAGTAGAAAAATCATATGGTCATATCAATAAGTGCAGAGTAAGTTATTGATAACATTCAGCAGCCATTTATAATATAAACTATGTGAAATTGGGCTATGAAGAACAATCCTCAACATAATAAACACCATATATAACACACCCATAGCCAACATCAACAAAGATGAAATATGAATGCAAAATTGACTGCTTTTCTTTGGTGAATCATAGATTCTAAGCCTAATGATAAAACTGATTTTATCACTTTTTATATTTGCTACTTTTTATTAAATAAAAAATTTGTGCCATTTAAGTTGAGATTAGTGTTCAGTGATCTATATTTGTGCAATTGGTTACCAAAATTCTATTTAGATCAGCATTCATGTTTATCAAAAATAGTGTACATAGAAGTGAAAGCTAAAATTTTCAATATGTAAATGAGAACACAGATGTTTTCATGAAAATGTTTTGCTTACTTGTCTTACTCGAAATAACGTAAGTAGTAAAACCATCCAATTATTTATGGATTCATGGCATCCTATAATTAATTCATTTCAGCATGGGAGGCATGAGCTTTAGCATTTTTAATATAGTTATCTTTATTGCAAATTTGAATGTAAAGAGTATGTGTATGTGAGATCAAACAGGTATAGAGCACATACATCACATTTAAAGGACAAAACCAGGCTTGCAGCTTTACTTAATAAGTTAGACATACTCTTTGGTGGTTGCCTGTGACAATTTCTATAAATGCAGATAAACATATAAGCTATGAAAGTTATAGCTCTGATATTGTTTTCATAATTAACTCCAGAATTACTTTTGAAACACCCTAGGGTGATCTAAGAACTTTTGGCCTTGAATACTTCAGATGGAACACTAACTTAGCTGTACACCACCCTGTCAAGTGACCTGCATTGGGAGAAGAACTTATATAAAGTGTCTTCTAGTGAATAGAATAGAATGCCTATATCTCTAGCAAAGCGAGAAGAGAAATTTGTATGTGAAAACGCTATCCTCCTTTATCATTTGAAACCATATTCTTTACCTGACATAATATGAAGTCCTTGTCAGCTATGACAGTAAAGCCCAGTAAAATGAAGCAAGGATGGAGACTTAGGATGACTTGTAATAGTATTAGCTCTGGCCGTGTTAGCATTACCTTTCAGTTTTAACATATACAAACAGAGGAAAATCAGAAAACTATGAAAAATGATGGTGAGAATATTGTACCTGAAAACTGTGTAGTACGTGTGCCAATCTTATATACAAGAATTGTATATTTTATAGAATAACATAAACTGTAAAATAAATTCTTTTATTAACAAATATCAAATTTCTATGAATAAATATTACAGCCACTGTCAAAAATCTCAGATTGTGATCATCATAAGAAAATAATTGGCGAATATATTTGAAATAAACTCAAAGCAACGACACTGAATATTAATTGTATGTCTTATCACGTACTCATTTTTATTTATAAAATATTTACCAAGTAGTAACTAGATACTATGATAAGAAGGAGACCTGGATTGAAAAATTGTAAAAACAACAAACACACTGCAGTGTAAAGGATTCGTGATTAAGCACACAAACAAGAGTGGGCACTACTCACATATGCCTCCATGTTCCTCATGAAGGCCTGCTAAGATATGTTTCTTCAATAAATCTCATATATAGAGAGAAACCCGAAGGTCAAAGTAGACAAAAGCAATTTTCTTCCTTCTTTTTTTATAGGAAGTCTCAGCAAACCACAATCTTCAGTCCAAATATGACCCAGCACCTGTTTTTGTAAATAAAGATTTAACGCAACTATGCTTTATATTATTTAATTATTATATATGACTGCTTTCGCTTTGTAACAGCACATTTTAGTAGCTACAGCAGACTGTATAATCCACAAAGTCTAAGATATTTATTATCCACCTTTTTTATAAAATTTTTGTTGACACTTGTTTCATATCTTTAAACTGAGGAAAGAGCTATATTAGTGATCAGAGGTCCACATAATCCTACATCAATCAAACACTTTCTTTGTTTGAGTGGTATCATTCTGTTTATATTCATTCTGTAGTATCAGAACCCACCATGTTGTGTTGTGGCCTCACTAACATCCTTCCATTTTGTGGGGACATGGGCATATACCCTTCATTCTTTACCAATTTTTCACTTTCATGGACATATAGTGATGTTGCCATTTTAACCCAGCAACAATATACCAAAAAATCTAGTCTACAAAATATAAACAAGTGTTATTGTTTATCAGGGCAATTTATTTTGAAAGATTTTTAAAAAATTGATTGAGTTTTGCATCTCTTCATGCAGTTGTGACATAATAACTCACTACTTAAAGTCTAGAAATACTTGACTGGTGTCTGTCAAGCATTTTATTCATTTAAATATGAGACTTTCTTCTCTGAATGGAGCTCAACATGAAGAATTACCTAATGATTTTCTTTCAATTATATCTAAAAAAATGAAACATTTCCAAATACATTTTATGAGGCCATATTACCTTGATCTCCAGAACAGACAAGGACAGCACCATAATAGAAAATTATAGACCTATACCACTGAAAATGGAGATGTAAAAGTCATCATCAAATCTTCGCAAATTTAATTAAAAAAACATTAAAACAATCATACATCATGGATTTATCCCAGAGATGCAATGAATTATCTACTTAAATAAATCAGTATAATATACCATCAATAAATGCAAAGAAATCAAATGAGCATGTCAATAGACATAGAAAATGTATTTGACAGGATTCTCTACTAATTCTTGATAAAAACTCTCACTAAAAAGGAAACAGAAGGAATGAAACAACATAATGAAGGTTACATATGAAAAATACACAGCTAACATATATTCAGTGGGAAAATACTAAAAGTGTTTCCCCTAAGAAAAAGTGAAGGATGTTCATCCTCATCACTATTGTTCAACATAGTTCTGTAAGTTCTGTCCAGAGAATTAAGCAAGAAAAGTACATTAAGAGAATCTAAATTGAAAAGAATAAATAAAACAGTTATTATTTGCATATAACATATTATACTTAGAAGACCCTAAAGAGTCCATTAAAAAAATTCTGAAAGCAATAAATGAATACAGTAATATGGCAGTATATAAAATCTATACATAAAAATATGTAGCAATTCTACAAATAAGCAATGAATTGAAGAGAAATTAATAAAATAATTCCTTTTGAAATTCCAGATATGAAATCACACATATATGAGTACACAAACACACACACACATATACACACACACACCCCCAAAGGGTATACTGACACGTTTGAAGAGTGGGAAAACTGTACATATGGGTTCATATTATTTTATAAAGCAAATTTGCCACCAATGCATATTAAATTTTAAAAATAATCAAGTTTAGGAAACCATTCATAATTGCATCAAAAATGATACAATACCTGAAAAAAAATTAATGAAGAAGCAAAATGCCAGTGCACTTAAAACTACTAGATATCATTAAACTAGAAAAAGAAAAAGGAAAATGGGAAATTTTTATAAAAAGGTATAGATAATAAATATCTTAGACTTTGTGGATTATACAGTCTGTTGTAGCTACTAAAATTGAATGATATTTCATACTCATGTATTGGCAGAATTAAATAAGTTAAAATGACCATCTTACTCAAAGCAATAATCTGATTCAATGCAATTACTATCAAAATTCATATGACATTTCTTAAGGTAATAGATCAAGCAACATAAAAATTTATATGGAACCACAAAAGAACTTGAATAGCCAAAACTATCCCCAAGGGAAAAAAAAAAGAAGAAAAAATATTCTAACGTAGATCACTTCTACTCAGATTTTGTGTAATTTCAACCAAGAACTCCAGCACCTCCTGTACTCCTCTATCAATGCAAGAAGAGAATATAAGATCTGAAAAATGCTGTTCACTTTTGTAGCATTCCATCATGATACCGATAATTCATGCCAACAACACTGCTCTCATACCTCTTTAAGAAAAACTGAAATAGAAGTTTTACTATGAATAATCCCAGAGAGTAAGTGATTTTAAAATAAAGGGGGAAAGTTCGAATTATTTTCATAATCCAACACTGTGTTCCAGACATTTGTTTGGCTGGTAATTTAATCCATTTGTAGATGAGATAGTAGAGTGAAATGAGAATGAGCCTAAGATTAAACTTTATGGCATTGTATCATTGAATGAGGAGTAAACAAAATGCCACTAATGAGTGTGATAAAGCTCAGAGGAGTTGAGAGACAAGGATACTATTTATTATGATTTAGGAATTTAGCATATGCAAAGTATTTAAAATAGTATCTAGAACCTGTCATTTATAAATGGAAGCTGTAATGTTACTGAGTGAAAGAGAGGTACATAAACAAATTCAAAGGTGATTATTTTTACAAGAGGTTAGGCAAATGATAGTCCTGAAGCAACAAAGGTGCATAAGAATATGAACCCATTTTCCTACAATGTGGTATATGTTATGTAAGGAAGTCAATATTTTCCACTCTGATGACCCAGAAATGTGGTGATGGGTTTCGAGGGAGCCTCTGAGAACATGAAGTTGATAAGAGTTTGGTGATAATGAAGAAGATGTATGGAATGTTTGCATAAGAGGTTGAGAGGTATAGAGAAATGGGAAGTATACATTATTATGAGGATGATGGTATGAAAGTGAATTAAAGTTCTGGGGAATCATACTTTGGAAAGTAATTGAAAGTGGGCATAATGAATTTAGATGCTTCTTTGAGGAGGAGGCAATAGGCCTCACTGACAGATCATTTGGTGTAGAACACATGCATTTGTAGCCAGTGGTACCTCATTGTTGGCTCCTTAGCATTGGAATGGATGGCAACATAAGTGGTTGCTTCATCTGCATCCTGATTGCTTGCAGGATGGATAATTCTAGTAATTGTAGATTCTGCACTAGAAAGGAAAATTATTGCTTGATTTATAATGATACATACTTTGAATAATATGTTACGATGTGATGCTCCTTCAATAAAATATTAAATGAAAGGAAATTTTCTATTTATTATTGAATGTATTAGTTTATAATTCATTAAAAAGGATAAAATTTAGGTTTATATTTGGAAAACAAGGTTTTGAAACAATGAGAATATGAATTTTATCTCACTTTTGTCTTTATACTGTTTAAAGATCACTTTTACTTTTTTGTCTTCATGGTTTTTAGAATTTCCTAGGATTACATAGACTTTTCTTCTAATGTAAGAAGAGTAAGAGTAAAGACTTCCCTAACTAATAGCAAATCCTCATCTTCTTTTAAATTTATAAATTTAAAGAATTAGATTAAATTAAAACTCATAAACTGGCAAAACATTGGAAACTACATACCAGGTGATTGTCACAAATGATCAATTAAATTAAGTATTGCACCAAACTTGGGTGATAATTATTATATATCTTATTTTTGAAGGTACAGAGAAATGGAGACAGCATGCAATTTATCTAACATAAAAGCAATCAATTGTTTTTTTTCTCTCCATTTGGTTCCCCTCTTGAAGATTCTATGTGACATATTGATGATGTCCTCTTGAAAGTCCCATCAATATTATTTCTCAGATGGTCTTACCCACAGCTATATTATCAGATAGCACTGGCATTTGAATTGTTCTGTTACTATATATATCACTGCTCATTTTTATCTTTCAAAAATCAAAATACATTTGATCCAGTCTCTAAAAGTCATTTTGTTCCACCTGAGCTCTTTGAAAATATAAGTCAATTCTTTGAACATATCCATCACCATGTTTCATTTCAACATCCTCGATAGACATGTATTATTTGTATTATTTGAGACTTAATAAATCACACTTTCCAAATCTGATTTTATCTAATCTTTAAATACGAATGGGATGACAGTTTCTACTTTCTCATTTCGTTTCTGATCCAGTAATAATTGACGCCCCCTCCTAGACTCAAGTCCATCACCAGCCAATTTATCTGTGACTTTCTTCTGGAAGCAATAAATCAGAGTAAGGTAAATTTATCTTTGAGTACAAGGAACCCTATATACTATTTAAGAATGAAACCTCTAAAGTCAAATGACCTGTACTTAAATTAAAAATTATTTAACATTGTCCCTCAGCTCTCTTATCTATAATGTAGAATGAATTACTGCATGGAACTGTGGCAAAGTTGAATTGAAATCATAAATGTCACCTATTTTATAGAGCTCAATACACATGAGTCCTCTTCAAAGTCACAGAATTAAATGAGATCATTGTTATGAAACACTCAGCTGTGCCACATAGTACGCTTTTTATAAACATCCTACAATGAACAATAATGATACTAAAAGTAATATGTTTTATGGATACAGTAACACTTATCTTAAAGAATATTCTTATAGCTGTTGGTAGGTTATATATATGAAGTCTTCATCAATGTACTTGGCTGATGGAAGGTAGTCAATAATCAGTAGCTATTATCCGTTCCCTAGTCTCTCTTGAATCCTAAAGATTTTGTTCAACAATCAACACAATCACTGTTCACAAAACAAACAAACAAAAGAACAAAAAACACATACTGCCCTCTTGAGTCTTGTTTGGTATTACTGAAAGGTTAAAAAAAAAAAAATCAATAAAAAAAATGTTACTTAACTGGGACTCCATTCTTGTTTTAGAATTATTTTATTCAGTCCTGAGACTGACTGCTTTTAATATTTATGACACTACCTGCCAAAAGATTTGTTTTCCTCACAATTTAATACATGCCATAGGAAGATACATGTTTGTCTTTAAATAGACTATTTTTAGAGTAATTTTAGGTTCATAGTAAAATTAAGAAAAAGTTACAGTGATTCCCCACATACAGTGACCCAAATACTTAAACTTTTTTCTTCTTTCACTAAGAGATCAAATTAACTGATGTGAATTCCCCAATATACATATCTCAGTGATCTGTAATATTTCAGTCTCTGTAATACTTCCTTTTCCTTGTACATATTCTCAGAAACATTGAAGTACTGCTGTCTTTTAAAACAATATCATATAGCTTTTGAGTTTTCTTCAACTTAATTTCATTTTAACTTGCAAAAATTTTAAATAAGCAGTTCATGTCAACTATCTCTCTTTAGTCACCGAATCTTAACATAATTGAGAAGTGTTTTGTCTATAAAGAAGCTCCCTTTACAAAAGTTATTACATCTTCAATCTCAAACTAGAAGTTGTCTCAGTCCTTTCTCACAGCACTGTCTTTAGATTACTACTTCTTGAAACAGAAAAGCAACACAGGAAAAGACATAAGGACAGGAACATTACTAGGTGTTCTGAGAACATATTTATATTTTGTCTCAAAAGTTACAGGAACCAGGCAAGAGATAAATATAGCATAGAGAGAAGGAAAAAAAGCATTTATAAAATCAAAATTAAAGTTAGAAAAAGGACTTTCTACCATGAGATGTCACTGTCTAAATACTAATTGTGTGCAAGGTAAGGGATAGCATTTCCATTTAACCTGGTATGTGTATATGTGTGAAATTGTCATAATTAGCTCAAATCAGCAGAGTTACTGTCATTACCGAGCTAGCTGTTTTTCCTCTCTCTGATCTCAATATTATTGACTAAAATAACAAATTAAAATGAATGTGAAAAGGGCTGTGAAATAGGCTCAACGGAGCTGGAAATATGACTACAGTGAGTCATCAGAAGAACAAAACCTTTAAATACTGTTCTTGGAAATATAAATGAATCAAATTATCCTTGTCAGTAACTGATTGCTAGCAATCGATCATTGTTAATATCATCAAAATTTGTACTTGATTTTGAAAGTTTTTATCAGATAAAAAACTAGAATAGCATGCATAGGGATGAATTTTAGTAAAACAAGCAGACATTTCTAAGCTAAAAAGACAATTGCATCAAAAATCAACCTTAGTGTGCTAAGCATGAATAGAAGTTTCTTCTTGGCAAAAAACAGATAAAAATGTGCCCCATAAAGTCTGGAACAATGATTTGTGTTCAATGGAGTATTTTGAGCCCTTCTTAGGCACTGTATCTGTGCCCTCTGAGAACTAACATTTCAAATTAATAAACATTAATTTTAGAACAGTATCTTTCCCTTATTTTTCCAAAATGTGTAGAAATTCAAGTGGCACTTCAAAAAGGACAAAGCAGGCAAAATTTCATATCTAAGCAACAGTAAACCATAAACAGAAAAATTATATACACTTGGTATCAGTGAATATAATAGATTTGTATTTTTTAAACAAGGGGATTTGAAATATAAAAACTGTAATTCAGAAATCAAATAGAAAGGCAAGGAATTATTAATAGGTTTTTGTTGTTACTAACTTCACATCCTTTCTAATTGTACTATGGTTTACTAATATTGATATTGCTTTATATGTTTTAAATAGAATATGAATACATTGATGACTATTTTAATACAAAACAAAAATTCACCTGAAATTTTGCTATAGTTTTGCTTTCTTTAATTAATATTGAAGAGATATGTAACTAAGAATATTAAAAAATACGTATATACAACATTTAAAACCATCTTGTATAGTAATCAAGGATAACATTCTATCATATTTTAACTTTAAAATTTATGCTCAAATCTACTGCATTATTTTTATGACAAGTCGAGTTGGGTGTATTTCCCTAATTATCCTGTTATTTATGGATGACTCTTCATTTTAAACAGGACCTAACACTCCAACATCTCTCAACATCATGCTGTTGAACTTTCAAATAGTTCCTAACATGCAGTAATGCAAAACATTGTCAAATGTTTTACCTGCTTTATTTGATTGCTTCATTACTATTATCAGCTGAAAAGTCTTACCAAACAGCTAAGATTTGTTGAAAATTGTTGTGGTGTTGGGGTGTGAAACGAATCTTGACACCTACATATCATATCCCATAAATGAGGACAAATGAAGAAATTTAAGTTATTTAAATATAAATAGAAATATTTTATAAATTGAGATTTACTTTAAGTCAACTTATTTCTGTATAATTTGC
Organism: Solenodon paradoxus; assembly: GCA_004363575.1. NCBI lineage: Eukaryota > Metazoa > Chordata > Mammalia > Eulipotyphla > Solenodontidae > Solenodon > Solenodon paradoxus. The sequence continues at coordinate 1,012,474 of RJWH01000089.1, forward strand.
CTAAAAATGGATCAATTTCAAGTAAAAGTTTGAATAACTAAACATGTATATAACTGCAACTTCAGACAAGAAATATAGCTTGATACATCACAATAATATTCTCTTTCTCTACTAATCAAACCACTCACCTTCTATTATAGATTACTTTTGTTTACCGTAAATTTAATAAAAAATAGAATTATTCAGTAAATAAGCTTTGTCTGATTTTTTATTTTCAGAATGTTGAGAGACATATATGGTGTTTATATATCATTTTTCATTTTGAATTGAAAGTTATTATTTTACAAATACAGAATTCTTTAGGAATTTAATTTTGATACGTTTTTATATTTCTAGTCCTGATTTATAATGAATAAAATTCTTCAGCAACTTCCTTAAATTTTTGTGAGAATATGCTTTTTATTTTTCTTAGATAAATATCTGGAGTGGGATTATTGGACCATATGTTGATTATGTTAACTGTGTTGCAAATAATGTATCCATTTCCAAAAATGTGTGTTCCACATTATACTCTTTTTTTTTTTCAAAGGAAAGGTAAAGGCAAGAATGAAGGTGAGTAGGCAAACAGGAAGGAAGGAAGCAAGAAGAGGAAGAGCTTTTATTTTTTTTATTTTTATTTACTTCTTCACATTTGTTGTTCACCTAGGCTCCATGTCTTAAACCCTGGACCCTGGGATGTATATGGGACTGCTCCCAGGTGTACTAGACCACTATGCCACCAGGACATACCCTTCATGTTATACTCTTACTTGAAAAGTAGCAGAGGTGCTATTAAATCACAATTTCACTAACATTTTGATTCTCAGTCTTAACAAAATGAAACTATTGAGTAAAATGAGTAATGGTATCTTATTATAGTATTAATTTACATTTTCTTGATGACTGTTAGTGTTAAACAACTTTTGAAGATATTCTTTTATTATGTTTCTGTAATATCCCTTCACATTTTTTTATATTCTTATTGGATTGTAGGAGTTCTTTATATATTATGGATGCAAGTCCTTTTCCAGATATATGAATTGCAGTTATTTTGTCAATCTGGTTTTTGTATTTTTGTTTTGCTAATTAGGCAAAATGTTAAGAAGAAAATATTTAATTTTGATGAGATTCATTTTCCAGTTCTTTTTTTTTAAATGTGGTGCTTTAGCATTATTTGTAAGACACTTTTGAAATTGCAGATTTGCAAGGATATTCTTATATATTTTATTCTAGAAGTTTTTAATTCTGACATTTGAGTTTATAATTCATTTAAATTAAATTTTATATATTGTGTGATGCAGATTTTGAAATATATATGTAGTTCTAAAACCATATCATGTTGTTTTAAAAATATTTCTTTAAATGACTACTTTTTTTCTATTTAATTACCTTGGCATCTTTTTGAAAATCTATTCGCCATATTCACCTGGGAGTATTTCTCTCATCTCTAATTTTATGTCCATATCATATTAACAATATCATATTTTCTAAGCTATTTTAAATTTATAATGTCTTAAAATTCAAATTTAAGTCCTCCAACTCTTTCTACATATTTATAATTGTTTGCTGTACTATTCCATTTTATGATCAGTTGTTATATCTCTACAAAAAAATAAGATTCTACTTGGATTTTATTGAAGCTACAGATCAACTTGAAAAAATATCCTGTTTTATATATTGAATCTCTTAATTTATGAAAATGATACATTACTCATAGTGATGATTAAATTGATGTGTCAACTTGGCTAGACTGTGGTACTCAGTTGCTTAGTTTAACCTCGATCTAGTTGTTGCTGTGAATGTATTTTTAAAATATGATTTACATTAAATTAGTAGACTTTGGAAAAAAATCGGATTACCCTTCACAGTGTGGTTGTACTTCTATGTTTGTATTTTGTTTTGGAGTTTTATATTTCACATCTGAGTAAAATCATAAGAAATGTGTCTTTCTTTGGTGACTAATTTCACTGAGCAGTATCCCCTCCAGTCCATCTATGCTGTTGCAAATGCAAATGACAACATGTCATCCTTTTTGCGGGGGTGTGGGGGTGTTGAGTAGGATTTCCTTGCCTATGTATATACCACACTTCTTTATGTACTCATCTGCCAACGCTGTTTCCATACATTTGCCTATTGTGAAAAGTGCTCTAATAAATATAGGAATGCATATATCTTTTAAAGTTAATATTTTCGTGTTCCTCAGACAGATTATTTAAAAGTGGAATTGCCAGATTACGTGGTGGTTCTATTTTTATCATATTAAGGAAACTCCAAAGTATTTTCCATAATGGTAACCAAAAAGGAGGTAACCACTGGGAGAAATCAGCAGAGGGGCTCAATTGAATGGTGGTGAAATTTGGTGCGGGGCATAACGTGGTTTATATTTCTCAGGATGTGAAACTATATCTCCTAAAACATAGTATTAAATACCAATTTTACATCAAAATAAATGTAAAATAAAATAAAAACACATTTTAAAAAAGCTTTAGAATAATGAAACGAAAAATGACTCAGTTCTCTCAACGAGGAAGTAGTCCATACTGACTTGAGTCCAGATGGAAACAGCCTGTCACATTTCTAGCATGTTGCCTGCCCAGCCAATGTCAGATTTGCCAGCCGCCACAATTGCGTGAGCCATTTTCTTAAAATAAATCTCCCTATTTATATACACCATATTGATTCTGTTAATCAGGGGAGCCCTGTCTAATATATTTTCTTTCTTAGTTTTGGAACTTCTTTTAATTCTTTTAGTTTTCCATAATCTTTTGTTATAAAATTATTGTGCATAGTATTTAAAATTAATCACAAAGTATTTTGATAATATTATATATGTTAATACCATTATAAACTATGCTTTTAATTGTTCATTAATTTGTTGCTAGTAAAAAGAGATTACATTAATATGTGCTATTTTCAATTTGAAATGTTCAAATTTTCAAATTCACTTATTTGTGTAGTCCATTTTAATAGATAATATAGAATTATTTGTATGACTTTTTCTGCAAAAAATGCTTCCTTATTCCACTTATATATGTGTAAAATATATCCATATATATTTGATATATATGTACTATTAATTTTTCATGCTTAATGAAAGAAAAAACCCTAAAAGAAGTTATCAGTTCCATATTGAACTGTGAGAAATCCCTTATGAAAATGAAAACAGAATAGTTACTTTGAAAGAATAACACTGATTAAAAACGCATTCCATATTTTATTCTATAAGTTACTCAGAACTTTTCGTATTTTTCTTACATACACAGAAGAAACAGAATATTCCATATAATTTGATAAACTAATTCAATAATTTCAAACAATTTGATTATATTTTCACACATATTTAAAAGATATTTTATTATCCCCTATGGGAAATAAAATATTTATCAAATAGAGATGTCATTTAGAAAAGAATATGCGCTCTTCCAACTTCTGATAATTTTCAAAAGAAAATATGACAGTCTAATAAAAGTCAGGAAGAAAGAATCTTTTCGGGTATGACTTTTTTATAAAGATTGTCAGTAATTATCATGTATGCCAAAAGGCAGACTACGGTGATATAAGAAATAGGGATTTTGAAAGAAACAGTGACTGTTGGTAAAATGTAATTTATTATGGTCTGGGTGTTAAATGTCATGGCCTGAAGCAATATGCCATAGAATTACAATGAATACCACGAAGCCCAGAACAGGGGAAAAAAAAGTTCACATTCTATCTCTCTCACTCTATGATCATTCTGTGTTCTTGGGAGACATTTTTAACCTCTCTGTGCTTCAGATTCCTTCATGGTAAAATGCAGATAATTACTATAGTGATCTCAGGTTATTATAAGTGTTAAATGAATTATTATCCCTAAATGATTTTGAAGAGTTATAGATGCATATTGAGCTGTGGGGGTATGTGTGTTTTAAATACAATTTTAAATTCATTCCACTTTTGGAAGAAAGCATATGATTCATACATCTCAAGGCAAAAGTATAATAGGTGTCTTAGTCATGAGAATTGTTGCCATGATCAGTTCAAGAAGATATATGTTTAATTATAAAAAATTATACATTTTACTAGACACTGAAAATATTTGTCCATTGTATAAGATAAAAGAAAAAGTGCCAGTACTTTTTCAAAAGTAAACAAGATCTAGGTTCAGCATTCTGAGTTCTTTTTCTTGTCACTAGTAATTACAACACATTTTTACAGTCCTCAAACTACAGCATAAATGCAACTTTCTCTGAAAATTCTGATCCCTCTCTCTAGATTGATTCCCTGATACAGGTCTAATGAACCCTGCATGCACAGTGTTCTAGCACTCACTGCAATTAGAATAAATAATTATTCCTGTAATTGCTGTATTTGTTTATTGTGTTTTTTTTAAACAACAAAACTTTAAGCTGTTCAATATAGGAGTCTTTCTTGTTTGTAATTGTAGTTTCTGCTTCTAGCAGAGTGCCTGACACAATACTAAATTTTGGACTAGAAAGATCCATACTCTCTTTAATTCCAGTTGTTGAGCATGCTAAGGGATTTAAGAAATCATTTTGCATGAATGATGAATTTAACATACAACAAAAATGATAAATGCTGATTTTGGAATGATAAATAAATCAAAGATCTGTTCTGCAGGTATAGTATTGAGTGTTAGTGCTAAAACTGAAAATACTAACCCAAGTCACCAGCAGTAAAGCAATTCTAGTCAAGTACTCGCCATTTAGTTGCTGATGTGATTGAGTATTTGTACTGAGAACCCAACCACCCTACCTACACTTCTGACCCCAGACTTGTGTGCCAGTCAATGGATTTTTTTTTTTTAAGTACTGTTACATGCAGCAATAGAAAATGAATGCATCTTTTTTTAGAAACAAGCAGGTTTGTTTTCCAAGAACAAAGGAAAGTTGTACAGGGCTCAGATGAATTAAATTTGTCTGATCACAAACTTTTGAGATGTATTTTTAACTGTTTAATAATAGAATTTTAGAATACTTAGCCTGTACCGAGATTACTTTTATTATTAGATAAAATGAACAATAAGCATTAACTCAAATAATTAAAATAAACAACTGAAATCATCTCAAAATGAAATCAATTTATTAAATTACATTATTGCAAGTCTCCTATACATGAGTCCCTGTCACCAAGACAATTTTAATGAAAATGAAGGTTTTTAAGCAAGATTTTTAAAATAAACATTGGATATTGGCAGCGACTTTGATATTTATGCTTCTGTACAAAACACATGTTGATTTGTTTGACTGCCAGAGAATGATTCCAGATTGACCGATCTCAAGATCTTGTTTTCTTCAGTATTAGTGACCTCCATGATTTCCTTTTCATGTGTTTGTGTGACTCCTGCCACTTCACGTGGAAATCACAAAAGGGAAAATTCAGTTACAACCCCCATTGTGTGTAAAGATCAGATCGGTGCCATTTCTCTGAGTCCTCCTCTTATAAAAGGTGAGTCTGCCACCTCTACACCATGAGGAGAATAATTTCTCCGTGTAACTGAAACAATCATATATGCTCCATCGAGAAAACTGCAGGTGGAAAAAGCAAGCAGAGCAAGGGGTAAGGTGAAGAGGAGTTTCTAATTGTCTTCAGCAGCACAACAGCTGCTGAACCAGATTATGTGCAATTCCCAGCACTTCTTGCCTCTTCTTCATCCTGTTTTTTGAGCAATCCTGAGCATCCCTTGTATCTCTAAGTCCCTAGCATTATTGTCTCCTATTGCTTTATAACCATAATAAACTTGTGAATCATAGCAACTAACTCAGTAGGGTTCCTATGGCAAATTCATTTTCATAACCTCTTTTGTTGTCACAAATGTGATCCAAAAGGGTGCCAAGTCAGCAGTTCCTCACTGCTTATTAATATAGCACATTACAAAGATTCATTTAAAACTTCAACAGATGTAATATAATGAAACACTCTACTTATAATTACATTATGCTAACACTTAATAATAATTGGACCTCTGTGCCTATATTTCATTTTGCTCTAAAGACAACTGGATCTTCTCAAAAGGAGCTAACCCCTCAGCATGTGCTCTGCTCAAACAGCCAACATAATTAAATGAAAAATAAAAAGTGGTTTTAGCATAAGCAACAAGTATAAAACTGAAAGACAGAAATTAAAGAGATTTGGGACTCTTGCTCTTAAAGAGAAAACAAGATTGCAAAATGAAAATCAGGAGACTTAATGATAGTACATAAATACATAAAGTCAGAAGTACTAAAAAGGAGTCTTGATATGATTAGCACAGCTTGTTGCCATTAAATTAATATGTAGAATTATATCTCAAGTGTAAACAAGTTATTCATAAATAGCGCATTCCATCAAACTCTGTTCCTGAAGGTTTAGTAATGCTGGAGACTCTAAATATCCTCTCCAGTGATTAACATCCTACCTATTTTTCCATCTTACCATATTTTCCTCTGTATAGCATCTATACCCTCTCACAAATACAACTGAAATATGTAAATTATGCATCAAACACCGAGACTTCAGATAACAAAGAATCACATTTCTCCAAATGCAAAATACACATTTTAGATCTTGATTAAAAATTTCTCCTGAAATGTAAGTTTTTATCTCCCAGTGTAACATGCTTTTTTTTAAATGAAATTTACTAAATGATGTTATCACTTCACAGGCTTAATTTTCAAGTAAGTAATTGAATAAATATGACTCAATTAAATTAAATTGGTGGTGAAACAGTGATAAATAATAAAAAGATATTTATAGCATGTATTTTAGAAACATGTATTTGTAAGTACACACAATTATACTTTAATTATATAAGCAAAGTGAATAATGGGTAAAAGATAGAGTGGTAAACAATCAGATAATCTTTTTTCCTTCAGGGAATTTAAAGTCTACAGAAATACATATAATAAACAAATGTATAATCACAGATTGTGATAACTGCTGTGATTAAATAAAAATAAAGTTGTAAGAGAATAGCACAAGAGATCAAGTTAAAATGGATAATCTGGCATAGTATTTCTCACAAGAAGTCATTTTATTTGGTATCAGATTACTCAGAAGAATAGTTTGAAGAAAAATGGATATAAGGAAGTGGTTCCAAGCTGAGTAAGTGTGTCTAAAGGCTTTGTCATGCAGATTAATTGAAATGTAACAAATTGTGAGTGATAAAGGATAAAGTTGGAGATATGAGGTCAGTTTAATTGATGAAGATTCTTTTAGGACATGTTCAGAAATTGGGGATTATTTTACATTCATTTTTGCACCAAAGTATTTTAAGTGAGTAGAAGGTGGTAATTAATTTTAATCTTTCAAAATAATCACTTCAGATGCTCTGTGGAATGAGTACTGTGAGTAGGAGAGATGAATTGTACTATGAGAACAATTCGTATATATAGTAATAAAGTTGCATAATGATTTTGAATAAGCATTTGGAACTAGATCTTTGAAAGTTGTAACGATGCATTGAATCTCTTGTAAAGTTTTACAAGACTCAAGAAAAAGTACCCTGTTAGTGGTACAAAAGTGGATTTATTTATCTATTTTTCAATTTGTATGATTTGTCTAGTTTCATATGTGCTAATGTGCAATTTTATTAAATGTACTATTAAAATGAATTACATGAAAAATCATGATGAAGTCATCATTGGGCAAAAAGACAAAAGGTAGATACCAAAAGTGAGTTAAATTTGTTAAATTATAAGCTACAACATATTATATATTTAAAAAGATAATTTGTTTATACAATATCTAGAAACTAAGAAAATAAAGAAAACATGATTTCATTTCACAACAGATAAATATTTTAAAATCTATAAGAAATTAAAACAGTTTTTCAGTTGAAGTAGAAGATATGCCGATACTGATACTTGATGTAGAATCTCTTTATAGGAAATTCTCAAATGATACTCTTGCATCTTGGAAAAAAATCTAACACAGCTTCTTAACTGAGATACTATGCCTAGGCTTCTTATTTCTTCTCAAGAATTCATTTTTTTCTGGTTCTTTGTGCTATTTCCAATGCTCCCAAATCTCAACATAGCCTTAAGTCTGGCTTCTGCTTAGACCATTATGAATTCAAGCAAATGTTCTAATACTAAGGAAAGGTCAAAAAGAAAGTGTGAACAGAATCTTTATTCCTAACAGGCTTCTCTACACTGTGCTAAAAAAAAAAAAAAAAAAAAAAAAAAAAAAAAAATGTAACTTGTAATCTCTAATGGAATAACTGTCCAAACTTCTCTCTTAATCAAATAGAGTGACTGCCTGAACATCCGGAAGACTGCAGTGCCGAATGGCAGCTGGTCTTGTTAAGAGAGTAAGAACTGGGCTCTCCAAGGGCCTTGGTTTGCATACTGGCTCTACACTCAGCAATGTTTTCAGCTCTTCCAGCTTCACTTACCTGGTTATAAATCGCTGATAAGCCTGGCTGAACAAAGCCCTCGTGAGGATTGAGATGATGTGTGCAAAACCATCATTACAGTGTCTGATGCATGATAAGCACTTAACACATCGTGACTATTTTTCTTTACTTGTTTTTAACAGAAAATAAGGCTTATTTAATGTTACTTTCAAAAGCTTAATGCTTGCAAAAATAATGTGGGTAAAGTTGCTGATGTAGTGAAATTAGCAAGTGGCAAGACACTTTGTTTTTACTATAAGATACCAGAGACTAGGAAGGTAGTTTGTATGGTAATTTATCATAGTATATAAATACACAGTAATCATCCTACCAATTTATAAAAAGTCACTGTGAAGACAGGAACAATCACCAGCTACTTTTATCACTAAGGTAAAATCTGGCAGCAACATCAGGGTGTGGAGTGGTAGAGTGCTGGGGTGCAGGAGATTGAGACCTGAAACAGCAAAGAAGTGGTAAGAAGAGAACAAATATGCAAAAATATAATAGCAGAGTATTACCAATTGCTTTACTATAAAGCATACCTTTCATTTCAGATCAAATTAGGTGCTAGGAACAGTATTTTACAAATCTAACTTTTTTTTTCTCTCTTTACAGATATTTCAACGTTGATTCATTAGTTTTAGATATCTAAGGATTCCATATATATTTATGAAACTGTATGCCAGTCAGAAATAAGAAATGTACATGAAAACAGCCCTCATATCAAAATACTTCTTATAAAATATAATCTCAGTTATTTAGGAGATTGTATATTTTTATCTCTGAATGGTTAAACCGTTTCTATCCCCAAAACTAAAAATCAACTCTTTCTATGAGTTGGCACCACCCCGCAGGGGTCCTTCATAATCTAGAATGCTTGATAGTTATTTTTTATTTACTTTTGGTCTTAATCCTCAGTGACTTTTTTTGAAATTTATTTACAAATATGACATTAAAAATAATGTACTATGCAATTCTAATTCTTAGACTTTCCATAAATTTTCTAAAATAGCACTAATTTGGAAAACATATAAACTAATGGAGTGTAAGTATATTTGTGAAAAATGGTCTTCCACTTTTTATCATTCTATTATTGATTATGAGTACTTTGTATATGGTGTGTAACATACATATGTATTCAGAATCTCAACTGTTTGATTGATTCCCAGTCATAATGAGTCAGGAAGGTTGCAAAGATATTAATAGATCTAAAAGTATAAATTGTAATGTTTGTTTTTATATTAATCTCATACAGGAAAGACTGGAAGGAAGTGTCTCCATGGAAATATTTTGGAAATGGTCTGACTAGCAGCTATTGATATAATATTTTCAGATTTTCTCCTAATACCCATGGAGAGCCAAAAATAAGGGATTGTTTGAACAAAAAACAATAGCACTCACAGTTCAACTTATTATCAAAATCATGTAAAGTTTACCTAAAGTGAAAGTCTATAGAACTGGATCAAATAATTTATTAGGGTAGGTTGGTTAGTGAAAATTTTACACCTTCTCTTCCCTAGCTTAAAGCACAATTTAAAAACCAGCAAGGAAATTAGGTATCAGGCCATGGTTCAGTCTTTGAGGCTTCAAGTGCTATTGTTAGTTCAAATCCCACTCCACAATTGTCATTGTCATGTAACTCCAGTGGTAGAAAAATGATAGAGGTGCATGGAATTTCAACTTTTATTTTCCAAAATTAGCTTGCTCTTAGCAACCAGAATTAAGAGCCTTGGTAAATTCTTATATTATGATTCCCCATATGTTCTATCGACAGCAGAATCAGAGGGACAAGAAAAAATAACACAGATGGAAAGAAAAGTAATTTATAAGAGCATTATGGACAGTCTTCAGATAGTAGAAACTGAGCCATATATATGCTGATGCATGTTGACTTACTGTCCAGGTTTGGTAGGAAGAGGTTTCAATCAGTACCAGAGAGAGAGTTAAGTCAAGTGAACACCAAACATTCATTGATAGACCTTGGATTATGACGGATGACTCTCAGTTCAAAGATCAATAAATCCAATATAATTTAGAATAGAAAAACAGTTGCCCTTCGGTGTCGGCTGCATTTCATAGCCTCAAACTTAAAGTAGTCAATATCTTTATTATATTGCCATATTCTCAGAGTGCCCTCTACTGCCTTTCTGGCAGGCTTGGAGACAACAGGTTGGTTGACACTTAGAGAAAGGATGTGCTTTTAGGAATGAGAGATGAATAAGAAGGAAGAATAATGAGTAGATTTCCTTTTCACATGAACTTGACTACTAGAAGATATATTTTAAAGCTATACTAAGCTCTCGTAGTCAGTATTTTTCCTTCAGTTCCTGGTCAAAGATCCTTCATTAATGTTTTTCAGAATCTCTATCAAATAAATGAAAATGCTCAAATATAATTGAATATTCACTAATTTATTAATAAAAATATTTTTAACAAAAATAATCCTTCAGCTGAGGATGATTTTAACAATTGATGAATTAACAATTGGTAATTTAGCAATTGTTGCTTAAAAATCTTAACTACATAAGCTAAAGCATAAAATTTGAAAACCAGAAACGAGTATTTCATCCCACTAATTGTGGGAACTGTCATTTTTGCAAACCACCAAATTATTATAGAATACTTTCACAAATGATAAAAATCCAGTTCCATGTAAGAAATTTAAATAATCTTTTTTAATCCAAAGATTTTCAAAGAAAATAATTATGCAAAATAATTGTTTCAGAAAATTGCAAAGACAAAACAAATGAGAAATCATTTGGAACAACTCTCATAAACTATCATCAGCAACAATTTTTTGACATATGTATTACTACTACAGTCATACTTTTAAAAAATTATATGGTAGCTCTCAGGGAATCTACAAGGGTACAGTACAGTAAACAGTTTAGAATACAAAATCCAGAAAATTTTCCACACTAATAAAATAGTATAATGTTTATAAGTATATTTCATTAAAGAAATTCTGTAGTAAGTTAATGAGAAATGGAGTTTTAAAAGATATCAGGCCACAGTTATAAAATTGTGTCTACAGTCACATTCAGTATCAGAAGCCAATTTTATAAAACATAAATACAACAGCAAATAGTTTTATTTTGAAGCTTCTTTTATGTCAAATCACAATTTGGTATGTCTTTTTTTAGTGAGTAAAGGTAAAAACAAATGTTAAAGTGAAAAACAATGTATTTTATACCCGGTTTGAGCTAATAGCACCAATTTATCAATAGATATTCAAACTAACAGTAGGAAAAAAAAAAAAAAAAAAACACTACAATTTGTACTTTCCAAAACAAAAACGGTAAATCACACAAACACATAATTTTTTCTGTTATATATTGTAAAGGTTATGTTTATACTACAAGCTGTGAATGAGATTAATGAGTTTTCTCAGCACAGTAAACCTCCTCCATGGAAACAGAAGCTAAATTGCAATAAATCATAGGTTTATGTTCACGTATTTATGGGATGGGGAAGATTTAGAGTTCCTTAGCAGAGAAAACCATCCCGAGTAAAAGAGAAAATTATGGCATCCATTACATAAAGGTAGATAAACTGGGCCAAGCTCAGAATTATACGTTCAATACACTTTAATAATATCAGTAACTCATTAAGAGTAATTATCATGACAGAGTTTCATGGTTATACCTCAGCAGAAGTGACAAAATGCTAGTTCAATATGTTAGTTACCTTCACATGATTATGTATCAAGACAAATTAAAGTAGAGCTGTCATTTTCTAAAATTTCCCTTAAAACAGCGCCATTTTTCTTCCAAAATATGCCAAAGATATAAATGATATGGTACAATTCATCCACTATAGAATGTATTTCTTATTATCATTTATGCCAATTACTTAGTCTTATATCACTTCCTAGGGATAAGAGGCTTTGTAGTTATTTAATCAGCTAGTAATATTCAGCTGTCTGGCAAGATTGCACTCATAAAATTTATTTATCTGAAGAGGTTTTCTATACAAGTTTTGTGGGTAAATATTTTGAAAAAATCTAATATTTTAAGTAAATAATATCTCTGCTTTTTTCAATTATTGAAGTCAAATACTGAAATACAACTGTAGTAATATCACCAAGATCTTGCTGAATTTTACTTTGTCCATACCTTAAATGAAAGATTCAGTTGTGGAAATGATAGACTGGTTATTCTTGATACCATAAAAAGAAAGAAAAATTAGATCTGATATATTTTGTTTCTGCAAATGTCTTTCAATCTATTTCAAACACAATGCATTGTTAAGAGAAAAGGAACTTGGGTTGCTTCCAAAAATCAAGACCATTTTATGTGAAAAATAGATAAGTAAAAATAATTCTTCCACGAGGATCAAAACTCCGTCTTACAAATAATTATATAGTAATACGGTTGTACAAAATACATAAGGCCTGCAGTGTCATTTTTCAGGCCTGCTTTTCTCATCTATATTCAGAAAAAGATCAAACCATGGAGATATACTTGAACATTCTAAGCTCACACATCAGTAGAAATCTTTGTTAAGATGGTACAGCCTCAGATCTTCATGGAATTGAGACTTCTGATGGACGAACTAGAAGTTACTCAGATTTGAGAGCACTGTAACTTTTCCAACACAGATTTTACTAGGTATTCTGAGACAATATGTGTCCATTAATATATGAACAATCGTTTCATATTCCTAAGATATTTTCATTCATACAGTTTACATATTACAAAATAAAATTTAATGAGCACTACTAGAGGAGAACAAAAATTAAAAAAAAATTAACAATGTGTAATATCATCTATAAAGTGGTAAAAAAATTACATGTGGAATTGAGTAATATGAGAGATTTTGCTGCTTTGTGACATACACATCTAACATTTTTCTTTAAAGAACCTGTAATTTGAAATGAGTTTACTTTCTATTGAGTTCTAGGAGTCAATAAGCAGTAAATCGATTAAAAAAAACAACTTTTCTAAAATCTATCATCCTTTAGACACCATATTATCATCAAACATTTCCTCCTCTATCATATAAACTGCAATATGTCAAATTTCACAATTGTCTACTTTCATAGATTTTACTCCATTAGTGCTGTCAGACTATTTATGATGAATAATTGTCTTGTGAGGTTAGTGCATCATTTTTATTTTATTATATAAACCAACAAAATGATTCCTCTTATTCCTATGAAAGTGTTTCATTTCCATCCAAGCACAGAAAACTAAAAATGGGTTAATTACATTCTTTAGTGGTGTGTTCAGACTATTTCATAATTTATATATTGGATTGATAGAAACCCTATCATTATAGAATATTCTAAAACACCATACTCTGAAAAATATGCTAATCAATGTACTTATTCTTTTACAGATGTACCGTGTCAGATGAGGTCAGATAGTTCAGCTTTATCTCTTTCTTAAAATTTAATTATTTGCAGTCAGCTTTATTTAGAAACACATCTCATTTCCAAGGAAACAATTATGTTAGACAAAAGAAGTACACAGATTTATTTCTTAATAACTTTAATGAATGATATTTTATAAAGAAAGATAAAAAAACAACAAAAAACATCAACTCTTCTTCCCATTTACTCATGAGTAAATGTACTATTAAAATTAATTGCATGAAAAATTCTTTGTCAGGAATTAGTTCCCAAACACAAAAGTTGATGATGACTAAAGTGTCATTCATGAACAGTGGGAAGCAAGAAAGGAGTGTTTCATAGTTTGAAAGTGTATTTAAATCTGCACAATATCCACAGTTGCAAAGTTATAGAAAGCTTGAAAATAAATAGGCAGAGAAACCAAACCAATATCAATCTGACATTAGAGGTATTTATTTATTAATTCATTAATTAATTTATATATTTTAAATGAGCAAGGAAGACAAAGGAGGAAAAAGCATTTTAAGCAAAGTAGGAAGAAAGAGGAGGAATCACTTTTATTAATTTATTTTGGTTCCCATTCTTGGTTGCAAACCTGGGTTCTTGGACTTTACGCAGTCCACAACTCAGGTGCTCACTTAGCACCTGAGCCAGAAGAATGCACCAGTAGATGTATTCATTTTTCTTTCCAATGGATTTAAAATTTCTTACAGCAAAAACTTTAGGCACAGAATACTTCCCTGATTAAATCTATCAAAGAAGGAATAAAAGATTTTATCAATATTCATCAAAATTATTTTAAAATATGGATAAAGTGGGTCTAAGGCCTAAATTATTTTAGGACATGAGCATAACCTTAACATCGAAGCAGGATAATCCAAAAAAATACAAATATCTGTTATAAATGCAGATGAGAGTAATTTTGAAAATAAAAAGTAAATAAAATCCATCAATGTATGATAAAATACATGAGAGTATATTCATGCCGTGGTTATTCCAGGGATGAAACAAGTTAACTCATGAAAATTAGTGAATCATTATATTAACAGAAAAAAATAAGCACAATTATATTATCATCTAAACAGATATAAAAATCGCATAAAATTAAACATTTCTAGTGTAATTTTAAAAAACTAAGAAAATTAGAAATAAATAAAAAATCTAACACAATCTATTCTGAAGGATTTAGTGATTTTATGTTGAATATTATAAAAAAGTCAAGGAAATACTCTCAAAATTTCTATTCTAAAATTTTTTGGTATACCAAGTTAACACAAGAACAGAAAAAAAAAAAATAAGTAAAGAAAACAAAGATTGAAATGAAAGAAGCATGAATGGACCTATTTACTTACAGGTAGATTTTTATGAACTCTTATATATGAATTACTAAAGGATCTATAAAACAGAAACTGAACCATAAGTGGACCCAGCAAGTTTGTAGGATACACAATCAATATGCAAGAATCAATTTAATTTTTATAATTGAAGCAAAATAGAAAATGTTAGCTTAAAACAGACATATAACAGTGTTCAAAACACTAATATCTTAAGAGTGATTAGACTGTCAATAAGCAAGTTTCTTAGAATAAATCTGTAAAATGTTGTTGAGGAATTTAAGGACACCTATAAAAAAGAGGAGGCATAGTCATGATCTGGAATGTTCAGTATATTCAAAATGTCCAATTTTTCTTCAAGATTCAATAAGAAACAAAAGAAAACAAAATAAGGACAACAAACATAAACTTATTTTTTCATAGGTTAATAATTAATGGAGCAAACAGAACATAGAGCCCAGAAATGGACTCACACGTTGATCTTCTGCAACAGCACACAAGTGATTCTATAAATGTGGACACAGACAGAACATACATATGGGGGAAATTCTAAACTTTTCTCATTCACATACAAAGCTATTTTAACAACTTTGCAACTTGGGTTAGGCAGTATATTCTTAGACTTGACTTAGAACCTCACTGAAATTAAATATGCTCAGAAGAAAATACTTTTAAGAAAAGAAGCAGACGAAGCACAAAGTAGGAAAAAGTGGGAAAATGGAAACATGTCTTAGTGATTGCTAGAAATTTATATACATGAAATTTAAGAATAGACATAATATATATAATGTGAAAAGAGTCATTATTGGCTCTGCAGGGAGAATGGAGTTGATTCTCTGGGAAAAGGAATGAATGAACACTTTGAAGTAAGGCATTTGTTCTATATCTTGATATAGGTGCAAATTGCAACTGCTCATAACCTGGATCTAATCATAAGGAAATATCTGACAACCCCAAAGATGGACATTATACAAAATCACTGCCCTATTGTCTTGAAAAATCTCAATATAAAGAAAGACAAAGATGGACTATATTATCATATATAAGTTCTGCAGAGACAGGACAACTAAAAACCATAATGGACTGGATTTTGAATAAAAGAGAATGGAGCAACTGATAAAATTTGAGTTTGAACTTGGATAATGCAACAGTGACAATTTTCCAGATTTTGATAACATGCTGTGGTTAATCAGAGAATTTTCTTATTCTGAGGGAACATACCCTGAAATAGAAGAGAGGGTCACAATATCTTCACTTTACTTAAATGGTCCAGAAATATGTGTATGTATATAAGAAATAAGTGATAAATATAGGAAATGAATGAATAGAAATGTAAACAATTTCTAAATTGTCTCAAGAATACATAGAAACTTGTATACTGTTTTTCCAGTTTCTTTAAAGCATCAAAATAGAAGTTACATACACGCAAATCTAGGAAAAATATGAGACAGAAACAAAAGGAGTGTGTCAAGGATTACTAAAAAGGTGACCAAAGATAATTCCAGAGATACTTAACAGTTTTCAATTCTCAGCACATGATTCATTTCATTTTAAAAGAAAGGATTGTATCCACAGAAAGGATAGTGGAGGAAAGTCTTAGAGACAACAGTGAAGAAAAAACAGCTTGCCACCTGGAGGATAACTGTACATAGAGGAAGATACAGTTGCTTAATAATTTGTTTAATAGAACAATGTCTACTGGAAGGACAAAAAAATGAGGAGACATTCAAATGTTCACTTACAAAATTTTCTTTAATTTTATGTTTCATTCAAAGAACACTGACGAAGATAAATCAGTTTTGGTCCTAGATTTTCTGATTCATAATCTACTTTATAATCAAATAATTTAAATTTTAGTGCACAAATATTCTCACTTGTAAGTAAATCTACAAGGATATCCAATTCATGATGATGTAATGAGCATTAACATAAAAAACTTAAAATACTAAACATTAATTATTTAATAATTGACAGCTAAGTACCATAAGAGACATCTTCATGCACCTATAGAAATATAAAAGTTATATAATCTCTTGATATTAATAAGTAAAAGCAGTTAATATATATACTAGAATCCAAGTTTATGTTGCAAACATTTACAAAATATAAACATTAATTGCTAAAGCAAATTTTTATTTAAAGCTTTGACATATATGTATGACCTTTGAACATAGCATATAACATTAAATATTTTATCTGGATTTTCCTTCAGCCTTTTAGTACTTTGTGTTTTGAATAGTTCAATCTATGTTTCATTGGCAAATACAGAATTCTGCAGTAAGTAACCAGTTTTGCAGATGTTTCTCAGGTATATAACATGTTTGAGCTGCTGTCTTGGAAACTAGGCCATTTTTATACAATGAGTTGTTGCATATACTTTAAATGTCAAGACATGCTCTCAAGATTGTACAGGCTTTTCATGAAATCTAACTTAGAACATTGTCACCTTTTTAATTCTACAAATACTGACTTATAAACAAATGCAGTAGACTATTTTGACATTTTCTTTTTTGACTTTTAAAGCTGGATCTAGCATTTCTGGTTAAGTACATTTTCTATTGTCTTCCAATGGGTTGTTAGCAGTTCTAAAATTTTAATAGACATACATATATTTTTTTTTTTCGGAAATTTAACTTAAACAATATTAAAATTGAATCACAATACTGAATGTGATAAGCACATTTGTTAATAGGTGTATCTATATGCATTTATCATGTAATCTGCAAATGCCATAAAATTTCAACAAATCAACAAAGCCACATCGAGAACTTCATAAATCAGTGATGATAACATATTTAACTTCCAACATGAGAAACATTTCTGAAATAATATATACATGCAAATTATAAATATACTTATAAATAAATGTAATATTCCTTATAATTGTGACAAAGAATACTAAATTTTATAATTTGTAATTTTAAGTAACTTTCTATATATTAAGATTTAGCATTTGATTTTATAATGTATAGTACAATCTCACTCTTTTCTCTTTCAAGTCAGTGTAGTTTTGATAATGAATATGGCTATACAACACAAAAAATTTACTAAGTTTCATTTTGAATGAAAGCTACATCTGGAACATATTCTAATATAATGCCTAGAATATTTGTACATCTATCTAATTTTGAATGATTCACTTGTTTTTCATCTAGCCTTTACTTTCTCTACTTACATATATTCAAACAAAATATAACCAAAGGATTGGAGGCTGATTCCAAAGCTATACATCATATACATTTTAATTATGCACTGTACAGTGTAAGCTAAGTTTGCACATCAGTGAACAAGGTAAGTCAAAGAGGAAAGAAGTATAGTACTTGCATTAAGAATTACCAATGTTAAGGAGAGTGTGCATACCGGAATTTCTTGCATTTTTATTTTTAGTTCAGAAAGCAAGCACACTGATCAGTAAAGTGATCTATAATCAGTCATCACATTTTAAAATATTATTGCCAGACATTTAACACTTCTGAGTTTGTAAGTCACTATATACTTCATTGTATTTCCTGAAGGTGTTTTAAAGAGAACTTTGTGTCTAGGAAGATGGCAACATTCTATCCAGGGAAAATAGTGTTAAAGGATAAGTATTCATTACTCCTGGACCATTCTCTCTTCTTGGCTGTCAGAGAGATCTTTATAAGATGTAAGTCAAATCCTTTCTTCTCCAAATCATCCAACAGCTTTTTACTGCATTTGGAATACAGTCTGAACTCCTAACTGGGTTTTATAAAGCCCTATATGAACTGGTCCCTGCCAAAACTTAAGACATCAGCTTACAACTGGCATCTTTTCATCTCATCTGATTTCTTGCAGAGCACAAGAACAGAAATTAAGTGATTTAAAGGAGGAATTTTCATCCTCAAAATCAGAAGAGAATGCATTTGGATGAGCAATTGTGTTCACAGAGTGCCTCTCTAATTTTCTGTGTAAGAGCTTTTTGGAATTTAAAAAAAAAAAAAAAAAAAAGGTTTTAGATGCTAAAACAAAACGAACAACACAAGAATATTTAAGAACCAGTAACCTACATGAATGAGTGTAATGCCCATAGCCCATAACAAGTCTCCATCATATTTTTTCCTGCCCACTACAATTAATAAGTATTGGGTAGTAATGGGTTCAAGATTGCTTCCCTGACAAATCCTTTCAGTGAAGTTATTCTGTGTAACTTTCAAGTGTAGCACTGAATACTTTAAGAGTAAAGCCATTTACTTTTTAAATAAATATTATAAAGTCAGAAAGTACGCTTGACTGAATATAAGGTCACTGCATTTCGGGTGGAAAATGAGTTGAGGGAAGGGAAGGTCAACACTTTTTTTTCATACATAAGTTTAAGTGAAAGTCTAACTTTCTCCCCTACACCGTGATACCGGGTGTTATTTTTGTCTTTATACCATCAGATAGTTAAAATCTTTGAGAAGTGTCATTTTATTTAGTCCTCAGAACAGTTTGGTGAAGGAGATACTAGTAATATTTCCATTTTGCAGATAATTTATGTAGTTTGAATCTGGAGACATTCCTCTTACCAATTTGAATTAGCTTAAAAACTTTAACAAAAATAAATTGGTTAATTTAACCACAAAAAATGAAGGAAAATTTACTAAAAGTATTTATGACTCTAGAGTGGATAGATCTTATATATGTTAATTATTAATATGAAGATTAGTATTTCCAACTGCTATAATTAAGGAGGTCACATTATTTTTCTATACATCAAAAGCATACATAGGTTTACACAAACACTATATATGAGATTGCTTTGTAAAACAGCCTCCTTAAACATGTTTCTCAAGAATTCTGTTTATTTAAAATCATCAAGAAAATACATTATAAAGAATTTTCGTGCTCATAATTATTCATAAAGAAATTCATCAAGAGACCATACTATAGAAACTCATTCTTTAATAGCAAAGAAAGACATGGTTACAAAGAGAATAAAAAACTAGAAATCCATAATTTCAGTATGGCTCATGGAAATGTCATTATGAATATCTATTCATAAAAACCAAAGCTGAAAAAAACATGAATTGAAAACGTATTCATAATCAATTTCTTCTCTTAAATAATGGTATTTAGGGGACTCTGAACTCCACTTTTGATAAAATTATACCTTAATAGATGCATGATTTCACATGAATAATTTGAATTCACATCATGACTATCCAAAATTCTACTTATTCAAGTTCTTTTCACACCAGAGACAAGGTGGACTCCTGTAGTCCAAGCTATAACTGAATAGCAGTCTCGGCCAAATGACAGAGAGTCTTTTGTGATAGTAGAGCTAAAGTGAATCAAAAAAAAAAAAAAAGGAACATCGTAAATTACAGCTACTAAAGTATTCAGCTGTAATTGTCGACATATCATACAGCAACAAGATGACCAAATGAGAGTCCTAGAGAGCAAGTGGGCAATATGCTCCCTCCTAGAGAATCATTTTAATTCCTTTCATATCAAAAAGGTACATAAGTCAGATCTCTTCTCCAGTATATTCAGATATCATAATGGAATATCTCTAAGGAGGAAGAATGGTGAAATAAAAAACCCTAGAGATGGCAATTTTCAGTCCCTTTTTATAGATTATTTGAATAATCACCTTACTGTTTTAAAACAGATGATTTCCAAATTTAAATTTCTTTCTTCTAATATCTGGAGATTTAGAAAAGAGGAAAAGATTAGCTCAAGATAAAAATAAATGCACCACAATTTCCTTTGTAGATGAATTTTATAATCATCCTATACTTTTTATATTAAAATTTTTATAAATCCTCATTTTGCATAATTTTATTCTTTGAGTTCAACTTCAAGTTAATAATAAAATCAATTTCAATATATCCACATTGGTTACTGGTATTTTGTTGAGCATTTTTCGTGTGGACTTTCCTATTTATTGCTGTTGATAATATATATAACTACATGTAGAAAAATAAATTATTCTCCTCAAAACTTTCTAATAGTTCAATTTTTTCATAATGGATATTATAGGAAATGTTATCTTTATTACATCTGTCTAATCTTATGATATTTTATTTATCTTCCAAATTATAACATAACTCACTAATAATAACATTTTATTTATAAAAAGCATAAGTTCATATTATATTCAAAACACTTTTATAGATCAAAAATACAATGGTAAATGAAATGCTATATATACTTAATGGAACCTATGTTACTGAGTGCGTGACCACAAAGACAGACAGATAAGAATAATGCAGCATTCCATCAATACAATGTTAAATTAATTAATTAAACTACATCAAACAAAAATAATAATACATTAAGTCAGGTCTATTATAGCGGCAAGTTCAAAATATTTGGGGGAAACAATAGTGATATTGCATTGGTTGTTCAGGATTATTCCAAAATACAGGTGACTTTTGAGTTGAATCAAAAAGATAAATAACACTTTCATAGTCAAGTAACGGGGGAACTAGTCTTTCAAACAGTAGAAGTAACTTGTGTATCAGCATACTATCATGAAAAAATTTGTATTTATATAAATTTAAATGATTTCAGTGTGATAATACATAGGAGACACTGTAGTAATGACATGAATAACATTTGGAATGGAATCTGATGATAGGAATGATATAGTAGAAAAGTAATATCAAATGGGGAAATGCAAGTTATTTAATACTAAACAAACAAGTAACACTCTCCAATAGGTAGAGCTGCCTGAATTCAGATCTTTCTCTAAAACACCTCCATTCTTTCACAATTTATATTCTGAATATAAACTTCCTAATATATATGTATATACATACATATGTGTATATATATAAAGATGTGTATGTATACACATGTATAATAAAAGTGTTTGCTTTTTACCTGATTACTCATAGGCATAAAAATCTTCCAAAAACTCCCTATCACCTAAGAGTCAGTCAATACTCCTAGAGACATATGTAAGAAATTTGAGACTTTAAACACTGGCTAGGCCAGCTTTTCCTGCTAACCTCCCTTACATTCTCTCCCACACACACTCTAGCTTTAGGGAAATTTGCCACTTTTGTCCATGTTTCAGCTCAGTCTAGTTATTTCTTCCTCTTTTCAACAATTCTGTGCTGCCTTTAATTAGTCAGCTACACCCTTCTGTCTGTCCCCACATACAAATATAATTTGCCTTCAAGGAAGGGTCCTATAAACATGCTAGAATATTGAGATAGATACTGGATTAAAAAAACTCAAAGGTCACTTTCAACTCTATTGCTTTTTTACAAGCTACTATGTTTGCATAAACATTAGCTGTTTATCAATCAACAAGCCCAAATACAGGAGAAGATTTTGTATTTAGGTAACAAAACTTGAATACCTTTAAACTATCTCAGTTTATGTATTGCATTTTACTTCATTTTAGTACTTTTTGTGCTTTCAGAATTGTAACACATTGCACATTAGATTGATACATATAAATTAGTATTTCAGCTAGATATGTTGTCGATATTATGTAGCGTAGTATAAAACAGTGTTTTAGTTTGCTAAGACTCTTTTTAACAAAACAGCACAAACCAGGTGGCTTGAGCAACAGAAATGCATTGTCTCTCAATTCAGAAGGCTAAAATTTCAAGATCAAAGCATCTACAAGGTTGGTGCCTTCTGAGGTCTGGAAGGGAAAATATGTTTGAGCTTCTTGTGATTTGCTGGAGATCACGACATTACTTGGCTTTTAGAGGCATCATCAAACTGCCTTTATCCTCACATGGCATTCTCCCTCTGCGTGTGTGTGTCTACCAGTAAATTTTAATTTAAGACAACATTTGTATTGAATTTTGGCTACTTCTAATCCAATATGACCTCATCTTAACTAATTATATCTGCATATTTCCATATAAGGTCAAATTCTGAGTTGCTAAAGTTTGGGATTTAAATAAATGAATTTGAGGAGGGAGCACAATTCAACCCATAGTTTATAGATATATTATTATCTATGTTATCTATTCAATTAGCATGTTACTTTACTAGATAGCATAATCAATGCTATTATGAAATACAAGTATTAAAATAGTACATAGTATGTATCTGTGCTATTAACATATATTTTATTAGATATATTAGTATATTTTACTACAAGGGTAGGTAAGTATATAGATAGATAGATAAATAGATAATCTATAAGAAACACAGTTGTCCTATTTCAGGCAAACTTATTTTATATACAGCCTGACTTATTTATGGTAGCAACCTGAAATACTATCCAAGGCAACTTTCTTCTTGAAACTATTTCTCAGTATATTAATTCTTTAAGGTTGAAGGTACAAAATATTATTAAGAATTGTAAGGTATCAGCATGTTCTGGGGAAGTAACAGTTAAGTCTATTACCTCCAAGCAAGTCCAGTCCACGTGCATCCCAAGAACTGGGTTCAAGTCCTGGGACCTGAAAGAACAATCAAAATGAATATCTAAATAAAATAAAGTGCTTCTTCCTCCTCTCTCTTCCTGCTTGCTTGCCTACTTGCTTGCCTGTAGATTACTTATCCTGTAGATTACTGAATTAGTGATGACCTTGAATCATCAGATTGTTCCCTTCAAATATCCCCTTCTGAAAGAGGCTGAACTGCAGTTACCTTAGGTATTGAGTCTTATTGGACATGACATGAACAGCTTCGTTTTGAGAGTATAGTTTCTTTTTGCTCATTGTGTGTTGTAATTAAATGTATTGGTTTATATATTTTCAACTGTATCTTTTTCAGGACTTTACAAGGATAACAAATAATAAGTAATAAGTCAAGTAGTGATTGGAAATGAAAAGATTCCAATAATATTAATAAACTATTATTTATCATATCAAATAATGTGACAGTATCTTTAGTTCAAACCAAACTGCGTGATTACTGAATGCATTAAATACATATACATACTGACAATTTGGCAAATTTGAAAGTGGCTTTTATTTTTAGACTATTGACCCTTTAAAAATAACACTGAGGATTGCTTTTGCCCACTCCAATACTACTTACCTTGTATTTTCCTTTATTCGAGGTTAACATACCTGCTCTAGGATTTATGGGGTATCATTTACTCATGTGTGTTTTTCTATAAGTTTTATAAAATTTTTTAAATTTTTATAAAATTTCAGCTTTACCTAACAAAAGTTGTTTTTTTGTTTTTTTTTTCATCTAATATGGAAGTAAGCCTGTGTACATTATTTATTGAATTTGTATTGTTTCGTGCTATTTTTTCTTTGCTTTTATCTTCTTTTGACTTTTAATATTTTTTTTTAATATTTATCTTCAGGGTTGAATACTGTATATTTCTCCTTAGTTTTCCTGTTAGTTGTTAACATTTATATTTAAATTCCATATCTTTCCTAATAAATATTAATATTGATCAATGCTTTGTTCTTATCCAGAATAAGGGAAGGTACATGGCATACATTAGTTTTTTGTTTTTTTTTAATTTTTCTCTACCAACTGTCTTTTCTTCACATATAATTCAAAGATATTAACCACAAAAGTTATATTCATCTTACTCTTCTATGTATGCCTTACTTTTATTATTAATACTGGATAAACTTTTTGCTATAAAATATGCATCCTCATTATTAACTTTTTGTCATAGTCTTTCCTTTAACTCTCATTTTTCTCTTTACTTGCAGAAGCACATTCTTTGATAGCTGCTACATCAACAGTCTGGGAACAATCTTTCTGTGTACTCATGAGTATTATTTTTCTCAGCTACCGTAGCTAAAGGAAGGTTTACTACATTGAAACTAAACTGGTGGAGATAATTTGAATATGACGTTCTAGTAGATTTTAGGATTTTTCTATTATAATGTTCTGCAATCAGACTATAATATGTGTATTTCACACTTAGGGGGCTTATATCTGATGATTCACACTTCTGATCATTCTGGAATAGTTTCAACTTTCATTACGGAGATACAAATTCCTCTATTTCACTCACTATTCCTCCTGCTGATTTTTTACTTTAGATGTATTTTGCAAAATCACATGATAATCACTGTACCTTCTAGTTTCTGTTTTATGCTTTGCGTTTGTGTTTGCCATCTTTCCATCTTTCTATGCGATATTTTGGGATATTCTCTTGAGATTATAGATTCAATTCTACAGAGATCTCAGTATCGAAATTCCCCAAACTTCATATCATGATGAAACTTAATACTTTATAAGAAGTAAAAGACAAGTCTGCTCATTCCAGTCTTTTGCTTTAAACATTTAGCAAAACAATTGCTCATTCAATAATGTCTCCAAGATTTATCGTCAGTGCTATTAGTTAAATACAGTCACTAATTTCTTAAGATGCATCAATTTGTAATGAAAATATTTTTGATTTAGCAATCTGGTTTTGAAGTTTATATCACCTGATGTGTTATCATTATGGGTATTAATTACGCTGTTTAGAAACCAGACTTATTTCTCTTGCTTAATTGGTACCAAATGTTGACAATTGTCATGCAGCCTAGTTAAGAGAATTGTTCTGTAATTCTTTGTGCTATTTTAATGTCAACTCTTAACTGCAAAACATTGCAACTAACTTATTGAGTTTAATCTAATACTCTTTAATGCTCTCATAAAAGAAGTTTTAAAGTTCAACCTTTTTCTGCCTGCTCTAGATATTGTTATAGCAATTTCCTAGTGTAATTATATAAGACTTGGTGTTATTGCTGGCATAACTATACAATGCATGATACCATTGTTTCATTTGATACATTTTCAATAATTTACTTTAAGACAAAAAGAATTTTTGAGGCACATTAATATATATGTGTATCTTTCTCTTCCACTTTCCTTTCTTCCTCCCTCCTTTCTCTTTCCTATTTCTGTCTCTTTTTTGAATATTTACAATGTTTAGACTTGTTTCATGGTAGGCTTTTCACTCAAAATCTCTTAGAATATTATAAATCAATGCTACGATCATCATTGTAATGGCTTAGATTTCGTCAACACCCCTCAATATAGAACCTAGGCAGCTCTCATTCCCCAATCACTCTGAAAAAGTTTCTAACACAGGTTGGAAACCACAATTCTTAATACATATCTTTACATTTCTTTTAATCATGCTTCTCTCACTTCAAACTCTATTGTGAATTTACCTAGTTTGAATATGTGTACAACTTTCCATATATTCATATTTCCTACATTATGTATATATATTTTTGAGCTCATCTTCTGCAGTAATCATCCTCCACTATCCCTCTAAAGTATTTCCACTGTCACGTTTTCCTGGTAAATTCCAAAACAGTGCTTACACGCGTTGATTTACTACAGGTATAAATATCATTGTGAATTTGGGTGCTATCAATCTTAATTTTATTTCCACTTTCTTTCTGCTGAAACTGACTCTGAGTAATGTTTAAGTTTTAAACCTGTTATTGTTTGATTCCCTTATATTTCAGGCAACATAAGAAACTATTTTTGGTTGAGATTCAAGATAGTAGACAGACATATTCTTGACTTCATTTATAAGTAGTGCAGTACCTTTCTGGCTTCATGCTTAAATCAACTCACTTTTAGCTATAAAAAACTTGTGGTCTTAAGTCTTACCCTTTAATTTCCATATTTACTCTTGTCCTTCTGTTGTCCATGGGAATTTGACTCTTATTCTCATTTTGGATACCCATTTTATTTCTGGTCATGCAAAGATTTTCTTATTTTTGAACATGGTTATCTAGTGAAAATTAAAAAAAAAAAAAAATCTCTGAACAGGGATGAGAATATTCCAGAATACATTAATCAGTCTCCTTGATTGGAAATTTTAAACACTAGCTCTTTAAGTATACAGCGTACTCTTAAATTTGTTAGAGACACCAACTTTCTTGTGGATATCACCCCTCTATTATGCACAGTGAAAAAAAAATCTGACTATAACTTGCTTTTTTTTAAAGGAAAGGTATAGTTAGAAATGAAGTACAGCAGGCAAGCAGACAGAGCAGGAACAAGCATTTCAGTTATTTTTTATTTTAGTTGTACAGCTGTTCTAGTATGGGATGTGAACCAGGGTCCTTGGCATGTATGGATACTATGCATAGTTTCGAGACAACTGAAGAAACCACTGCTCCACCAGGACACACGTGAGTATAACTTCTGACATAAAATTAACTAATATCCTCTAATAGGCTTCTGACCAAAAGACCTACCTATTATATAATCAGTCAATAAACACATTTGTGTGTATATATGTGTGTATTACACACTCCATACTGGATTCTTACAATAAGATATGCAAGAGAAGAGAAAATGTTAAGAAAAATTATCACAGAAAATATATGCACAGTATTATACTGTATCTATATGATAAATTTGTCTCATCTAGTGCAAGAAAATCTGTTTGTAAATGGACCAAAGCAGTTCAAATCATTGTTGTTCAAAAATCAGCTAGAATGACAAATTTATGCATATAATTTTTCTCAGAAGAGAAAAATAATTCTATTTATTTTATTCTTGAAATCTGGTTTCTCTGGACATAAAAACTCACATGTGAGTGTTATATCAAAAGTGATACCCCAAACATTTAATGAAATTGAAATAAATTTGCTTAACCCAAAAGCTGTTTATTTACTTAGAAACATATGTTAATTTGTTGCTATAATTTTTTAAGAAACAGAATATACTTCTGAAATATCAGTTGATTTTTATCTGAAATCTAAATCAAAATATCAGATTCTTTTCACATATCAAATGTGACTTTGTGGTAGTTTAATAAAGCAATCAGGAATAAAGTATGCTCTCAGGAGTCTGCTAGACTTAAATATTTAACTTTATTTTTATAGTACCAACCAGGCCCTGAGGTTGCTATAGTAATGGTCAAATGACAACTAGAGAAAATGGTATTTTTGTAGTAAGATAACTTACTACAAGAGACAATTTGCCTTCAATGATTATATTTTCCCCTTAGTACTATTTAAAAGTCAAACCTTAATTACCCTATTTATTTTAGTAAATGATTAGAATACCCTTAGTAATTCTATTACATATTACCTAAATATTTTTATTTTAAACCTTATCTATCAATCTTAAATTTAATCCTCATTGTCTTATTACTAATTCATTATTTCTATTTTAGGCTATTGTGTACAACAGAGAGACTTCTGAATTCATAAAAAGAACAATTTTATTTATTTGTTCTTTGAGTATTTGTGTATTTTGTACATATGTGTGTATGTATGTGTGTGTGTGTATGTGTGTGTGTGTATATATATATATATATAGAGAGAGAGAGAGAGAGAGAGAGAGAGAGAGAGAGAGAGAGAGAGAGATTAACTATAAAAAGCTTTTTGGGTACTAGCCTTTCTCTCAAAAAGAACTGTTCTTTCACAATATTTTGCCGTTGTCCAGACCAGTTTCATTGCATTCTGTATAATAATGCCTTACAAATATATTGTTTTTCTCCGACACTACACTCTAATTCTACCTTCAATGCTTTTCATTTCCAATAATGGAAAGCAGAATTAGCAGCAAAGCACTGATTTTTAAAAGTAAGGGTAATGTTTCAAAAGCCAAGTCTGAGCTTGAAAAGTTAAAACTTGGCAGGCATGCTTTATAAGTTCTGATATTCTATCAAATTTTAATAGTTTTAATTGCCTAATTATCCACTCCAGTACAATAATAAAGCCTTTTAAAATTTCATTTTCTACTACAGGAGGAGGTATTCCAGTCTGTGTGAGAGAACCTTATAACCTTTTATTGAATAAGTTGAAGTTCTTTAGTATAATCTTGCACTTTTCGAAATCAGCTCCATCTGTCTTCTCACTTTCGTCCCTTCCCTCTCCTTCTTACCCAAATGTTACTTGTTTATTCAAGGAACACCTCGTTTTCCTTCCTTTATCTTTTTGTCATTGGTAGCTCTGCTTTTTGTAACCATTTTTATATTCTTCAATAAATTTAATCTCTGTGTATGTTCCTTAATGCAGGTAACAGCTTGATTTCTATATATGTCTCCCCGTGCCTCTGAAAATTGTGCTCCCTACTCTTGATTTTATCATTAGCACCTTTCTTAACTGCTAGTCCACTCTGTGCTTAATAGTTAGGATAGAATCAATGCTTCCTTTTAGGCACTGACAGGAGAAACTGCCTTGGGCACACTCAGCAGAACAAAGGACCAGGAGGTCAACAACAATAAGAGAATTTAAAGATAAATTCTAGCCTCTGAATTTCTACTTAGGAAATTCTGTGATCCATTTTGTGTCTTTTATTGATTGGATCAACCTAAGAGAAATATTTAAGAAGTATGAAAAATTATTTTATTTATTTGCAATTTCAAGACTTTATTCCTCACACCATGAATGCACAATAAGTTCTAGTGTTTTATGCACAGAAATACTGTCATGAATGTTCGGAATAGTACTATTTTTGTACCTAGATCAGAACTCAGCTTCTATTTCCCAGGACTCAGCCCACCACCTTATTCAAACTTTTTTCTTTATTTAGGTACAGCCAGATTACTCTAAAATTTGGCACCTCAAAAATGAAAATGAAAATGTCTACTTTTAGTTTTATTATAAATTTCAAAGAACAAATCAAAAGTAAATACATTTTTAAATATTCTTCAGTGATGATTATAATCAGCTTGGGAAACTACGTGAAATTGTTTTCTTTTATGAGGAAAAAATAATGTTCAGCTGTGAAAATTGATAAGAAACCAAAGTAGCCAAGTATTTTGAAAATAATTTATCTCTAACAATTTTATTAGAAAGGAAAATGCATTTCAAGTCACAGGAAAATATTAAACCCAAATGAAAGATTTTCATGAGTAATACAATTGTTATCATTAAATCATTTCAATAATGTCTCAATAATTATTTATGTGGCTACCATTTCTACATGATCAAAGTTCTTTTTAAAACAGGGCAAATACAAACTGAGTGAAAGACTTTAACATAAACCCATAATTTCATCAAATTTTTCTTTAGTTTGATCTAGGTTAAAAAAATAGAAAATATGTCTCTTTAAATAATACATTTCAGAAATAAGTATCGAAAGAAAAAACCTTTCAAAAGTAAGAATATTTTATGCTAACAGAATGCTAACCCTGCTTAGATGTTTTTTCACTATACCTGGATCATTATTTTACAGTCATGTTGAAAACAGCTAAGAATATACTTCATTTGTTTTTGAAAAAGTCTTTGATGAGAATTTTATGACAGGCCCAAGCTGAAAACTACAAGTATAAATGATCCAGAATAGAACACCAATCACATAAGAAGTTGATTAAGAATTGAAGTAGTGCATTTGTCAATAATTTATCTTTATTATGGTTTTAATGATAATTTTTGTTAGTATAATGCACAGATGTCAACTGCCAGAAAAGGATGCAAGGTATAAAAGAATATTTTAGGAGATTGTGCCTAAACAATAGCTTACATTTTCTTTGACAATGTTTTCTAAAATTGGTAGCCTTAATATAAGCTGAATATAAATGCTTTGTTAATTTCCAAACCTTTTCTCTTACAAAATACAGAATCAAAATATTGATCAATGTTGTTAAAAATACCCTTAGATATTATATATCCTAGCTGAGCTCTTTTAAATCAGTGAAGATACATCTTTCTAAAATAAAATACCAGGTAAACATGTGATCATTTTTAAAATGACTCATATAGAGCTCTGTTAGAAGCCAAATTTATAAGAAAGAAAAGAGCTAATATATTAAAGGAGTTCAACCTTAGCAAAGATGTGCCACATGATTTTTTGCAGGTATGTTATTTTCTTACATTTGTTTGTATGTTTACTTGTATTCCTGTAAGTGTTGCAATAGTTAACTTTACACCTAACCCACAGTGGAAGCTGCGGGGTGGAGTGGTTGCTAAGCAACCTAACCAGGAGAACATTAAGTACCAGATTTTCCTCATTTAAATCTGTTTGAGAGCTCGAGAAGTGAGAGATTTTTATGGGCAGAACTTTTCAAGTTGATTTGGCTAAACTAAACAGCCTGCAATTTGCATGCCTGAAATCTTGTCAGTCTGGCAAGGGCTGAAACAACAGAAACTGCTTCAAGAAAATACTATTACTACTGTGAGGATGATTTTTCTTTAAGGAGTAGACTTGATTTTTTTTCTAAATAAAAAAGATGTACTTTTCAAAGACTCTAGATATTTCATATTTAGTGTCTTTTTATTCCCATATCACTTGGTATTCTTAAAATAATTTGTCATAAGGCTGTTTATTATACCATTAAAATCAACTTAAACCCATATTAGATATAATTAAATAGAAGATCTTTATGATTCTTTGTAGAATTGAGCACAGAAAAACATCTATTCCTAAGAGCCTCCTGACATTAATAATTTAAATTAAGAGGTAAGGGAGGTAGGTAATAAATAAGTCTTTAATTTTACAAAACCAGAAAATGGTATTATGACTTTTTAAAAATAATAATTTCCTTGTTTTAATGCATAATTTCATTAACTATGTGTATATCTTCTTTATATAAAATTGTGTGTTTCGAACATTATGGTAATAGAATCATACCATACCATTATATTCTTTTTATTAACATTTTTTTCTTCATAGTTCGTGAAAGACATTTGTGGTTTTGTGTGAGTTGTAGTTAATAATTTTATTACTATATATTATTTCATTATATAAATACAATTGATACGATTATTAGGGTCATGATAATCAATAAAATGAATAAATTTATTTATTATTTCTCTAGCATACTTTGTGAATTTTCAAGATATTTCCAATTAGGAGGCATTAAAACAATCTGTTGGATCAAATGATAACTCCATTTTTAATTTTTTGAGGATTATCCATCGTATTTCCAAGAGAACTTGCACCAATTTATATTTCCACTAGCAGTTTAAGATAATTCGTTTTCTCTATACTCTTGCCAACACTTGTTGTTTCCAGTTTTTTTGAACTAAACCGTTCTCGCAAGTGCGAGGTGATATTTCATTGTAATTTGGTTTGCGTTTCTCTAATGAGCAATTTAGAACATCTTTTCATGTGTCTACAGGCTATCTGTTTATTTTCTCTGGATAAATCTATTCACATCTTCTGTTTATATTTTGATTGGCTTATTTATTGTTTTGTTATTTAAGTGTATGAGATTTTTATATATTTGGGAGATTAACCCGGGATTCTTTATTCTTTTTACTGAGGACAATAATATTTCACTTGTGTTGCTCTAAAAGTCCAAGTCCCTAAGAATGATCATACATTAAACTCGTTTAAAATCCATCTACAAATGCTATGTAGTGTGATAAATTAACTTTTGTTACTTTAACTAATGACTTTTAGGAGATTTTTAAATATATTTAAGTCACTAAACTATATTGGATTTTAGTGTTGGAAATATGATTACCCTTGTCTTTATTTATTTATCAATCCTATAATAGTGTCTGCTGATGAAAAAAAAAAAGTCTTAAATAAAATGTATGTGAATATTTAAACTTTCCCCTTCTGATAAGTCCAGTTTAAAAATTGTTCCTTAGTTGCACCCTGTGCCTCAGGCAGCTCAGGCTCCTAATGGGTAGGCCATGAAGATTTAAGGACCTGGGTTAGTGACATACAGTCACCAGTAAAACAAAACAAAGCAAAAACAACTATATAGGACACATATCTGTGGCTCAAGCAGTCAAAGAGCAAGTCATGTAAAGCTAAAGGACACAGCTATAGATCTTGAAATAGAGGAAATGAAAATAAAATGGTGTTTGAAAAATCCTTCTTCTTTGACAGGATTATATTCTAAAGGCATTCTTCTATGTTTATTTTCACATTTCAGTAGAACTTCATTGTTGTTATAGCAAGTCTTGAGGTTTGCTTTCTTCTTGTGTTTTTATTTTGAGAAATGCTTCACTACAGTTTTATTTTTTTAATGATTATAGAGTTGTTTATAGTTTCTATTTTTCTTTTTAGTCAGTTTTAGTCTCATATTTTTCTAGTATTTTATTAACTTCACATACATCTTCAATTTGGGGGTATCAAGTTTTAAAAAAAATCATTTACTACTTTTGTAAATAGAACATCTATAATGTGTCAAATGTGTTTTTATTCTTTTTATTTTTATGTCAGTTTAACCATAAGTGTGTTTTCTTATTTCATGCTTATATGACCACCAATGTTTGTTAATCTTTTTTTTTTTTGAATATGTATTTACTTCTTGATTGCTGGTTTTGTATATATATCATTTGCTTAAAATATTTTTGTCCCAATTGATTTGGTTTCTTACAAAAAAAAAAATGGGTGCTAATTCATTTATTTTTAATCTCTAAATAGTGAGGTCTCTAACTGCAAGTTTCATGAAAATACTTTCATTATTCAATTAAAAATAATTCTTATTTTTCAATTTTCAGTTCTTTAACTCCTGAGGTACTTAGAGATAAGTTTACTAATGGCAAGCATTTTTTACATTTAGATATTATTGCTTAGCTTATCCGTATTTGGTCACAACATCTTTGAAATGTATGAAGACATTTTACATGGACAAATATGATTAAATTGTGTCAATTTTAGAGTGTACTTAAATCACTATTCTGTGTTTCTGTACAAATAGATAATCATTTTAACTAGGGCAATTTTTGTCAGTTTTTATATTGAAAATGTGTATATCCTTTTGTTATTTTTGCATGTTTTATTAACTACTGACAATGATATAATATTGGTTTATTAGAGTTTTCACTATGAATTCATATTTGCCTATTTTTCTCTCAATTTTCATTTCAGCTATTGAAATGCTACATTATTAGTTGTGTATAATTATAAAATATTTTCATTTACTGGTTAATTGTGCTATCTCTTATGTTCAACATTAAAATAGATTTTATCAAATATTGCTGTCTTACAAATAAAAATGAAAGGGTAGCAGCAAATTTACCATCAATGATCATGAAATAACATTTGCAAAGTTCGAAAGAGTAAAATTATTTGGTAGAAATTAAGATTCAAAATAACTTTTAAGCATGAATATCAAACCACAAAAGCTTATCATCAAGACACCTGCACTGATGAAATTACTATAGTTTTAATTCAGGAATGAGGAAAGATATAAATATGAAATATTAGGTGAACAGTTTGAACTGATGGTAATAAATAGCAAATATGCAGGCAAACTTTATAAATTAACATAGAGTTAAATCACATTTTTTTTATTTCAATTTATATACATGTTCCATTTTCTTTATATCTTCTACTAACTATGCTTGGTAGGAGATTAAAGACTATAGTTTGAATTTATTCAATAGCAGATGGAACTGTCATAAGTTTAATACTTATTTTTCTGAGCTTTCATAAAATGTATTTTACTCTTTGTATTCTTCATGACTAGATATTGCCTGACATAAAGCATGCTCTCAGTGGTTGCTATTTGAATAAATGAGTGATTGAATAAATAAACTCTATAACCCAGTCAATATTCCAATAGCTGACTCCAAACAATTGGCATTTATTATGCTTTTAATGGCATTAGCTCAAAGTGTGACTGTGTTCATTCTTGGCCCAATAATTTGTAGTTTATTCCCTCATAAATGCCCTTGTTTCTGAAAGAGCTCCCATAACAACCCAGAACAGTGAATCTGGCATTCAAAGAATACAGGTCATTCAATTGAAAAAGACTAAAGATATAAAATTCAAATAGTGTGATGCCTTCTAATAGCTAATGCAATTCTTTCAGGAAGAATGCAAAAGGCTCTCAGCAAAATACTTGATAAAAACCTATACTTAAGATCTTTAAATAAGAATAGAAGAAAAGTCTCAAAATATCAGGGTCCTACACAAAAGAACATAAACATTTCAATGTAGAATAAACGAGCAAAAGAAAGCATACAGATTAAAAATCAGCAGTATTTGGAAGACTTGAGAAGAGAAAACAAATTCATACAGAGAACAGAAAATTCAGAAATGTTTTAATTCCGGTAATAAATTTTCCAAAATTTTAGTGAAATAGTATAAAAGTTGATACGTAACTTAACTCTAGAGTACACAGTTTCCACTTTCCCATTCACTTATTCATTCAGTGAGATCAAACTTTTTGATAATTCACTAAGTGCTTGGCAATGAAAACAAGACACGTTTTCCTTATCTTTCAATGTCTCAATTTTATAGCCAAGAAAATAGGTATAATAATGTAGTTTATCTATCGATTTATCTTAAGGATTTAAATGACTTGCTTCATCTCAAGACCTCAGGACAGTTCCTGGTACATGGTAAGAACTACCCCACCCCCAAATGCCAGTCAGCACTACTGATACGTAATCTGCCAAATTCGTAAAGTAATAAGATAAGAAATAGCAGTGTCTGTGAATAATTTTCTGCATAAACCTCTTGTTCTATCTTCAAAGCAAATGAAATTTAAAAGTCAAAAACCAATGGCTGATGAGTATGAAGAAAATGTAAAAGAAAAGCATTTCAGCATGTTATTCACTACCATCTATTCAAATTTTTTGACATTTCCTTCTTGGAAAGATTCCCCAGCGGCTGAAGAGAATAGCTATAGTCAACATATTTTCATTCCTGGAAAAATGACCAAACACACCAAGTTTAATTTAATTGAGCTATGGAGAAGAAAGGAAGATGCTGTAGGAATACTGGAAATAAGAATTCCAAGAGAACAATTAAATGTTTGATAATGCCCCAGAAATAACAGGTAATTAAGCTTCCAATCTTTTGTCTAACATTTGTTCTAGCTGAACTTCCAGATTCTAGCCTGGAACAAGTGTATGTTATTGCAATGAGTTTGAACTTATGGTGAGAGAGGGAGAGAGAGAGAGAGAGAGAGAGAGAGAGAGAGAGAGAGAGAGAGAGAGAGAGAGAGAGAGAGAGAGAGAGAGAGAGAGAGAGAGAGAGAGAGAGAGAGAGAGAGAGAGAGAGAGAGAGAGAGAGAGAGAGAGAAGAAATGCTATAATCTTCCCTGAGTAAGCATATCCATAGTCAAGAGCTTTTTCAGTTACATTCATTTGTCCCTTCACCTGAATCTGTATACTTTAATAAAACTAATCATATTGGTCAAATAGTCCAACTGGTCAGAAAGAACTATCTATCTTCTGTTATGGCCACAGACCAGACTAAGGAAACTCTACCAAACAATATGTGAAGACCAACCTGTTCATATGTGCTAGGCAAAATGCACATTCCCCTACTTTCAAGGTACAATGGAAGGAGTTTGACACTGGATTTTGGGATCCAGTGGGAGTGGGGAGTTATAAAATAAGAAATAGTAAGTTCCTGAATTGAATTGGAAGTGGTGATTGTAATGGAGATAAGGAAAGAGGTAGAATGCCATCGACTTTGAGGATTTAAAAATAGTTGTAAGGAGATTGGAGAGGAAAAATGCAAAGATATTTTCCATGTTTCAAAACTGAAGAATTAAGGAGAAAGAAAACTAAAGTATCAAGAAGAAAAATGAATAGTAAGGAACAATAATGAGCTGACTTTGGATGTGATATTTTATACTATTTTTATTGACATAACATTTATTAAAAATATTGTATTAGTTTCAGGTGTTCATTGTTATAATTTCACATTTGTATATGCTATATTATAATCACCAAAAGCTTAGTTTCCATTCACCACAATACAATGTCTACTTATCACTTCTTTTTTCCTATGGTAACCAACAATTTATTCTTTTATAAAATAACTCAGAAGATTGATAGGAAATATTTCATAGTAGTCTTAACTTTTATAATAATAATAAAGAAATAATATTATATGACAAACTTCCACAATTACTATTTTGAAGAATTATCATTTGGATTAGAAGTTCTGATACATAAATTTGAAAAACAAAGTCCTTAAATTTTTGTTTAATCTTCACATATGTGTGTATTAAATAAATGAAGATTTCTAAGTATTCTCAAAATTTGGTCATTATTTTTTGTGACAGAAGATGCTACTACTAGTAATGGCAATGTAAGTTTATAGAAAATGTATAGTGACTCAATGAGTATGGTGCTGGAAAAAAAATAGATACACGGATCATTGGAATAAAATCAAGAGCCCATCAATAAAGCCACATGCATTTTGGTCAGCTGTGACAATCTGTGACAAAGGAACCAAGAATATATAATGGAATAAGGAAAGCCTATTCACCAAATGGTGTTGGGAAAACTGGACAGATACCCACAAAAAACAGAAAACGTGTTACTCATTTGAACCATATACAAAAGTTAACTCAATATAGACCAAAGACCTGGGCATAAGACCTGAAACCTTGAAATATTTAGAGAAATAAGTGGGGAAAACACTCCACCCCATCAACCTCCAAGTTTTTTGGGAAGAAACCACTGCAGTAAGAGAAACAAACTAAAATTAAACAATTGGAACCACATCAAACAGAAATGCTTTTACACAGTGATAAAACCACCACAGAAACAAAAAGGTAGTCCATGGAATTGGAGAAGATACGCACACAACATATATCGGATAAGAACCCAATCTACAAAATATATAAAGAGCTTATGTAACTCAACAATAAAAAAGCAATGATCCACTCAAACACTGGGCAGAACTGAATAGATACCTACCTAAACAAGGCATACTTAAAGAAACTTAAAAAAGAAAAGTAAAAAAACCCTGCATCTCTCATCATCAGAAAAATGCAAATAAAAGCAATGAAATACCACACAAATATATGCAATGGACTTCAATGCAGCTGTTAAACAAAGACAAAATGGTTCCCTTTGCAAAAATCTGGAGGGAATTGGAGAAAATAATGCTGAGCAATTAAGTCAGAAAGAAAAAAGAGAAGTATAGAATAGTTTCACTACATATGTAGACTGTAATGAAACTAAATAAATGAACAGAGAAACCCAACAAATTTCTCAGGACCCAAGGTAGTAGCCTCTAGGTTTCAGGAGGTAAGGAAAGAGGGAACAAGGCAGTGGTGGGGAACATTGCAATTCTGATGGTGGGGGCAGAATGAAACACAGACTAAGGTACAATTTCAGTATCCTAAAATGAATACAGCTTTGTGAAAAAAATTAAATAATAAAATTACTATTTAAAATAATTGTTATATTCAACTAAGAGAAAGTTAATTGATGAACTACATATATCTTCAAATTATAAAGCAATATTTACATGGAGAATAAAATAAAAGTTTCACTTATAGAAATAATAGACAAATAATATTTGCCTAAATCCTACTGAAAATATGAAATATAAAAACTGAAAATGAGTACAACTATAGTCTCTGAAGTGTAACATGCCTTTTACTCTTAATATGAGATAATCGAAACACTGTTAATATAGTCTTCCATTTTTTTGGTATGAGTTCTAGAAATTCCAATATTCTTTAGATGTAAATAGCTGACTGCTATGCCCAGCGTGTGATGTTGACAGAACTGCAGCTCAAGGAGGTGGCTTCCCCGCACCCACTGACCTCATGAAGATGGACTAAGTGAATGCCGACTGGCAGTCCAGGGATGAAACAGCACTGTTCTAAGATGGCAGTCCACTCGTGAGAAAGGGACCTTCAGGGACTCCTGGAAGGTTTAGAAAAGCACCTTGAAATCTGCTAATTTTCGTAAGATGCTCTATAAACTTGAGCACTTTCAGTGTCCCCACCATCCCCTCTTCTCATTTTGAGTATAGCAATCACTCCTCCTTCAATTGTTTAACCAAAGAATTAAGTTCCTCCAAATTCAAGTTAGTCCTCATCACTTTTCTGCAATTGTCTGTAAGGCTGACCATATTTGGCAACTCTTTTCTTTAGTCTGATATTGTCTAAAGATGTCTTGACCGCTGCATATTCCTCTTAAGCAGCAAAAAGATTATCGATGAGTTCTAATTTCCCCTCAGTCTGTCTAGCCAGTGTTTTTGTGAGCTACGTTTCACATCTTACATGAAGTCAACTTCTAACAGATTGAACAAGTCTGAATATAAAGACCTACCAATAAGCAGATATGCAAACCTACTACTGTCTCCCACTGGAGGTTCTGAAAAGTGAATTATGGTCTCAGGTTACTGGACAGAAACTCTACCACCTCACCCAGCTTCCCAAGCATCAGCCCAAAGTTAAGATCCACAGAAATGGTAGCCCCTCCATGGCACTGGGCCACCACAGGATTCTGCCCTACATGGATACACCAGCGAAACAAACCCTAGTATTCCACTGGAAGTCAACCAGCAGCTGACTTGATAGATTGTTCACTTGTATGTGGGAGAATGGAGATTTGTAATTAAAATGTAATTTTCTGTAAGAGAGAAAGACAGAGAGAGAGAGAGAGAGAGAGAGAGAGAGAGAGAAAGGGAAGAAGGGAGAGAAGGAGGAAAGAAGAAGATTATTATAAGAAGATTAATCAAACTGAATAAATAAATAAAAGTGAGATCTTTCCAGCATCTTAAATTATACTTATCATGACTTAGAAACGGCATACTCTGTGAAAAGGCCTCCTAGGTTGACTGATAAAGTGAAAATAAAAGTTTTTTCAAGAACAACTGCAATCATTTCATGCTGACAAAGTGAATAAGGGGGAAAAACAAAATGGTAAGCTCTGCATGCTAGCTGCATGGGAAAGTGCAAGCTCCTGTTATCCATGATCACAGGTTTTACTCTATTACTACCTGCTATATTCAAGCACTCCAAATTGGTATAAAAATGATGGTAGATGATCTCCTGTGGGACTCTGTGCACAGAAAATGGAGGAGGAATCAGCCTGAATTAAATTGTTTCTCTCTCCCACAGATAAATAGTGCATACTAAATCAGTTTCAGTGTACTCACATTGCCTTTCGTTTAGCTTAATATATGCAGTGTCAAGTTATTTCAAATTGGGTACAGTTTGACTCTACATACATAGTTTTTCTAAGGTAAAAATTGAGGCAGTTAAAGCAAAGAATAATAAAATTCTTTTCCCACTCCCATAACTTTTCAGAAAATAGTGAGTTAAGTCTATGACCTGGAACACTGACTTAATTGATATTTCTAGT
Source organism: Solenodon paradoxus (assembly GCA_004363575.1). NCBI lineage: Eukaryota > Metazoa > Chordata > Mammalia > Eulipotyphla > Solenodontidae > Solenodon > Solenodon paradoxus. Next base: position 1,052,341 of record RJWH01000089.1, read on the forward strand.
ACTAAGTGGCATGAAAACAATCACCTATGTTTCAAATCCTGTGACAGGCTATTAGATTATTACATTCAGAAATTTCTGTTGTCATTTCTTTATCGCTGTCACAATCAATTTGAATAAATCAAGTTAGGTCATATTTTTCAACAAGAAGCTTTCACTGTTATTATATTTCTGAAAATATTGTCATCTATATAGCTCATATCAGACAAGCATATTCTTTTTGTGTGAACTGTTCTCCCTATCCCTGAAGTTTTGCAGAGATAATTACAGTGTGTGTATGTGTGAGTATAATATACTCATTGATAAGCAGCAAGGAGCATTGGATATAAGTTCTTGAATAGTGTGAGTAAAAATCTTCCATCTTTATTTTCCTTTCTTAAACAGACATCTTATACAACCCCTAAAGAAAGGTGAGGGACAGATAGGAAAAAAATTGTTGATAGCTGACATGGAAAGCTACCTAGTAAAGTCAGTTCATTTGTATTTGTTAGGACAGTTGTTAGACTGCTTAAACATAGATTCATAGCAGCAGTATTTTAAATTTAAAAAATTGTTTTTTTCTTCTTTTCAATGTAAATTCAGGTTGATATGACAACTCTGACATATAGATCTGTGTCTGAGATACTTTCTGTTTTATTGTATATCATGCCTCTGTGGATATCCTGACCTCATAGTTTAAGATGACACAATATTGTGTGTGAAACTTACACATTGAGAAAGAGGAAAGTTCATGTATGTCTTCAAAAAGCTTTTGTTTTAAGGGCACGGCCGTGAAGATTAAAAAAAAATAATAATTTACACTTACATCATACTGTCCAGAAATTAGTCAGATGTTACATCTAGGTTCAAAGCTGCTGGGAAATGTAGTCTTCATTCAAACAAGCCTGACCCTGATTAAAACCTGAGGGTTTTATGACAACAGATAAGTTAGATACTAATATTTATAGCACTAAGCTCATTACTCTAGAAAAAAAAAATACTATGTCATACTCTCTATTGTCTTCATCCTAATAATACTTGCTTATTTTATGAAGAATGTTATGATATAACTATTTAGAAAATCATTTCTGAACACATATGCCTTTGGATTGAATCCTTGTTCAGATACTTTCTTTGTAAATGACATCTCTACTGTTTCCTCATCTGTGAAAAAAGAAAATAAACTTCATTAGGTTACCAGAAGTATTACATATGATTTTAGATGCAAGTTTAGAATAACACTTAGAACATAATAATTCGACACAGCACAGAATTATATGTGGCTGCTTCTCTCTAAAATAACGTTTTATAAAATAAGGTGTTCATCAGACTTTTATCAACTTTTTTCTTTTTAATGCCTATTTACAGATTGCTCTTTCATGTTCTTAAGACCCATTTTTAATAATGCCAAATATAAAACTAAATGAAGACCTTGTCATTGCAAGTGTTTTTTTTTCTTAAGTTGATAACTTCATTAACAATTTCTAACAAAGATGTTTTTTAAATTTATCTGCACCTCTGTAAAGTCTCCATCAAATAGCTAAATAGCTTTATTGACATTATTTGAATGCTGACAATTAATGTCAATTTTATGAAACTCTGTTTATATGTATTATCTAAGTTTTCTAAATACTCTTTCAGACAGCTGGACTAATAATTACTTATTTTTTTTCATTCCAAGCCTGTAGCAGTGGTAAAGATTTGTGAGTGTCTACCCAAGCACAACACAGCTTGAGGAATATAGCTCAGAATGTCGAAGGCATCCATATAAAAGCGAGTCAGATAAAGTTTGATAAATTATGAGGAGTATAAATTATAAGCAATCATTAAGCACAACAAACCTGTGGCAAGTAGCTGATGCTCTGCATATGTACAGGGTAAGGCAGTTGTAATAGAATGTGCAGTTCGTGCCTGAGCATGAGGCTGTACTAATATCAGATTTTATGTTTTGAGACAGAAGAAACAGAAAAGACACATAATAGGAGAGCAAAAAGATGGAAAGGAAAGGCAAAGGGCAAAACAATAAAGGAAATTAGCCAAGAATGATATGATAGTTCGGGATCTCAAAGGGGAAAATGGTACTAAAAATAGAGATGCCTCTAATACATAATACTAGAGGTATTTCTTGTACTGTTTTCTAAAAAGATAGAATATGTGAGATAAAGAGACCAGGAAACAGAAGGAAATTTCAACAAGAAAAAAGAAAGAAAGAAAGAAAATCTTCCTCACAGAATTCAGGTGCTATGATAGGGCTAAATTGCAAGGCAAATTCCACACACAGATGACCTCATCTCCCAGTTCAGACTTTGATTGCCATGGAAATAGTGAATAGAGCTCCTTGAAGCTCTGTTTTTATTCCTCATAACTTGAGGTCTAAGCCATTTCTTAGCTTTGACATCTTGCTTCACATTTTATATAAACTCCAGCATTGAGTGACCACGGTTGCTTGAGAAATCAGTTTGCTTCAGTCACATTACCTCACACACATATATCTGTGCATTGTCAGGTAGATATAAATTGAAGTTATGGATACAGGTGCTTGAGAGACCTTGACATCAATAATCTAGAACTGTACTGGCATTGATTATCTAGATCTATAATATTCAGTATTTTAGCCTGTACTTATATTTGACTATGAGCACTTCAGCCAAAAGCACTATTGATATATGCCATAAGTACAAAACATACCCTGGATTTTAAAGACTTAGTATGAAAATATATACCTAATGCTGATGATACCCTTTTTCAATAATGAGCTTAATGTATATCATATATTATTAAAGTTAACTTCATTCATTTACTTTAAGGTGTGGTTGCTAGATGATTGCAAGTTACATATGTGGTTGAAATTACACTTCTGTTGAATTTCACTGGTCTAGAACTTCGCCCATCAAAAGGCAAAATCATCTGAGTACCCTAAAATTCCGAAAATGGGCTGCCTTCTCAGTACAGTTTTAAAAACTGTTTAAGTGGTCAGTCTGATTTATGGCCCAATGTACAAGGACAAATGGTTTTCCTGGGAAATCACACTGCCTATGCTTCTCCTTTATCCAAAGACTCAAGATACATGTAGTCAAGTTTTGTAAAGTCAATTGAACCCATTACTACTTCTTACACTCTAATCACCTTTTATAGTCTCCCTTCCCAATGATAAATGATACAAGAGACAGATGGGAAATTATAATTTACACTGCATATACCCTGAGTAAAGAACTTTATTTTAATACTCATCTAAAAGTTTAGGTAACTGACTTGTATATTTAAATAAGCCTCAGAAACTAATGCATCCCATTCAACATTAAATATCTATAATCAGTACTTCATGCCAATATCATTCAGTAGAAGAAAAATTCTGCAGCAGGCAAAGCATTGTATTTAATCCAAGGTAAATTACTTTTTTCATATTTTAACATCTCTGAAATAAAGATGCATCATATGATCGTTGACATCATATAATTTCTGCCAGGAAGGTAACTTTCACAACAAATATCACTGCCTCTGTGTTTGTGTGTGTGTGTGTGTGTGTGTGTGTGTGTGTGTGTGCACAAACATCATTATTTGTGGCATTATTATAAACTAAAGTGCTGACATCTTCACTTCAAACTATTTAAGAACTATCTGGAAAAAGAATATAAGTTCTGTCTATATTTTGAAAATCTTCCATAGACATATTCTAGTAAAATAAAGTACCAGTAACAAGTCTTTCAGAACTGGGATCCATATGATAGCAGAAAATTTTAGAGGCAATATAGAAGAATCTGAAAATGTTTTATCATCAAATACCTTGATGATCCAGGAACACTATATTTGGTGAAAAAAGGTAAGAATATTAATGTAACTAAGATGAACAGTGACATTGACTATATAAAGGACTTTAAATGTATTTTATAGAATTGATTTCACTTTATCATTCATCGATTTGCTAATCTGATATATGACAAAACAAACAAACCCTATATGTAATTATAAAAGACTTTTTCCAAAAAGTGTAAAATTCAGAATTTTAGTAGTGAATTGAAATGTAGTTTAATTTCCAAAGTTTTTCTTAATATCTCAAAAATGAATAATACATGTGATTGACACCTTTATACATTTAATTAAGTAGAATGTTTAAACTGTAAGATTAAAGAACCCGTTTTCAATGATAAAACACCTAGCATCATATTGAGTTTACCAACTTTGACAAAATACAATTCAGTCTTAAAGATAATCCACTCTTGGGTTTAGTTCACTGTTTAATTCCAAGTCTTCCTGCTTTGAACTCTTTCTTAACTTACTTTTTTGTGTATGTGTATATTTTCAAGCAATTTTTTTTGGCAAGAAAAATCTGTAAAAGTTAGATTCCATGAGTATTTTGTGCCTAAAAAATGTCTGCTTTGGTGTACTTTTTTACTATTGTTCTTAGACTTTATTTAATCGAAGTTACAGAGTACAGTTGGCTTATTTAATACATTTTCTCAGCTTTGGGATCACTTATTAGATTCTAATATAAGGTGTAAGAGAATAAAACACAGTACTCATTTGTCAGCTTCCTGATAGCTATGGTTGGCCAAGATGTACAGTTGGCTCTGGTTAACCTAAGTAAAATCCAGCTAGCTAAGGAATATATCTTAAAAGAAAAATTTCCTAAAAAAATACAAATGTGTAGATATGTCCTTCCCCCAACCCTACCCGCATTCTTCACATATCACTGGGAAGACTGATCAAGAAATTTGGCAACCATCTAAACAATTGTTAGTTGTTTATTTGAAATTAAGTTATATGCCATTTACTGGTTTGTTGACAAAATTTGGCAACTCTAAGATCATCCTAAGATTAAACACCAATAAATATTTGTAGTTAGAAAATCTAGACAGAAAAAGAGTACTTAAGGGTTTCCAGTGCTTGTTGACATCAACAGTCAAATATTTCTTATGTAATATAAAATTGGATGGAATGGACTAAGCAGTTACAAATTTCTGTGATGTGTCGGTGGTAGAAGCTTTCAAAGGTTTTTTGGGGGGATAAATTGAAGGAGAAAGGGGATTAAGTAAATAAGATGGAATGAAAGGACTCACTGCTGCCCAAATTTCAGGACAGAAGTGACATTTCTCACCAAGGAGAAGTTTCCTGGATTAGAAATAAAACAAAATACTCCTGTAGCCTAAATATTTTTTTTAGGATCATCAATAAAGGGGGACATTTTGAATGTTGTTTTGAATGTTGATATAAAAGGATGAGGAATGGTAATAATCAGTGATGGTGGATAGAGTGAATAAGAATATATCGTGAAAAGTTGAAACAAGAACATTGGCCTATCAGACAGTTTGGGGGTCTGCGAAAGGGCTGAAGCACGTTCCCCCTTCCCACACTCCCAGTTTAAAAGTGTCAATTCATTTTTACTTTGTTTGTTGGATCCAGTCTTAGAAAACTGAACCCCGTGAAACTACTCTTACCTGTTTAGGTGTGTGTGTGTTTGTGTGTGTGTATATGTGTACACGCACTCATGTGTGTGATACTTTGATCCACAGCACCTTTTTGTTTCGAATGAGGTTGAATATTAATTGTCCATAAAACTTTAAGCAGCATATGTGTATATAAACACTATATGCCTAGACTGTATCAACCTTGTTTTAGCGTTTTTTATTTTTTAATCTCATATAAAATTTATTATCCTAAGCTACAGAATTCCTTTCACTTCTAAACAACATTTAATAACCAGAGTATATGAAACGTCTTCAGAGGAATGAACCTTTGGCAGTGAAAAAAACTCTTCTGGGTTACCACCCTTGCTGCAAAATATCACAGGGTCTGTGAAATAAGAAAGTCAATATGTATTCGACAAAGAGAAGAAACGCATGTATAGAGAGTGAACAGGAAACCAGAGATGAGGAAAGCAGCAGGGGGTGCTTGTTGAGCCCAGTGACTTTTTTCTATTCTTAATACACTAAGGATTGTGTAGATCACAGGAAAAAAAAAATATTTCTTTAATTCTTTAGTTTTCTGTGTACATATAAGGACTTTTCTCTTTCCTGTTTTTTATATAGCTTCAATAATTTCTCCCATTGAGGTTATTATGCTTTAAATTCAATTCAGTGTAAGCTTAATAGGAGAAAATAGTAAGTATCTTGAAGTTTTTCCTGCTACTATTTATAAAACTCTCCAAGAACTGCTAGTATTCTTCCCCTAACAAGTAACTCTGTATTCACCAGGGAAATGAAACAGAGTTAAGATTAAGTCTTGCAGCCCTTTTAAACATTTAATAAGTAATAAAAATCCATCACACCGTGGCCTTTTTTTACATATTAAGATTGCAGACAGTCACTTCCCAATTTGAGCTATAGAAGTAAGGAAAGAAGCCATTGTGATGGAACAATCAAATATAAAGTGACTAAGAATAGCTGATTTATTGGATTTGACATTTGTTAGTATGAATTCTCAGGGACTGAGTCATGAATGCAGACAGTTTTGTGCCATTGTCCATGTGTATGTGGCTTTAACTCAATATCTCAAAATATTGAGATGCTATTTATATTCCAGTGTCTTAATAACCACTTTGATGGAGTCATTAATCAGACCTCTGGATTGCGATTTGTCTTGACTTGGTGATATCAGGAACTGGGACCAATATAGGGAATATTAAACATAATTTGATAATTCAGAATGTCTCTCATATTCTGATTGTCAAGACTAGCTATCAGCATCAAAGTAATGCATTGCAGTGATAGAAGATTTAATAATTCCACCAGAAACATATCACATGCTTCTTCATTCCACCTTCCAAATCTAGACTAACCTTATAGCCTTCTAAGAATCGCCATTCTATCGCCATTCTCCACTGTTCAAACAGCATCATCACATGTTGCCATAGGTAGGCAGGATTCTTAGTCCCAAGATTCCTACCCCATGATGTTTATGTATAGTTTCTTCTCTTTGAGTGTGTAAGACCTATGGATATGATAAGATATCACTAATATGATTATGTGGTATTATACGGTAATCTAAAGAGATTTTGCCTAGGTAGCCTATAATAATGAAAGAACCTAATAATGAGAGAAAAGTAGCTATTCCTGAGTTGAAGGATGTTCTTATTGGCTTTGGAGATGCTGCTGTATTAAACAAGGTTAGATATTGAAGGTGACCTTTAGCTACTGAGAGTAACACTCAACTGACAAGCAGTAAGAAAACATGAACTTTAATAATACAACCACAAAAAAACCCCAAATCCTTTGAATGAGAAAGAACTAGGAAATTAATTTTCCCTAGTCAAGCTTTCAGATGAGAACATAGTCTGCCTGAATCTTCATTTTAACTTTGTTAAATTCTGAGTAGAGAGCTCAGTTGAGTCTTGACCATATTTCTGATCTGCAGAAATTATAAACTCATAAATGGATATTGTTTTAAACTATGTTTATGGTAATTTGCTATACAGCAATATCAAACCCTAGTATAACTAGTTTCTAGGTCAAGAGCAACATGAAGTTAGTCTATATTTTTCTAAGGACGTTTAAAGACATTGAATGGCAAATTAGGTCAATATAAGTGTCTTACCCAGTGTTGAATGTAAAGTATGTTCTGAAAAAAGTCATATGTAAAATTGAATAAATTCTTTATAATGAATACACTGCTCATTATAAAGAACTTTGAGTTAATATTTTTTTTTTGCAAATGATAAAATATTAAGAGAAGTATCATTGTTACAAATTTTAAAAGTGAGAAAAGCAATTAAGAGAAAGGTAAAAAACTTGATTAAAATTACAGCACTGATAAATGACAAAATTTTCTACTACAATCTCTCTACTTAATAATCAACAGAAATATTAAGAGAATAGGTGGATGAAAGCATGTTTCAAAATGAATAAAACTTGGCTTAATTTATAAAGCAAGTAAAGTAGTGTTGAGGAAATCACTTTGGGGGCATGTTCTCTAAACTCTTTGAGCTTCAATTCCTTTATCTATAAAACAGATTAAAAACAGGACCAAATTCACAGAGGGCAGAAAATTGCATAAGCATGTGTCTTACAGATAATATAAAAAGGGACAAGTGTAGAGGTTTGAGGTTTTACACATTTTATAAAATCCTTTCACGCTATATTTATAGATACCTTTTATAAAGACAAACATAACAAAGAAATTAAATACTTTCAAATATATATTTTATAAATTTTACATATAAGGCTATGTTGGTGGCTATGTTTAAATATTTTCTTTTCTTTTTAAACAGTTTAGTAAAATGTTCAGTAAGGATCTGGATTGTTGACAAAAGTGTTTACCATACTCTAATATTTTACCATACCCTAATATTGGAAAAATATTGTTCTACTCCTTGAAACAAAAGATAGAAAGTGAGGCCAATTAAAAAAAAAAAAAAAAAAAAAGAAGGCACAACACAGTTCTAATTTGACTATATCTTTAGAATTTCAAAAGCAATCAAAATCACTCTGGAATGTTGGACAAAAGGCCAGATGATTTCTCAAAAGCTCTTTTACCTCTGAAAGGAGGTCAAGATTCAGCTTTTCATTAAATATTGGAAAGCAAGCCATTAAGCAGATAGCTTTTTCAGATACGCCATTGAAATACATTTCTCCTTTAGAATGAGAGAGAAAATATCATATTTATATCAAAGAAAATATTAAAATAACTTCACAAAACTAAATTTGCTAATTTTAAAGCTTGAGCCTTAACATGCTATCCCCAAAGTTTGCTTTATATTTTCCAAATTTGTACATACACTTTTTAATTCTAGTAATTACTTTCGATATCTCCAAAATAATTCACTGCAGTCATTTGTCCAGAATAACTCCAATGGATTTTGAGTAGGATTTCCTGACAGATATGCTTAGAAATGAAACATCTTGCAACATGACTGACATATTCTCATATATACACTAGAGCTACAAAAAGTAGATATCATTTTATGGGGCTGCAAAAAAATCAGTTTAAAATATATAGTATCAAATTTAATGAGTCATTTTCTTTATAATCATGTAAAGTTAATCACTTGATATATTGACTCATAAAAGATCACTGACATTGTATTCTATCCATAGGGGAAAATTTTCTATTGGTGCATTTTTTTACACTATGTATTGGGAGTATCTGAGAAAATTTTCACTTTTTTAGACATTTGAATTTGTCTTTTTTCAATAATTGTGTTCAAAACAAAATATTGGTAAAAACACAAAAAACAAAAAAAAAAACAATCCTTGTTTATGTGCTATAGTTTTTCAATTTGTATTAAATCCTAAAAGTGTTACTTTTACAAATGAATGTAACAAATGTGTGTCATCTACAATCATAGATATTAAACTTAAACAAGATGCCTTTGCACAAAGTTTTCACAGAAAGCAGAAGTCAGTATTCTCTCCTGATGAATGGATGGTGAAAACTCTTACCTCCATCTGCCTTACCAAAATAATAAAGAAATCATTATCTTTCATCTAATTTTTCATATTAAGGAATAGAGCTTAAAATTAATTGTATTACTAAATAGGGAGTGAAATAAAGGCATATGTGCTAAGTAGGACCATTTCATCTTTAGAAAAGATTTGGAAGTAGACAGATAATAAACAGGAAGCAATACTCTTGTGCTTCCAGACAAAGTAAAAACAGTCCTGTGGAATGCTTTGAAAAGTGTGTTTTCTGTGCATCTTGACTGACAGCACAGAATTTCAAACTGTTATGAATAAGTCTATATAAATGATTGTGCTTATGCATATGTACACTTCAATAATTAGGAAGACAACAATAAAACAATAAATTAATACATTTAGGTTTCATTTTTGTATTGCAATAATGGCAACATGTAAATGATGCACCATGAACCATGTTCTAAAAACTGAAAAATAAATGCATTTTACACTAGCACACATCAGCTTATGATAAAGGAGTTTTCAATGGATATTCTAGAATGAGTAAAAAATAGGAGACATGTAAAATCTATTATATTAAAAGCAGGTTTTTTCCACAATTAGATCATTTTTACTTGGCAAAAAATGTTACTTTAAAAAAAAAATCTCAAAAAGAAATTCAATTAGGTGCTTGCAAGTCCTTATTGTCTCGCAGAAGTCACATACACCTTGTCCCTGTCACAGTGCTTGATATTATCTAGGGGAGAGTGACAGAAAAGCACAGGACTAACAAAGGCTCGTTCTGTTCCTGTCAGCAGCTCTCGTATATCTTTCTCATAAAAAGTACCCATGAGTCCTCTCTGTACAAGTAGAGTCCTAGAGTAGGTAACAGCTTTCTCTTCTTATTAACCATTTATACTCTGGAATTTAAGCAGATTATTCCCTTTTTTCATGGAAATGTCTGCCCCCTTTTGGCTAAAAAGCAGCAGTTAAATTTAGCGAGAAACCAAACCATAATATCTCTCTTCCCTTTACCCTCTTCTGTCTTAGTGTCAGTATTTCTCAAACTGATTAGGAAAAACTAATTATCATGATGTGGAGCTTGAGTTCCAAGCAGATTCTTATCTTTGTTGTTATGCAGAGGTAGGACTTTAGAAGGAGCATATGATTTTAATTCTAATTTCCTGGATGAAAGAAAAAAGATCTCTGTTCAAAGAAGTTCAAGTTTAAAAGTAAATGTTATCAGGTACCACAAATTTATTATTTTTTTTTTGGATTCAGATAGTTATAATAATAAAAATAATAACTGGAATCAGAAGGTTAAAAAAGATTGCATGTTGCATTTCAAATCTAAAATTTTGTATTGATTTAAAAACGTTATGTCCTCTATAATTCTTAAAGGCATCATAAATTACTGATGCTTAAAAATAAAACAAACATGCATGTTATCTTAATATCAGTTGTTAATTTATTACTTGATTCTAATAATCAGGGAATACTGTTTTCAGGGAATGCTGTTTTATAAAAAGCATAGCATAAAATGTGTAGACCAGGCACGTAAGTAGATGATTCAATCCTGACTGTGAATAATCAAGGAAGTCAAAGAAAGCAAAAGTTTGTGGAGAAATTTAGGATGATTTAAAGTGAGTGTCAGGTTGGTCAAATGCTAACCTTTGATTCTGAGATTAAGAGTGAGATTTAGGTTGCGATTCGTGTTGCAGGGAGAGAAAAAATTAACCACGCTTGTTGCTTGCACTGAAAAGGTGATTATTTAATCAAGAATGACATTAGATTTACTTGCTTCTTTGTGGCAAACTCAGTGCTTGCTTTGAGATTAGAAGGCAGATTAAAGAAGAAATGATAATCAAAAAAAAAAAAAAAGATATTGGGAAAACTCATCCCTGTTGGAAAAAAGCATATTATTTTATCAATTTATTTAATCAAATCTAGCAAACATAAAGAAAATGTGCAGAAGTCTTTCTGAAATTCAAGAACTCTACTCATTTCAGTTGTTTCTTGTTTTGTTTTGCTGGTGTTCATTAACATTATTTTTAATATATAATATCTCTTTCACACACACACATTCACCTTCAAACAGACTCCTGTTTCCTCAGTTTGTTTAGAGTTTTCTTCTTGACTCTAGACCCCGATATCCTTTTTCTTAAAGCATTTTTCTTAGAACAAATTAATTTTGCATTCATTGTCTTCCTCCTTGAGTTGAAAATCTTTTGGGTATTTTTTTTGCAAATTTTTCAAACTAGGAATGTTTCTCTCAAGGACCTGAGATTCATACCCTTGAAATATGTTAATCAAAAAAGACAGTGACCCTGTCCCTGAGTTTCTGTGGATGAGAAGGAGCCTAACTTCAATAGGCAGCCTCACTCCAGGTTATAAAAGTACCTCCTGTCATGAAGATAAGAGTAAGTTTACTTTTCCTTGTGATAAGGTCAATTCAGAAATATACATAGCCCAAGATTGCCTCTCAGCTCTTAAAATTGTTCCCAGATTTTGTTCCGGTGCAGTTTTCTATCTCCTTCCTACTACAGTTGTCTGTTAAAATTTGGCCAGTTCAGTGTTTGCTTTGACTGAAGCAGATTTGTGATGTCAGGGAGCAAAATTTTCACTCTGTGTGGGAGGATACTGCAATTTTTTGTTCAAAGCAGTGGGCTGAAAGCTTGTTCTGAACTGCTCTTTCAATCTGTCTCTAGAGACTTTTCTCCTTTCTTAACCCTTTTGAGGTTTATTCTCCCATGGGACTCACTTCCAAGGCACAGCTGTGACATCTCTTCTCTTGGAGATGTCCCACTTTCAGAGGAATCTTAGGTAGCGGTTACTTAAACAGGTTCTTGGAGTCATGACAAATACTTTCCTCCACTTGCTAATTTTCCCTGAGATGCTCTTGTCTTTGATCCTCAGTAAAGTCATGAGGATCAGTTTATGGTGTGGGTGTAGGGCAAGAGATTTTAAACATCTTTATGTCATGAACACTTTTGACAGTCTGGTGAAGCCTATGAACTGCTTCTTAGAACATCTCATTTAAATCCATAAAATACATATAATTTAAAGAAGACAATTATTTTGGAATGGAACAATGCAAATGTCTTAAAATTATGGTAAACTAATATATTTGGTTTCTAGCACATAAAATAATAAAATACAGTGGTGGATCTATTATTAGCCACGACCTCAAAGTGGTGGCTAGTGGTATTTTAGGTTATCTACACAACCAGATAAAAAGATAAAATCAGATAAAAACCAGATAAAAACATATATAATTGTGTTGCTATGTATCAACAAATTAGTTGATACTACTCTACCCCCTTTTATTTCTTTGGGTCTATAATAATTATTGAAGGAAGTGTCATTTTACTTTGGGTTTAATGAAAAGATGCATTTTATCTCCTCAATCCCCTATCAAGATTTGGGTTCTATGTTAGGAAAGAAATCCTATGGCCCCAGCGTTCTATTGTAACTTTTCATCATTAGTGATTGTGTTTGAGAGATTGTAACTAAGCTCAACATAAATTTATTAGAAATCACTTTCAAATATCTTCTTTATAAAACTAAAGCTATGTGGGAATGAAAATTCACAAAGTTTTACTATATCTTTATTTTTACTTGTCTCTAGCTGGATAAGCATAAAATGTATCTAACTCATCTGACTACGTTTGAATGCCTTAGGGATAAGCTATTCACTTTCACTGAGTATTTTTGTAGTATGAGACAGGAAAACACCCCAGGAGAAGGAATTGTTCAGTAAAGGCAGAGATACTATACCGATCATTCTCTAACAAAGTATTCTTTAAACTCCTAATACATACATTTTATTTAAAAACATTACTCTCGTAATAGCTGTATGAAGCTATTGGTGTAAAAGTAGAAATATCATTTACATATTACTCTCAAATAATAGTTGCTTGTTGCTTCCATGTTTATATAGGTTTTTGCAATCATAATTTTGAATAGACAACTAGATAAAAGGATAAACAGAAATGCACTTCATAAATTCCATTAAGAAAGAAGTATACATATTACAAAATTGTTGACTGATTATACTCTTCACTTTATATTTCCTTCTAACACCAAGAATTGTCAACCCGAAGACTAAGAATTAGAAAGTAAACCCAGCAACAAAAAAGATCATGGAATTATTTAGCAAAATCACAATAAAAGTACTATTTTCCGAATAGAGGTTTAATCAATATGGAAGTTGGGAGGAAAATAATTGTTAATATTAAACATAAAGCATCTAATATTATATGACTAATAGATTCTGCCAAAAAATATTCTCATGAACCTGAATCAGGCTGAGTTGTTTTTTTGTTGTTGTTTTTGTTTTCCCTTTCTCCGCAGTGTGTGTTTAGAGCTTTCCAGCTAACCCTTTGGTGTTTTCACAAATCACACCCAAAGTTTAAAATCTTTCCCTTTGACAATAATAGAGGTGATGTATATAAACGAACAATTCAATTGTGTTTCTGTTTTATTAGATAATCAGGTAAACCCATTACATTCCTCCCCATCAGATTATTTTTTAACTATTATCTATAAAATAAATCCTTCAAGTTATGACATAGATTATTTCTCTGCATAGAAGCCAATAATAAAAGGGTCTGACCATTGGGCTACCAGTTTGCTACCTCTTGTTGATCTGATTAAGACACACTGGAGTTTGGAAGAAAGGACAGATGAAGTGGCATTTTGGCTTTCACAGACAGCTCCTTGACAAGAACACTTGAGTCTTTGATGTGGAGAGATAAAGGGCCACTGTGCATTTTTATTTGATAGCCTCTCAGATGATCTCTTGACCTAACTCCACTCAATCAAATGCCAGAATTCAAGCAAAGGTGAGGTTGCTATAAAGAACAAGGCAAATCAAAGCTGCATCACTGTGCTTTCTTGGTATACAGGCACTTCCACATTGTGACTTTAATACAATAATAAGAATTTGATAAAGGAAAAATGCTTGAGGGATCGCAAGACGAGCACTTTGCATTTTGGAGGTGGAATTATTCACCTGACCTCAGCACTCTTCAGGGAGTGTCCGTTTCTAGTGTAGCTGAGATGTCATTCAGGGACAGACATATTGGTAACATACAAACGCAGAAGCCATGCTAAAATAGGAAGAAAGATGGATTGCGAGACCTCTCAGTATCTGAAAACTATGAACACGTGCCAGTTTCCAGCAATTTAGCTCTTGATTAGAAGAGGAGGTAGTACCTCACAAATTCCTATCTTTCTCACGTTGCTTGTCCCTTGATCTACTACTACCTTCAAACAACTGAGATAAAAACCATCACAAGTACAAAAAAAGATATTTCTGTAATTCCAGTTAAGTGTTCAGACTCAAAAATTTATTTACCAAATAATATCTTCTGCCTGTAAAATCAGTTATTCAGAAACTGGCATTTATTTTTTGCTTAAGTTATCAGTGTGTCTCAATAGTTCATTGATGGAGCAATATTTGAGCTAATTGTCCATGAAGTATGAGCAAATGATAATATTTTTACTAAAATAGTGATTTTTATTTTTTTGTTTTATTTAAGTAACTTTGCACTGCACCATTGTATATTTTTAAAGTGTACATCATTGTAAACAATATCTATATATAGTGCATCAAGTATACAACCAGTGGTTCAATTCTATCCTTTATCTTAAAATTGACTCCTTTTACCTGATTTGACCACCAGTTTCCCCCTTCCCTTCTGGTAATCAATTATTTTGTCTTATAGACTGAAAGTCTATTTCTGTTTCATTTGATTAATTTGGCTAGTTGAGTTTCTCTATATATTACTTATGAGTGAAATCATATGATGTTTATCTTTCCCCATCTAACTCACTTCACTAAACATAATTCCCACTAGGTCTATCCATGTTGCTGATGACAGAATTTCAGATTATTATGACTGACTAATATTGACGGTGCATATATACCACTCATCTGTTGAAGACACTTAGGTTGTTTCTAGTTATTGGCTATTATAAATAATGCTGAAAAAACATTTGGGGATGTTTTGGGTGTAAATACCTAGAAGTGGGATCATTACATCATGAAATTCCACCACCACAGTGCATGAGTTTCCTTCTCTCCATATCCTTATCAACACTTGTTGATTAGTCTTTGGGTAATAGCCATTCTCACAGGAGTGAGGTGATATCACACTGTGTTCTGATTTACTTTTTCCTAATAATAAGAGATTATGAACATATTTTCATGTGCTTGTTGGTTATCTGTTTGACTTCTTTAGATAAGTGTCTATAAAGCTCTGACCATTTTTTAAATATCTCAGGTCAATGTCAGGGAGTGAATTGTGTATGTTCTCTCATATGTATTTTATGGTTTCTATTCTTAAATCCAAGTCTTTAATCCACAAAAGTGGTGAATTTTAGAAGTATAGTGAAACAGCATCTTTCTGATGAATTTGACTTTTGAATATAATACTTAAAATTCCAGTGACTTACAGAGAAAATTAAAACAAATAAAACTATTTATGCTCTTGATCTTAGAGATAAAAGGTAGTAATTTATGATCAAAGGAAATAAATGAACCTACCACTGAAACTTAGAATCTCCTTACTATTATGTTGCTCTACTAGCTCATAAAAAAAGACACATGTATTGCCACCTATCACCCCCTAGCACTGAAACATAATCGTGGTAATCAATATAATATAAAATAGGAAAGGTGAATTCTATATAGAATTTCCTTATCAGAGCTACAAAAAGAAAACATGCATACAGACGCTACTAAAATCTCAGCAGGACAATTAACAGCAGGTCCCAAAATAGTTTCCTAAGTGAAGTGTCTATAAGCATTACTTAATCAAAATCAACATTTTGAAATGTATATCTAAAAAATAGTATATCATTTTCACTTAAAGAAGGAGCTCATTTCCAATCTTTGACCAGTTTTTGTGCTAATGATATTCATTCAATTCATTGAAAGCCTAATTACTTTAGAAGTGTAGTCTACAGCAAAAATCAAAGTAGATATTTTTATATTAAAAAGAAAAAACACAGCAAATGCAACTGACCTCATTTGCTATTGAAGGACAGAAAATATGAGAAAAAGGGATAAAACAAATTGAGATTTTTCATTTAAGAGAATCTATTTAGTTCAATGAGACTAGTAAAATTTAAAAAAAATCTTTATTGCCTCTTTTCAGTTAGTCTGCAATTTCTTGGCACTCATACTTACACAATACTGTGGTCACCTTTCGTATTTGTGGGCCTTCGAACTAAAGACACATTACCTGGAGAGGCAAATATATCTCATATTTTATTGTAAATACTTACCAGCACTTCCCTTAGACATATAATATAGCTAATAATTATCAATTTAAGTGTACGTCAAGTCTTTTATGTCATTGCTTGCAATATCTGTCTCCTCCAATTCTAATCCAGCTGGAGATCCATATAAGTAAACTCATGCTTCAGATAACTTTTTATCATACTTTAAAGTACCCTTAATTCCCCTTGAACTTTTTTTTTTTTTAAATCTGAATCTATCTTTGCATCTTTCTACAGAGTCTGACTAGGACCAGAAGTAAAGCTCTTTCCAGAGATGCTGAGAACCTTGGCAACTAACTAATTCTTTGGTTCTCTGGTCAGGTTTTTATTTCATTATCAACTGCTGCTTTTTCAATATGAGCAATTTCTTAGCAAAATCTTCAGACTTTCTATTTTATAAGTAAAATAAAGAGAACATATCAAAGAGGAATGTCACCAATGTGTAGTCTTTTAGAGACTGCCTCAACGTACCTTCAAATCTCTCTACGCAATAGTATATTGAAAGCCTTTTGCTAGTAACTAAATCATGGAATCTCCTTTAACCACACCCCCTCCCACCCTGCAGGCTTCCTAGAAACTTTGACAATGATTTTACATTTTATGCGTCCCACATGTTTGTTTTTTGTTGTTTTTTTTGCTCCTGTACCATCACCTCTTCTACTTTTTTCCAATACCTGATCATCCCTTTTTAATTTCTTTTCATTATTCTTATTTCCTAAACATTGGTTTTCCTGAATCAAAAGGATAACTGCAAACTCAAAAAAAATGCAGCATATTTTCTTTAATAGTGCAGGTTAAACTAATGAGAAATTCCACAGATATTTCATTCTGAAAATCTGTCCTTTATTTCATACAGATGCACAGTCCATCACTCTGTTATCAGCATTATTAGCCCAAACTTTCATCTCTCTTGTTTGAATTATTAAATGCTTCCTTCTTAACCATTTTCTCTATATCTTTTGTGTCCTATAATCTATTCCATACAAAGAAACTGAGATAAGATGTTCAAAATGTAACCACACACACACACCCTCACTTGAAACTTTTTTTAAAAATAAAGCCCCAGATTTGTAGCATGACCTGCTAATTATGCTGCCTCACTTCACACACATCCCACGACTGCTTTCTGAGTCCAGTTGTCATTGGTCTGCTTTCATTTCCTTTAATGTGCCCTACTTTGCTCAGTCATCACAAGATTTGGAAATTACTGTTCTTCTACCTATGTTTTCTCTTCCCTTTTGACCTACTTTTGACTCTTATTTTTCTTTCAAATTTCAACTCACTCTTCACTTTGTTAAGGCAGCACTCCTACCCTGACTCCTGACAAATTTCCTTTACTACACAGTGTTCTAGTATCCGCTATTATTTTTTCATTGTTTTATTGTAGCTTGCAACTATTGATTTAATTTTCTGGTGTCATTCATTTATTTGTGAAAGCCAGAAGTTAATCATCCAATAAATTAATCCTATCTCCTCTGCTTCCTTCATTCCCCTTAAATTTTGTCATTTCTTCAAATACCTGCAGTGAAATTTCATCCATTATCTATAATTATTAGCAAATATTTATCCTATGTCTAGTCATGGGCTGTTTAATCTCAACCCTGTTTAAAAAAAAAAGATCTTTCTGTGTGTCCTGGTAGAGTAGCAGTTACATCAGTCACCTTTGAAGGAGTGAAGTCCATATACATCCCAAGCACTCTGTTCACCTGCCCCATGATGGGGAGTGGAGAGTTGCAGGGAACACACCTTACTTGTACCTCTTCTTTAAAAAAAAAAAATCCTTCTAAAATATAAATGTGATCTTGTTTATCCTCTCTTTGAATAAATGTGAAGGGCTCCATGGCCTTCAGAATAAAATGCATTTTTTTAAAGGAAAGGTACAGATAGGTAGTTAGAGAAAGGAAGGAGAAGCATTCATTTATTTCATTAGTTGTTCATCTTGGTTGTTCTTCAGGTTCCCAGCTTCAGATCTTGTATTTGAATCAGGCCTTTGGGATAATGTGGACTAGGCCAACCAGAGGTCACAGACTAAACCAGTAAGCTACTAGTACATCTCTAAATTGTTTAATTTGGTTTAAAAAACCCTTTGAAAGATAAAACTTTTAATCTTCACTCATTTTTTAAGAGGAAGGAAGCATGAAGAAATGAAAGCAAGTAATCAGGCAGGCAAGATAAGAGAGGAGGAAGAAGCATTTATTTATTTAGTTAGTGCTAATTTTGGTTGTTTATTCTGGCCCCAGGTCACAAAACTGGTAGTTGGGTTTTAGGTGTATTAGGTACAGCTGAAGGCTTTTAATGCCGGAGTCGCCAGGGTGTGCCTCATCAAGTCACCTCCTGATGCCCAGAAATTAAAAGTCATCTTCTCTGTTTTCCTCCATGACTTTTCCTTACCTGTCATCTCTTTAGGGATACCCTCCATGATCACATATGACTGGTTTAGTCTCATTCCCCATATTACCTGGAGCTTTCAAGCATAACTATATAACCGTTCATCTATCTTTCTATCACCAATCATATACCATTTTCTAGCTACTCATCTATATACATACACATATGTATATAAAATTCCGTGTATTATATATGTGTATATAGGTATATATGCAAATATGAGTGTACATCTATACATAATTTTAAAATTTATTTATCTAGTTTTCTTTCCTCCTACAAGATGATAAACTCCTAGAGGTCTAGTATGCTTCATTCAGTTTTGCTTTACTAAAGGCCTAATTTCCATCATTCAATGCATGTTTCTTAGATATTTATTGAAACAATAAATTGAAGTTTTTCAATTAATTTATACTGTGAAAATGTATATACCTGTTTAACCTTCCCTAATATATCATTAAATTCCTAAAAACTGCAATATTAATACTTTTAAAACTTTATTAGGTATAAAATATTTCTTCTTGCATTATCTCAATGGACTTTCAGGAAAAAAGAGATTGATGAAGCAAGTGCTATCATTACTTCCATTATTAGGAATGAAGAATTGAGACTGAAGAAAATAAAATGACTTGTCAAATTCCCTTTATATTAAATATTATTAAACTCAATCCCCATTTTTAAATTTTGAATGTTCTTATTACACTAATGATGTCACATATTCTATATAGTTTTGAAACTCAAAAGTTAGGTGGTTTACATATATTTTTGAATGAATGAATGAATGCATTAGTAATATACATAAAAATGTCCTTTTTATGTTAAGTAGTCTAAAATAATGAATGAAAAAACCCAAAATATATTGGACTTGTAATTCTTTGTGAACTGGCACTATATTAGAAAAAGCTTAAATATTGTATATTAAATTCCATATAATGTTTTTAATTTAATTATTTTCAAAGATCAAGACTATGAAGAAAATAGCAAGGGCAATGTTGTATGCAAAACTTTGTTTCATGTTAGAAGTTTCAAAATTGATTTGACAGATTACATATCAGATTTAACTTTTCTAAATACATATAAATAGTATAAAATAACTTTAATAAATTAATAAATTAATAATAAATTAATCTTAATAAATTAATCTTGAGTGTTTCTCCCATTAAAAGTGAGTTTACATTTAGAATCATAGCGATTTAAATTTTTAGTAAAGCATTATAAAATACACCTGCATGTGTATATGTCTGGTCATATAAGTGTGAATGCAAATTATGAGAATGGGAAAATTATAAGCAATTTGCCTTGGTTGTAGCCTCATTTCTATGACAGCAGGGAAGCTAACCACAATCTTTTACACTGGTAACCAGAAAGGCACAGATCATTATAAAGGGCTGCACAAAATAAGCCTCTTCAAACTTAATACAGAATAAGGACAATACAACCAAATTTAAAATAACTTCAATAACATTTTAAGTTCTCTTCACTTTAAAAATAAATGCATCATCTCTAACCTTTCTCCTAAGTGTCTATATGGTGTTCACTATATCTGAAGTAAAACAAAAGCAAAAACAAAACCAAAAAAGAAGAAAGAAAAGAAAAGAAAAAGAAAAAATAAAAGCCTTCTTCATCCTTAAATTATGCCATGTGGCAGACTTTTGTTCAGCTATATTTGAAAAAAAGTAAATGAAAATAAGGAAGAAATGAAGGAGAGAGGGTGACAGGGAGGGAGGAAGAAGAAAGAAAGGAAGGAGAAAAAAAGATTAAAAATTGCTATGCATAATTAGTTTACAAAGCAAGCTAGTCTTTTCCTTTAAATGAATTTATTGCAATGTGATGGTACTATGTTATTTTAAATGTTTCTTCTCTGATTAAATATCTTGGGAGAAAAATAAACTTCTGATTTGTCAAGTATAATTTTAGTGACCCAATTTTTATTGTCTGCTCCATTATACAAATGTTGTATAAGGCTTATAATTACTTAATGTATATGAATCTTCTTCCCAAGAGATATGCATTTCATTAAGCTGTGTACAGCTCTGTACACACAAGGAGCATGAGGAAAAATAGATACATAAGCATTTTAGAAGATATTAACTCTAAAAAGCAGTTAACAAGACCCTTGAAAATATTCTCTGAAGACTTGCATTCCCTGCATTCCCATTGCATAAACTGTAAATGAAAAACATTTGAGTCTAGGGCTTTAATTCCATATTGTGTAGAAAGGTTGTAAATTAGATACACAGTTGGAATGTAGCCAAATATAGTTCTTGAGTTTATGAACAGAGGACTCTGGAAACATGCATATAGTCTGCTGCTAGATAAATGCAATTTCTATTCTTATATCACACAAGAGATCACTGAATAAAATTTTCCATTGTTGTCTATTTTCTGTGATAAATAACACCACATTGAGGACGTGTAGATATTTCCAAAGATATTGTCAGTTAGTATGTACGTCATCCTAGTCCATTAGTCCATTTTAATAATGGATAGCTTTATACACTGCTCTAATTCACTCCTATAATAAGACTCCTCAGCTCATCTAACTTAAAGATATCTACATATGCCTGGAGCTTGACTGGGTCAATTTTATGCACAGTTGACTTCTTTATCTTGATACCTGACCCATTATGTCTAATGTCTGTGTGCTTGTTCTGCTTTTTTATTTTGAACCAAGCACAACTGAAAAAAAAAAATAATAATAATAATAATGACTCTGAATGTTTTCTGTTTGTAAGCTCCACTTCTAAATTCAGCCTGTAGAACTCAAGGTCTCTGTGCAGCCATTCATTAGCCTTTTTATGAATTCAGTTCAATTTTCATCATTGTCTATGTAGACTCTGAGTTCATTTTTCCTACCTATACTTTTTCAAATCATACCTAGAATTCCAATTCATAATATTTACTGATACATTATGTTTTCCTAGTGCTGCAATGCCTAAATTGTTGGGACAAGAATACAGTTAAGAATTAATTACAAATGAATAGATAAAAAACCTAGGAAATAAAACATATTCTATTACACAGAGACTTCCATTAGAGTGAATTGTAATGGAACTGGAATAGCTGTGTAAATGACCCATATTTCCTCTTGACGTAGTTACTCATGAAACAACCCTGTATCTTAGATGTGCGATTATTCCCAAGTCTTTTTCATTATTATCCTACTCAAGCTGGAATCTCCTCTTGTGACTTTCTTTGCTACTTGTGCATCTCTTTGCAGGTTTTGGTAAGTATTTTCTCTCATCTCCTCCAGTTTTTTCTAGAGTCTAAGCCCCTATTGGACAAAATCATAAGACTTTAATGAGAGAATCACTATTAGCCTTTACTCTCAAACCATAACTGGTTCTTTATTTTTCCTCATTTATCATTTTCTTGCTTTATTTTGGAGTTTCTTTTAAGCTTCTTTAGAGCAGCTTTTTCATGTTTCAAGAATTCCTCCTGCTCTCAGTGTCCTTGCTTATCTCTCTCAACAGGTAACTTAGCCTCTTCATTTTCTGGTAAGACTAAAATCATTGCACAATGTCCTTTTTCTAGACAAACTGAACACCTGTCAAAATACACTTCTTTCAATTGTAAAGTGTCTGTTTCTTTAACAGCACTCCTTTTAGACCAGAGGTAGCTCTTGACCTTCAACCTTTTTCCTTCTCTAGCAAATATCCTCTGTCTCTCAATTCCTTTCTATTCCATGATAAAAAGTATTCAACAATTCCACATAGAACTTAAAATGGGAAGTACAGCAACTTATCAAGATCACTACATTCACTTCCTTTGTGTCTGTTCCAGGATATTTTTTATTATTTAGAGAATAGCATGTAGAAATACAGAAACAGAAAAAAGTAGGAATTTTGATATCCCATCTGGTATTTTCAAGGAGTTGCCAAACAAGAGTACCTAGGTGTTGGGGTGAGAAAACAGAGCAAGGTTGGAGTTGGAGCTGGCAGAATGTCAAGGACACCAGACCCAGAACATCAAGCAAAGGTCACCTTGTGAAAACACTGGGAGAGTGTGTCTGTGACTGCTCACCTGCCAAAATAAGACAGATGCAGTTATGAAGCTAGAGAGCAAAGGCTGTATAAGCAGTCCAATGCAACTACAAACCTGCTTACGTAAGCTGCTTGAAGCAAAGTTGTGTATGAACCCCAAATTAAGTGGAGAGCAGGATGGTCAGGACTTTCAGTACAAGAGGCAGAGACCATTGGCCCCCTGATCCCCACCTTTTCTATCCTCTCACACTTTCTCTTGAGTTTCTCAATCTCCTGCAGGCACCCCCTTCCTCACACCTGATCCCAGTATTCAAGCCTGATACCTAGTAAAGTATTTTATAGAGAATGCAAGAACTGGGAGAAAAAGGAAAATAAGCATTAAACATCAAATTTTGTTGCCTAGATTGCATGTTTAATGTTTAATGTGCTATATGATGGTAAACAAATATAAGGATCTTAAAATTGGTGCTTAAAGATATTTGTACTTTTAATTTCAATGACATTATTTCATTTGGATAAAACATTAGTTTTAGTCAAATGTTTACTAAGAAGGTTTTTACTCTTTGACTCCATTCTGATATACAGTTCTTTCATATTCCCCTACCCACTATCACAAATTTCCAACATAGTTGTAGGATAACTTTTTGTGTTATACTGCTCAAACCCATAATGGATTCAAATCAACTGACCAACCCTCTTAGCATCTCTTATGTACATTTACATAATGACTGGACCTACAAAAATCTACTATCTCTTTTATTTCATTCTGGCTCAGAATTTGTAGCCTTATTGGAGAAAACATGGCAAGTGTATGAATAGGCTTCTGTACATTTTCACTTCCATTTAATTCATCAAAATTATATTCATTTTCTTTATCAGTCTGTCAGATGGTTGGGTATTAGGAAACAAAGGGAAATGAGATCATTCTTCCATTTGGAGAACAGTCTTTGTTTTAGGTATTAGCTGGTAGACATGAGATAAAATAGAAATCAATATCATAAGGTAAAAACTAAGAAGGTATGAAAAAGGTGCATGATTTTCTAAGAGCACAGATGAGGGACACTTCACTCAGTCTAGAGTGTCATGAGAATAAAGGATTCCAGGTAAAAAGATGACTGCAACTAGAGGAAAGAGATAAAAAAAAAATAGCCTAGTATGTTTAGGGAATTATAGAACCTTCAATCTAGACTAAGAATCGATTCTGAGCAGGTAGGGACAAAGACTGATTATAGAGGGATTTATACATATCATTCTTTAAAAAAGGATAGAATTGGACATTGGATGGTAATCTTAAGGGGGTATATAAAAATGTTGATTTATAATGATGCATATCTGACATTTATATACTGTTATTTATAAAATTATTAAGAAATAAATTAAAAAAGGAATAAAAGGGTGACATAATCTTGATCAAGAAAGGGAGACAGACTGAGACTGGATATGGTGAGATCTATTAGGAACTTCTAAAGTGGTGCATACAAGGCAACAAAATATAGTTTTGACATCAAATATATGTGTAGAAGAGATGTTATAGTCTTTATATAAGTAATAAATGATGCATGGTTGTAGATGAGATGTGCTCATCTGGTATAGGTCAAATAAGAAAGATGGATCAAAACTAAAACTCTAGATAATAGCAGGAGTATGTTTAGGAGCAGAAAATGGGAAAATCTTGAAGCATCTTAGAAAAGGGTTAGGGAATTAAGAATAAAACTCAAAGCGGTTAGTATCCCCAAAAATCGGTTTCTTACCTTTTCAGCTTCCAGGGGCTTTCTGTCTTTCTTAAGAAGTGATCCCCCACCATCATCAAAGTCAACAATCGTCTGTCTAGTCGTTCTCATGCCCCCTCCTCTGCTTCTGACTCCCCCTTCTGACTCTGTCACTTAAAGACTTATATGATAGCAGTGGGCTTACCTGGGAAATCCAGAATTATCTCAGCTGCTTAGTACCAATGAAACAGTTTCATTCCATTGAAAATTTAATTCATTTTTGCCAAATAAGCTAACATATTGACAGATCCTGAGGATTAAAGTTTTGACATCTTTGTGGCACAATTATTCTGTCTACCACATACCTTATTATTTTTGAAATTCTGTGTACTGCAGTAAAATGAGTCTTTAGGGTTATCCTTGAGGATAAATTGTTGCTTTCAAACTTTTCATCATTAAGTTCTCCCCAGGATGTGGTTCACAACCAGCACCTTTTTGGCTGTTACTAGTTGCTCAGTATGCCATACGATTTGTTTATATGAATAAGAAGAACACTTCTTATCGAGGCCGCCTTGGCAACTCTGCAGACCTCTCTATATAAGCAGCCTATACTCCTTTAATCTCTGTGGTTTATCATATATTTGTTAGTGCTCTAATATTTTTATTGTCATTATAAATTACCAATTTTTTAGGCTTCTAAATTTTTCAGTTTTTAGAAATATTTTTAAAATCCGCTTCAGGGTATTTTTAACTATAAATATTCTTTCTGAAGAACCCTACTAAACATTAGAGCTAAGATTTTAATCTCATCTCTGTAATATAGTAGTGTTTACTAGAGAATAATACTATAACGATACTGACTTCTATCAAGATACACTACATTTCTCATTCATGTAAATATATCTCCATTCTTCAGCAGTCTTCTCAACTATATTTCTAAAACTCAATAGACATTAAAACATTAGTAAGTCATAATAATATGCTAATTTAGGTCAATACTGACTGGAATTAATAAAAAATGTAAATATTTCCCTAGATTCCCTAGATTAAACTATATCATAAAGTGCTTTTTTGATTATATACAAATACATTAGGACTATGATATTGTCTATAATGTGGATAGTCAGTTGAATTGTGATTAGTCTTATTTTCAATATGTAATGATAGGTGGAATAAGTGCACTATATTTAATATAATTTCTTATTCCATTTATTTAATAATTTCACTTGAATCTTCTTAATGAATCTCTCAGTATTTAAAAAAATACAGTCAGAACACTAAAAATCAATCAAAACACTAAAAATTAATATAGCATAAAATATAATTACTTAACAAATAATTACTTCACACACTCGTTAAAAAAATAGCTTTTTTTTCTTCCAAAGAAGATAAAAAAAAATTTTATTTATTTGAATCATGGATGTAGGAGATATTGCTTCAACAAAACAAGTGTGTAAAGTGTTTGAAAAGGAAGACACTAATGGCAGAAAGAGTAAAGGCATATTGGGAAGATATAAAGGTTATTTAAATATGTATATTGCCTTTAAAATCTACAGAATTATAAGAGTAAGTTCTACTTAATAAGCTATGTAAATCTAGATGAAATATCCAAATATGTTACTAAGTGCCTTGTATTAGAAAAAAAAAAAAAAAACTAATAGTTTTAGATAGAATAATTTTGTTATAATCACCCTCCTACTGGAAGGCCTTAGTTTTTTATCTAACATAAAAACTTAAATTAACAATTGTAAAATTAATATGAGAATACTCCAGATTATTACACTATGCCTTCATGAGCTAGGGACTTCATGTGACATTCCATTACAAAATCAGCAACACAATTTAACTCTCTTGATGAAACTTGAATGGACGACATCAAAAAGAGCTCTTCAATACACTGTTCTGGGAAATGTATTTTTTACATTTACTACAGTATGTTATATTCATTTCTTAAAAGAAATAAAAAACAGACAAGCACTAAATCATTTATAATACTTAAAGTCTCATCTATGAGTAACTAGCTGTTTCCATATTATTTCTTCATTTGTTACAATCAATCAAATTAATACAAATAACTACAAAGTAGTTGTTAAATATCCTGATTTCTTTGTTAGGAAAATATGGATTATCATTATTTACACACAGGTATATTAGGGGAAAAGGATAATAATTATCAAAAAGCACAGTGTTCAATACTTATATTATTGATTGACTAACTCAATACCTCTATTTCACAATTTGCAGACCAACTTTTTACATTTTAATAATTGATTTTAGAAGAGAAAGAGTTAAAAGGAATAACGCAAACTAAAAATCCAGTGATAGAAAATAGTTTAATAGTGTGATTGTTGTGCTTTTTAACTACAATGTGTCTTCATGATTCCTCTCATCTTGTCTGTAAGAACATATTCTATATAATACTATTTCTATCTATCTTCTGTGATTCGACACTGCAAAATGAGGTCCAGATAAGTTTTGAACAATGCCACCATCAAGGTCCAACTTTTGTAATTAATCTTGATGTTATTTCATCCTAGTTATATAATGATTAAAAAATGCAGCTGCTTTGTCATTTGGAAATTATAATTACCTAGGATTTCATAGAACTAAGTGATAATGATAGAGAAGCAAGGTAAATCATTGTAAATCCAATCCACACAGAAAAATTACATATTAGAATCAAATTTTGACTACATGCTTGAGAAAATGAATTTCCACTTAGTAGAAAAGTGTTATTTGGTTATATATTTTCCAGTGATGTCTGCAGCAGCAAAATTGTTAAAGATTTACACAGTGGTCTACTGTGAGTACTAGGCATACACCCAATGAGTGCTCAATAAGTGTTAATTTTGGCTGCTGTTTTAGTACTCTAAGGTGGCCTAGGAACAATGTATAATCAATGGAGAAAGAGTAAAAATTACATTAGTGGGTTTTTTTTTTTTTTATTCTCATCGCAGGACAAGGATGATAAGTAAACAGAACAGATACCTTCCAACTAAGCATTGTTAAAGGGACACTTTCAAGGCAGCGTGAATAAAACGTTTACTATTTGCTTTAGATATTGCAATCCTTTCTTATCCAGTTGTCTAAAAAAATGCCGGTCAATCTCAGGGCACAGAGAGTTTCTAATTTTTTTTTTTTCTCGAATATACAGGATTCTTAAAAATTAAAACAAAAATAAAGTTTAAAATGTGGATATTTGAAAAGGAAATGATGGAAGGGAAGAAGAAAGAGGAAGATGAGAAATAGAGGAGAAAAGAATGATATGAAGTGTCTGGAATCTCAGGGTCTTTTGGGAAGAAGAATTCTATTGGCTATGGTTGAGGGCTAATGAATCTTCCTTACTGGGATATTCCTTAAATCTCAGGCTCCCTATAAAAAAGCCAGTGACACTACCAGGCACTATGAAAAACAAAACTGCCTATAAATATTTCAAAATATACCTGAGTGAATGATACCTCCTAGCTTGAGAACCACTGCAAAACTTTGTATCTCATTAATATTTTACTCAATTAAAAATACACCAGAGACATATGGCACACTGCACTAAAGATTGCCAGTCTTAACTGACTGGACATCAGAATCATTCAGGGAACGTGAAATATTTGAAAGCCATGACCATAATCCAGCTCAATTATTTCAGCATCTGTGAAAAGGAACTGAATCAGACATCACTATTTTTCAAAACTTTTCTTCTCCAGACCAGTGATTCTTAGTATTTTAAACCTTTGCAGCGAACCATCCTCCAGGCCAAACCTTTAAAATTAATGAGTTAAGTTAATAATTAAGTCAAAATCACAAACTTCCCACCTAGAAGTCTGGAACTAGTATTTTAATGAGTATAGCAAAAGAGGGTTAACCATTTATTGATAGCTGATTCTGTATCAGAATTCTTCTAATTTACATATATGATCTTAAAGTAATTCTGCAGAGAACAATTTGTCATCTTTCCTTCCCATCCTTTTCTAATGAGGAAATTGAGATTTTAATAATTGACTGAATGTTATGTGAGTAAAAGTTTCCATCTACAGGCCAAAGGCTAGCCACATTTTTTTCTCTTTCAAAATATAAAGAGATGTTGGAAGACAGCAATTTCATGGGATAGGCCTCAGCAGGAGCCATGACCAGAGTCAGTCTGGGGAGGCTGTTCCCCACTAAGAGAGTGAAAGAGATAGGTGATCATCTACGCCAGCTTTGATTGCTGAATCAGCAACTCTTACGATGACATTTTGTTTGAACAGTCCAATTTCAGCAGTCAAGGCCTACCAGAAGATGAAATATAAAAATAATAAAATAGAAAAAAGAACTCTTCAGCATTAATGACAGCTAAACATTGGGAGTGGGGTTGGGGAGAAGGGCTGCCTAAGCAAATGAGAGCAATTTTAATTTTTAAGACTTTCTATTTAGATTCTGGTTTCATAATCTAGAACATAAAATTCAAATCCAAAGATAATTGACAAATCAAGAATCTTGAAGTTTCTAATTTTCTTATCTGAAAATGTGACACATAGGATGTAAATACAATGACTACAGTGGTCAAAATAAAAGATGAGTTATTAAGGGAATGCCTCAACCATAAAAATAAAATCTCTGAGGAAAGTCATTCTAAATGTTATATATTTCATGTTCATGCATTTGGAAAAATGATGTACAGAGATGAGAGCTAAAGATTTGTAACATTCAGCCACATGAAAGTAAATAAAACAAAAGGAAAAAACATTTCACTTTGGAATATCACTTTGCAATAATCAATATATGTGACTTCTATGTTAATTATAATACAGCATTGATGTTGTTTTGTTTTAAATTACAGATATCCTAGATCTAAAGTTTTATTTTTTTTCCAAACTAAATATAATAATTATGGTATACCCCACAACAAAACCACATATTCATACCAATCTGTTTGGAATTCATGCATTTTAAGAAGAATATGATTACAAATTAAACTTATTCATATTTTCCAAAGCATACACAGGAAAATTATATTTCATTAGTTAGCTCCTTTTCTCCTTGCTTATTTTTTCATTTCCTAAAAATTATTTGAGAATATTATAAAATGTAAAGAGGAATTACTGGATTTGAGTTTGCTTTTGCAATCAAGCATTTGTTCAATATTTCTTGTTATTTGGAGTGAAAAAGAATTTAAATTTCTAGTTACAAGCATATATTGCTTCAATTAAAATGTCTTTCAAATATTTTAAGCAATATATTCTAAATATCCACATAAAAGTAACTGGGAAAATAAATGACCTACAGGAACCAACTACAGAGTTGGTAATCAAATCTGTAATATTGTGTCTTGAAAAGGAATCATGGGCTGCATACTAAATACCTGACATTATTTTTCCTACTCCCAAAGAGAATATGACTTTCCCCTGCAAAACATTCAAATTGTAGTTTGTAACCAGTGCTCTCAGACTCTCAAATTGTTTAAGACTTTAAAATTTAATCAAGAGATTTCTTAATGGAAGCAAGGAAGGCAACATCAGAAATACATTTGACAAAAGGGTAACAAATTTCTACTTAATTATTTACAATGGCCATATACGGCTACAGAGAGACAGAAAAAGAGTCAGACTCTTGCGAATCAAATTCGACTGTCTGAAAGAACAAGGGCATCAATTCGTCCTCACACCGTGCAAATAGTTTTCAAGATTGCATCTTGTTGATCTTGATGAAATTACAAGACTAGGACCTAAAGCTTTGTGCTTGTAATTTATGGCCACAGGTCACTCGGAATTGAATGTTTTCAGGGCATAGTCTGCTTGTCATTTGCATGCATCTCATTTTGCTACCTAAAACATGTTTTCATCATTGTGAAAAGCCAATACTTTTCAGACTTTTTTTTCTTTTCACTCTCTTGCTGTCTCTCTTTTTCTGTTTTTTTCCTCTCTGTAGCAATCCCTAATCTCTTTTGTCTCCTTATCTAGATTAAAATAGACATGTTTTCCACTGAACCCAATATTATAACAAACATCCATAATAAATGATAAATTAAAGGAATCTGAACTGCTAAGTTTAAGTCATGGATTTTATATATGTTGCTATTTACTAAATTGGGATTATTGCATAAATTCGAACATTTGATTTATTTTAGTCATAGGGAAACTCCTTACTTTCATAATTTGGATTATGCTTTTAACTTTTGTCCCACAATAATTGCTTGAGTTCTCTGTTACTAACACATAGAGATACATTTTCAGATCAATAGTTGTCATCCCTGAAACTCTAGTGTATAACACATTTATTAGCATTTGCATTCTTAAGTTTGAAGTTACACATTAGATTTTTAAAACTTTAAAAACTGAATGGGGTGTTTCTTCAAGAAATGTAATTATAAATAAGTCCATAGAGTTCTGAAAATCTGTTTCTGAATAGATATCAACCTCTTTTTTTCAATTAAAATATATAGTATTTGAGTAAATATTAAATATATATGAGCTAAACACTTCATTTGGATGAGTTAAGCTGTCTGAATATATGTTTTTAGGAATTTATATAAACCCCAAATATGTAATTTCTGAACTAACCCTATATATCTTAATTATTTTTAGCATATGTAAGGGATGAAACTGAACAAACTTGCATGGCATTAAATACAATTGTCTTTTTATTTAAATCAATCTTGTATGTGCAAACTATTATCTTGCAATTATATCATTCTAATATATTTATAATTAAAATACTTTGTGAATTTTAAGCTTTTCTAAAAGTTGTAAAATCATTGAGTCAGTTGGAAAGAATCTTATGAATCACATAACAGGACATGTAGCAAAAAATCTTTTTATGATATACACAGCAGTTGTTTTGTCATTGAGACTAAATATGAAAACATAACTTATACCTATAACTCAGTCCCTTTATTGCTGTGTACTTTGAATTACTTTCAAGAGTTAAGAACTTTGTATGTCTCTTATGAAAGAAAAAGTAGCAAAGGTTCCTGTGGAGTCTTAGTTTAGGGTGCAAATGTGTAAGATCTAAAAATCTCTCACTTCCCGAAATTAAACTCAATATATTTTAGCAATTTTTCTGGCCCAGCATAAGCTTTTGTCCTAAATTCAGCACTGTAAGTGAAAAGAATATTAAGTAAAAATCACTTCCTAAAACTTAATTCTAAGTGGTCAGAATTACTTTATAATGTCACATTTGTCTTCACCGCACCAGCCATCTTCAAAAATTCTACTTTTTGATTTTTAAGATTTACTAGAATATCACATCTAAAGGAGAGTGTGTATCAGAAAACTGAAAAACATCAGACTTGGGATTAATATTTCTCCATTTTAATGAGAATTCTTAAGTCATTCCCCTTTTGGAGGAATCATCATGTGGTTCTGTACAAATAAGGAGATACTGACACCCACCCACCCCCACCTCCACCATACACACACAGAGAATAAGGAGATATAAAAGTGTGTTTTTTTCAAGAAATGATAGTGAAGAAGCATCATCTTGTATTTTAAGAACTGTGCAAGGTCTCAGATATCACCCTGCTTGCAAATTAGAATGCTATTATCCCACCACATTTTACAGATGTTGGCAGAAGACAGGCAGGCAGGCAGGGAGAGAGAGGAGGAAGACGCCCTTGTTGATTTTATTTAGCTGTTCATCTTGGTGGTTTCATCTGAATATGGTACGGGAACCTGAGTCCTTAGCATATATGTAGACTTGGTTCCTTCAGCTGTGTGGATCCTAGCCACTATTCCACAACAGTACTATTTAAAAGAAAATGTGACCACCGTAAGGTCAAAAGAAACATAATTCACAGGTTGAGAGAAAAATAATTGGCTCATATCTAATCAAAAGTAAGTGCTGACAGAAAAATTAAAAGATACTAAAAATTAAATAGAAAAACACCAGCAAATAGATAATTAGGCAAAAGTTATAAACAAACACATCATAAGATAGAACAAATAGGTACTCCTTGGTGGAATAGCAGCCTGGAGCAGCCCACAATCACCTTAAGGACCCAGGTTCGTGTACCGGGACCAGGCAGCAACCAGAATGAATAACTTCTTCCTGTCTGCTTGACTCTGTTCATCTTCATTTTTGCCTCCACCTCTCCTTTATTAAAATAATAATAGCATAAATCAACAATACGTAAAAACACGCTTAGTCTTAAATACCGTAAGATATGTAACTAGAACTACAAAGAAATAATATTTTATACCACTGATTTGGCAACATTCAAATTTGCTAGAATATGAAATGCTGACACATTTATGATTCTCAGAACATTCATATACTGCCTTTGGGTTAAAATTGGTATATTGCTCTGGAAAATAATTTAGTGGCATTTTTTATATATGTAAAACCTTGTGCACCTGTCCCAGGAAACATGTAAAAGAACACTATAGAAGCATTGTGTTTAATTGTCATGCCTTTAGAAACAATCTAATGTTCATCAAAAGAATGGTTAAATAATCTTTCATTAAATGAAAAATAAGGGCAAAAATTATAACATTATAGAAACAGGCATCAAAATTGTACAAACAGAAATACATATTATGAAAACTTTTTAAGACAGTAAAAACTGCAAACTAAAATAATATAAACATCAAATGTGTTACATAAATAAAAAATTGTTAAAGCAAATAAACCAATTTGGAAATGTGTGTGTGTGTGTTTGTGTGTGTGTGTGTGTGTGTGTGTGTGTGTCTTTTCTATTTCTCTGAGAGAAAGGCAAAAATACATGCTGGCAAAAAAAATTACAAGAAATGGTAAATAGTCCTTTTTCTTAAAATGAAGAGTGAGTTCACAGACACTTAATTATTTTCTATTTTGCTTCATAATTTGCACATGTATCTAGCACTATTTATGTAATATCAATTTCACGTTTAAAAATGGGAATAAAAGTTAGTGAACATGTAAACCTGATAATGGAATCGTAAATATATGACACATCCCTTTCCATATACACATAGAGACTAGAGAAAGAGAATTTAGTTCAGTGTTGTTTCTACCTCATTATGTCTTTTTTGGTAATATGTGCAGGTACATTCTCATTCACTTGTACAAATTTTGGGCAAATTTTCCATTTTTAAATAATCTTTTTAAAAAATTAATTAATTTTATTATAGAAACATTGCATCATGGCATTATATAAGTTTGAGATGTGCATAATAATAAATTCATATCTAGGAGTTCACCATTATTTCAGTATTAACTTCACTATGCAATTTATCCCCTTTACCCAGTTTACCTGCTCCCCTTCATCCTTCTCTTCCTGCAACCATTGATTCACTTTTATTATAGATTGAAATTCTATTTTTGTTTCATTTAAATACTTTATTTGCATGGTTTCTGTAGACCTCATATGAGTGATTTCATCATTGCAAAACTCTGGTTTCTTAGACTAAAATCCTGTTTAGATGATGATACTACTAACCCTCTTCAGTCTTTTCTGAATTCTAGGAAAAATAAAATGTAAAATTAGCAATGACTTGTGATTTGAGCAATTGTTTTTCAAATACTGATTCTAGGGACTACATGACCACATATGAAACAAGTGGAAAGCTATAAGTGTCCCCTGATTCTTTCTCCCAAGTGCTTTACTTGCATCATTGTGTATTTACTGGGTAAAAATGAAAATATTTTGAATTCATCACATCTTTTCTTTAAAATTGGAATGTATTCCTGTAATATTCATTTTTCTCTAAAATGTCTCCATGCTACATTAGTTTTTAATAAGGAACAAGAGAATGTTATCAGTAACATAGAGTATTCTCTTTTTCACTTTTTGTTTAAAAAAGTGGTTTAGATCAAATTTAATTTTTAAGTAAATTTTGTATAGTGTTTGTACTGCTGTGTAATACATCTGTTTTATAGAGAAGTCAATTAATCACTGAATTTTAAAACACGACTGAAAAAACTAAATTAATATTTCATGAAACACTGAATTTCATTTCATGGCATCTAAATACATGTGCTAGAGCTTTTTGTGATGATTGTTTAAGAAGACTTCATGTGCTAATGCCTGTATTGCATTAATATTAGATATTATTACATTAGAGAGTTGAGGCTCAAATTCTGCATTGTTACTGAGAAGTTTCTAAATTACAGAATTCAATCAACCATCACTACAGACTTTGCTAAAACCTCAGAGAATATGTGATAAATAAGGACAGAATTTTCATTCTGATTT
This sequence comes from Solenodon paradoxus, assembly GCA_004363575.1. Lineage (NCBI taxonomy): Eukaryota > Metazoa > Chordata > Mammalia > Eulipotyphla > Solenodontidae > Solenodon > Solenodon paradoxus. Next base: position 1,087,154 of record RJWH01000089.1, read on the forward strand.
ACTATTTTATATCCTGGTCTTAAAATAGAATGAAAAACTAAGCTTTGATGGGAATGTATTCTACATTTGAAATTATCCTATATTGATACCTTATGATGATACTCTAAATTTTAAGTTAAAAACACATTTTGGAAGAGATTACACAGAATATGTGCACATGTATGGCAAAAGTATATTTAAAAACCATAATAAAAATATAAAAGTTTTAGCATTTACAAATGTTGGGTAAAATGTTTGTGTATATTAACTATTCATTAACCGGTCAAATTTTATTTATTTCTCTTATGTTTTGTTCCCCAAGAATTATGAAAACAACAAGAGGTGTAATTTAATGCAGAAAAAAGATTACCGACAGTTTTGTTTTTATTTAAGTCTTTCTTTCCCCAGCACACTAAGTAGTAACTATGGTGTAAAGAAATTATAAACTATTTTAAATTAAAAAATATATGTGAATGTAAATATCTATATGCTTGATATATGGATATATTTATATGCATATACACGCATTCAAATATATATGTGTGCATGTATATAAATAGCTGATAGAGATATAGGTAGAGAAAAAATGGCAAATTTTGGCTTATAATTAACAATCTGAAACAGAGATTCTTGAAATCATTTATTGTTGCATAAAAATGTAAAAATTCTTATATTTAATTAAGTTAAATCTGGTAAATTTTAACCTCTATAAGAATTCTATAGAGATTACAGGCGAAAGGCTCTGTTTACTATAACTCAACAATGGGGTAAACACATAAAATAAAATGTGAAAACGTTGGTGTAACTATTGCTTCCCATTTAAGATCAAACATCAACACAAACTTTTCACTCTTTTTCAATCATATTAAACTTTTTAATGTACGAAAAATGGCTACTTATATCCCTAGGTTGGGGCTGGATCCCACAATATTATAGTCAAGTTTTCTCAGTGAACACACTTGTTCTACAATATACAAATACAACTGACTCTTGTTTTGGACAAGATAATTCCAAGCTTTACTGTAGCTTTAAATACCTATGGGTCTGTGATAGCGTCAATTTAATTGGTTCATTTTCTATTAAGTTCTCCCTTCAAATAATTGCTTGATCTTATATATCTTTCATGGGTTATCACTTATTTTCACTCTGAAGAACTGCCTTTTTTCTTTTTTTTTTCAAACTGAAATGGGGATTCTTTTACATGTCAACTAAGTTTATTTTAGAATTGCAGTTATGGAAGGAATTTCTCTTCCACCCCCATGATTGCTGCAATCATTCAAGATCTAATTTTTCATCTGCTGAAGTATCAAACCACCTTTGCCAAGTCCATGATATTGTCACGTAATTGATTTTTTTAAAAAAACACAAATATGATCATATTGGTCTTGGAATCCTGCAAAGATTTCATTACCTACAAGCTAATATCCACATATTTCAGGGGCAAATTTCCCTATACTTTCCTATCCGATTCTTTCTCAGTTAATTTTACTTCAGAAATATTTAAGCCTCTCTTCTTTCCTCTGATTACAACACCTAACCCACTTTGTTTTTCATATTTCTCTTTCAAGACTTAACTCAAGCATTTCTTTTAAAAACTATCTCTCTGATCCACTGTGAGAAGAGGAAGACATGTTTTGTACCAAAACCTCAAATTGACAATATTCACTTGACTACCACAGTTCTGCATCTATTTCTCCATTCACCGAACAGCAGTAACAATAAATGTCTCTTTTGTTGGATTCAGTCTCTTTAGAAAAAGGTTTTCATCATTATAATACGAGACAAAGTATATGGCTGAAAAATGCAGGCTCTCAAGTGACACCTATGGAATGAAGTAAGACATCCACATGAGAATATTAGCAATATAAGATGAATCAACAATATGGATTATTGCTTTATGCATATCTATGAATTTATAGATCTACAATTTGCACGTTTATATGAAACTAGAGATAATGTTTCCAAAGTGCTTATTAAGAAGCAGATTCCTCAGTCCCACATAATTCAGAAATGAAAATTTGGGGTCCTTGGTATTCTGAAATCTACAATGTTGGCTAACTCTCAAACTGATTAATTTGAATATTTGACTAAGAGAATAAACCCTTATAAAATAATGCAAGAAAAATGGGGTAATTTTCAAATTTTCTGTTGATTTTAGAAAATGTTGCTGGTATAGATTACAGACTGGGTAACGTGTAACAAATGCCTTATCTTTATTTTCATAATAAATGCAGTTGAATTATTAATTTCTAAATCTCAGAATCTTCACTATGAACAGGTTTTCAAATGTGCCAACTTAACTATCTCTAAATATCATGAGAGCACATATCATATATTTTTCCTTCTAAAAACAGTTACTTTTAGAAGTCAGGTTGCTTGATAGTTTCAGCTTTAAATATGTTCAAATGAAATGTCCCTTTTCTAAAGAAGCTAACAGAATTTATTGAGAGACAAAGGTTATATAATAAGAGCATTTTTTATGTGCATTTTTTAAGAGCTTATATATGTGCATATATGTATATATATAATTTTACTGTATGTTTCTGTAGTCAGAATATAATTAATGAAGCAAAAATCTTGCAGAAAAATTGAAATAGAGTGTAAGAAATATGTAGCATACTCCTTCAAGTATATTTATTCAAATTTTTATATCTAATTCATGTATGCTCCTAAATGCAATTATTATACAATTAATGGAGTAAGATAATATAAATGTGTGCTGTTTTCTTCATTTATTTACTCTTCTTAGAGCCAAATATGACTTGCAGTGGAGTTTATATTTCTGTGTGAATACACACACACATTTACTCACATACAATTTTCTGTCTTAAGTGCCATATGGTCTCTTTTTAAATCTTTTGTCTTCCTGATTGTATAGACATTTACTATTGATTTGGCTTATCTAACTCATTTTCAGAAATGAAATGAGTTTTCTGATTAACTTGACTCATTCTTAAATATATAGATTAAATGCCCCTTAATGTGTCTGCTCACATCTGGTATTCCAGATGTTTGCTATAATAATCATACAAAAATCGACACAGCATTTCCAAGGCCATGAAAAAAACACTGAAGAATGAATAAGGCAGAATTGTCTCTCTTCCTGCAGATGATTTCCTAAAACTTGGTTATTCTGCATTGAACCAACCATATCAATTCATCAAAACCCAAAACCCTAACCAGTTCTAATTCAGCCTTAAGAAATGAGAGTCCTAAATAGCACAAAACAAATTGTCCCTTCAAGATTTTCCTGAGTGCAGAAATTGTCCCATAAAATTCCCAGAAAAGAAGCCTCTTGAAATGTTTCATCTTGATTTTTTTAATCACAATTAGTGTCTAATGGGATGTGCTGTAGAATGGGCCAGACAGTCATGACCAGGATGTTAGACAAGCTCATAAAGCAGACTTGAGCAGGAAGATGCAAGTCACAGGTGTCAGGAGAGAGGGAGGTAACGCAGGCGTCACTTCAGAGGTGGCTGCCATCAACACTAGATTGGGATGTTGATGCTATGGGTCAACTTCAATGTTTCTGGATAAGTGGCAGTTAAGTGTTGCATATGTAGATGTGGTGGAAAATTTTATGATTCTCCTTTGTACTAAAAAATAAGCTGAAGAACAGAAATTCACTTCTATTCAACCTAATGAATTAATAATTGAGATTCCCAATATGAATACTGGCAAGAATTTCTGAGTTCATGGGGCTCTATACTGAGATTTCAGTAAAAACCACTAGATAATTTGATACTTCTTCATTATTCAATAATGGTCCTCTGCACAAAGCCAAAATAAAGACCATGTTAAAACTTTTTAAATGTGCCCCAACATACTGAAATGATGGGTAGAAATAATCAAGATAAAATGAGCTGTGAATAATGAAGTCTTCATTTATGGTTAAAATAATCTCAAGGAAGTAAGGAAGCACAGAATAGGGAAGATATGACTTAATGAAAATATCTATGGAAATATTTCTGTCTCAAAATGTATGTAATATCATTTGATGTCTCAAATTTTCATATAATGAATAATCAGTTGAAAGAATTACATTTTTTTTAGATCAAGTAGACATTATGTTATTCATAATGTTCAATTGTGGACACCTAAGTTTACAAAGAGTGTTCAAACAATAATATATTGAAGAAAGCTATATATTCAACTCAGTTTAACATATATCACAAGCTGATGATTTTCAAAATACAATGCTACATATAATAGAGGTTTTAGAGAGCATTAAAAGAAAGAAAACTGGAAGACATGAGACTGTGCCTACCTGAAAAAGAGGACTTTGTATTAGGAGAAATTAGATTGGAAAGAATATATTCCATTGCACCTTTTTTGAAAATCTGAAAGACTGATTCCCAGAGCCAAGGAGCTCATTAAAAGTAACATAGAAAAGTAATGAAATGTACTATATATGGAGTAACAGATATCCTATTAACCTGCATATTCAATCAGAGGATATGTTTTGGTATAGCCCAAAATGACGGGATTGTGTCTTACATTTAGTGAAAAATAACTTGCAATTCAAAAGTCTGTTTCTTCCCAGTTCTTTTATGGCAAGCGCAGAAATAGAACCTAAGAATCCTGTCTTTTATTCTTTCCAATACAGTTTGACTTATCTGGGTGATATATACCAGCCTACCTCATCTCCTTCAATGGGAGATAATGATGTTGCTCCAAGTGTTTACACTGTATCCTGGAGAATAACAATGCAATTCCTTTCCCTTTCACAAGAGTGGGACGTGATATACCTGTGTGAAAGATCATGAGGAATATGCAGATTTGAAACTTAACTAAAATAAACATTGTTTTATTCACTGTTTTAAAAGCATTCAATGGATATGCCATTTCCAATGTTCTTTGACATAATAATTAGATTATAATTTTATGTTCTTATTTTATGTGTATTTTATGTATATTATACTATGAACAATTTTTATCCCCACTGTGATGTCGATGTAATTGGGTGTGAAATTTAGTAGTACATCCTATTTATGTCTCAATTGACTTTTGGGAACAATACAGTACATAAAAATATGATCACTCCATGATATATTGGTTTTATTCTGAATAATATAGGGCATAATATATGCCAGAATGGTTCTTAAAACATCTTTTTTCTTATCTGAGTAGACTTCAAATTCTGTAATATGATAACTCTTTGACCAATAGTGGAGAGAAGTTCATTTTCATGTAAAGAACATAACAATATTAACAGATCACCATTTACAATCCTAGGAATGTGCGAGGTAATATGGCATTTAAAATAAGACAGTTCTTGACACAGTAGCTTAATCTTATCCTAAGAGTGGAACCACAAAACCTGTTAGCACTAAGGTATCCTTGAAAGTATCAAGGTAAAACAATCTTTCATTAACTTTTTATGATTATAAAATACATTTTTTTGCAAAAATTTGGATAACAAAAATAATTTTGAATGAAATATTTCAACTGTACTTGAACATGACTTATTCCTTATGTATCAGTTTTAATACATCAGAAGGTTTTTATAAGACAAGTTAGCCAACCTGTGACATTGTTGCCTAGGATAAAGGTCCTGATAAATGCTGGGAAATATTTTGTTCAGTATGCATATGAAAAAATACAAAGTTCCAATGGATTCCAAGTGTTTCAAAACTGAGGATATTTATAAGGAAACAACTGAAGACAGGTTCATACAGAAGAGGCTGTTTAAAAGTTGTGTTTCTCTATCCACAGTCTAGCACTTTGAGTATAATTGTCATTTTAAATGGAAATGTTATATTGTAAGTAGTGCATTGCTACTTGAGAGAGAAGTTCCCAAGTTCTTCATTGCTGAATCAATACCACATGAATTACAGACTTGAATAATTGATTATGAAGTAGAAAACTAGGGAAATGCAATCTTTAAAAAACATAAACATGGTCAATATGTACTCAGTACAAGTTTTTGTATATTTAATATTTAAAAGCATCCTCAAAAATACTTTAGAAAATTATGATAAATTTGACTAATTTATGTCATCCTGTATTTATTCATTTTAAAACAGTCAAAAAGTGAAACTCTTTCAAGAATCAGCTAATTTGGGCTTCCAAAAAGAAAAACGTTGTTTTCATTAACCACTTTGATATGCTCACCACACAATGTATTTTAGAAAGTAATTCAAAATGAGTGAATGTAGTCACCACATTATATTTTCATTCCTTACATGTCTATTGTTAATTAACAAGTAAAATATTCAAATATAAAATTACATCACTATCTAAAATAGTTATATAAAATTGTGTTCAAAAATATTACTTAAGACAGAAAAAAACATAAAAAAGCAAAAAACATAAAATCATGTCTGTAATTTAAATGTAGTAGGAATACCTGGCCTTGGTCAAAGATTGGATTTGCAATCTTACCAGTCAGTTAAACTTTTTAGAGATTGTAACATTTAAACAATATCTATATTTACCCTACATAATTCCAGTGTTATTGCATGTTAAAAGACAGTTATGAAATGAAATTGCTAAAAACTGTAAAAAAGCATATATGTATTTGAAAATAAACAAAGAAAGATTGAGAAACTTCATTTCTTGAAATTTGTAGGTTTACAGAAATCATCTTATCTGACGATTGTGTGCTTAATGGAGGTAGTTTCCAAAGGTGGAAAGGAAAACACTCTCAGCAGTCTCTCCACAGATAATTGTGAGCAAGTGATCAGATTTAGGTTCTTAGTCTTCTGCCTGGACTTTGACTCTGGAACTAATGCCCCCTAAAGACCGGAGAGATTGAAATTATTTTCCCAGCCTTTATTTCTGGCAGGAGTAGAAGCAGGGAAGGTAGACACATCAGTGTCACTCCCAGTCTATGACAGTGATTGTCTTCTGAGTCAGGTTCTCCAATCTTTCCATGGTTTCTATAACTGACCATAATTCCAAAATGCATTATTTTCTGCCTAAGAGATTTATGGTTGGTTTTTGCTCCTTGAAATCTAAAATCTGAGTACTTAATGTAAGGAATTCATAAGAATTTGTGCATAACATGACTATAGTAATATAATGCAAACTCTTTTTAAGGATTAAAAATGTGCTTATTGATTTTATCAGTTCCTTTTTTTCCCCTAGAAAATTCCCTTTTCCTTCTATTTCTCTGGTCTTTTAGAATACAGTAAACTCATACTCTCATGTTGTAGTCTGGGAACTTTTCTAGGATGCCTTACCTGAAACAATCATACTGAGAGATCGATCCTACTGTAGTAGGATCGATAGTTCCTGCTATAGTCCAAATCGCTACCAGAACTTAAAATAGGTTATGACACCCACTGTCCTAAAATACATATATATGTATACATATATATGTATACATATAGCTATACAGACATGACATCGACCAAAATAATAAGGTTCATACATGAGTAATGCACATTATACTGTCCACAGCTATTTTACTTTGAACTGCAATACAGTATTTCCTCCCCTTCATTTCTTTAATGGCATTGATGACATGTTTCTTGGGACTGATTCATTTAGTCCAGTGTGTATGAATTGATTCATTTTGGAGCATTTGGCAGAATAGTTGGCATCAAAATAATGCTGTTCACAGAAAACATAAGCATATTATTGAATGAAGAATGAACTGAAAGATCATAAGTTTTCAGAGATGATGCTCACAGCAAGAGGATTAAATTGCCTAAAAATCAAGTTGCTACTCTGAAATACATGGTATAATAAAAGCTTGAAAAAAAATGTAAGATGAACTCAATTTCTCAGCCATTGCTAAGAGTCTTGATGTACATCCTGCTGTTTTGTGAACAATTACCATGCCTGGAGGGGACTAAATAAATGCTGGCACCTATTGGTAGACAGAATAAAAGCGTAAGCTTATTCTCCTATCATGGGGCCCACATGCCATATGCTGCAAACTAATACATTAAGTTGGCATAATGAGGAAGATAACACACTTCACCACTGCTTGCTTACATTGCAAAAACTCTAACACTGTTATATAAATTGCCTCTAATTCATTGACTTTATTTTTTCTTGCAGTTCTTAGAAATTTAGAAGGACATACAAATCAAGTAGAAAATACACCAGCTGATCTGCTTGGTTAAGAAAGCAAGGTATATGAACTATGATCTAAATATTATTCTCTCCATTTTCTCTTGAATCTTCCAAGCTCTGTATTGCATGATTGCCCTTGAGTCCTCTGTTATATATGTGTCTTTTTATATAAATAAAATAGAAGAGTAAAGAGAAAATATGCAGGCAAAGACAGTGAAAAAGGTATTTCCTTTAAGTGGATTATTCTTATTAGTATATTTTAAGAGTATAATTTCAGCTTTTATGTTTATATTCCATGTATAATAGATAAACAAGTTGTCTAGCATAGCTTAGATTTTAAGGCAAGAGATTCGTGGATGTTTGACTGGTTTGATGTTTGACTGATGATCCAGGGAATGCTTAGAGACTTAGATGTATGAATAGTCAAATTTTACTATTTCCGACATATCAAAGTGAAGCCAAATAGGGAAGAAAGGAACAATTGCCTCAAATGAAGAGGAAGCGGTGAGTCCTACTTCTCATTAACTTCTTTTAGAAATTACATGGATATATATAACCAAAAAAATGGGCAGGGCAGCATGAGGTCATCAAGAGGTTGTTATGGCCCTAGACAACTCAAAAAACCAATCAACCAACCAACATGTTGACATTTGCCCATATGTTGTGAAAGATTCAAGGATTATATGAAACACTGTTTCCTCTCAAGAAGCTTAAAATTCAAACAGGGTTGCAAAATATATATAGAAAATAAATTCAGTAGAAAAAATGAAATGTAATGTAAATAGGATGAACCAAACTATGCCGCATGCTTGAAAAGTTGGAAGGATTTATGCAGAAGATTGGAGTTGATCCAGTTCATGAAAGGTGTGGCAGATGAGGTTAAAAACATCAGGAAAAACAGACCAGAAAAAGAGAAGTCAAGAATGAGTATGTTTTATCTTCAGGATATAGGAATAACGATGAAATGTCTGAATAAAATATCACAGAATAATTTGGTATATGATTGAATAGAAAGGAACAGATCTTTCATGAAAAATATTGAAAAAAAAGAGCAAATATTTAAACTTAATCTGCTAGATAATGAGGAAATACTGAAGACAATGTAATTTAATTAAAAGCTAATGTATATTAATGTCATTCTCAGTTACTGTATGACTGTTATGCAGGATGCTATATAGCTAAAATAATTTCCCTGCTTTATAGTTTCAAAGGTGGAGGAAGACTCCAAGAGCTATAACATCTAGGATTGTCTAGATATTAATGTTCTTTGCTGGTAAGTTATTCCAGTTCAGAGTGTAGTTTCTTCATGTTGAGCATGTTTTCTGCTTTGCTGATAAGTTTATTTTCAGTGTTCAAAAATAATGTGGAATCTATCATTAAGATGACTGTAAATTGATACTGAAACTTTCTTTGACAAACTTTTATTTCTTTGACATCCTGCCTTCTCCATCAAAATGTTTCAGACAAAAAATTCATAAAGAAATAGTTTAGAAACCCCACAAAATAAGCATTTCCAGGTATCAGAAAGAGAATATAATGTAAACAATTAACAGGGGAAATCTCATGATTTCTGGGTCTGTTATCAGTGTAAATAGGGAAAATGTAAAATCCACTTTTTCTAAGTAGTAATGATTGAAACTGTACTGTATAAGATAGGGGAAGTCCATAGAGATGTAACCCTTAAAGACAAGGTCAAAGAGGATGTCCACTGATGGTCAAAGAAGATAAAACAATTTAACACTGAGTAGGGCTTGAAGTTATAACTTATTTGGAAATATTGACCTGACAAGAAATGCACCAAGACCCAACTTAAAAATCAGGAACTAACACAATATACTCCTGGCTTGGATTTATATTTACAATAGCCCCAGTATCATTACAGGATAGGAATTCCAACCTGATGCTTGAAAAACTGGCTCTGGATTAGGGGCCTCATGGTTTAGTTGGAAGCATTTCAATCCAGTATGCAAAATAGGTTATGACAAAAAGATAAAGACAGAGGAAGACAATCATTGGTCTAATCATTGCCACATACCACACAAGATGAACCTGCAAAATTTGTAACAAACATAAAGACCAAAAAACAGTAAATTACTCTCTAAATTAATTTGCACAAAATTCAACAGTGTGGTGATAAATAAAAAATGTTTGCATATTTATATGCAATACCGTAAAAGCGGTAAATGAGATAAGTCAATGCTTTTTTCTGCAAATGTGAAATAATATCATATTACTACTGAAAATTTGTGAAAATTGAAAACTAAACTTAAGATAGATTAAACTCTAGAATGTTTAGAGTTAATGTCCACTGTGCTAATTAGACAGAACAGTGGATACAAGTGTTCTGGATATTCAATAAAGGGGCACATGTGCCAGGAAAATGAAAGATAAAGCCTTCAAATATTCAGAGGCTGCCACATAGTGAAATGTTTAGGAATTCTTTGGCATATCAGAGTATGATTTTAAGCTAGAGGTTCTCAAACCTACTAATCAGGGTTCAAGAATTTATATTTTGAATAATGTTGCAAATAAACAAAAGTCATGCCATCTGCTACAGATGCTATTTAAGAAACAAATTCTTATAATCTGTACCAGCTGAGGATGGTCACTTGCCATCAATGAATAGGTCTTATCACACTTAGAAATTCACAAGGTTGTAATACAGCAGCTGTTCATCTTGTGATAGAAATTACATACTTGGGATCAAGCCCTTAAAATCTCAAGGAAGGTAATAGAACAGGAAACCCAGACTTTCATTTACCTGCCTCTGTCTTATTGTTGCCTCTCCTGCAATATCCCACTCAACTTCCTAGACACCCTATAAAGTGGCTTGAAGTGGGCAGGAAGAAATATCCTCCAATTGGAAAGAGCCACATGCAGAGCACCGGGTCACTTTGGGTGGAAATAATCTTCCAAACAGACCAGCAGTGATCCTAGGCACACATTAAATGATTGCTAATTCGATCCTGATACTTAAAAGATAAATTTGTGAAAATTGGAGTCAAAGGAATATGACAAGAGTCGTGTGTGTGGATTAATGAGATTTTGTGCCAAACACCTACTTTAGTTCTCACATTAACACTCACCAAGGAATAATTTTGAAGACTCTTAACAATGAGGTAGACAGTGTGAATTTTCTAGTCAATGTCTACACAACTTCCATGTTTACACAATGACTCTAAGAAGAGAAAGTACATGGCAATAGGGTTGTAAACTATCTATGGCCTCAAGGACGTATGTTCTTTTTTATCACCTGTAAACCGGGCAACAGAAGGGAGCAAGTCTGAGTACTTTATCTTAGTATTATTTCTCAGAGACTTCTGGTGCTAAGTTGAATATATTGACTCCTTTTCACTCTAGAATTAGAGTAATTAGTTCTTACTGAAACTGATGCCTTCCTCTGATAAGAGTTCATCTTCTCTGTCTGCTATAGTGATTTTGTGGATATTACCATCTTAAGGTTAAGAAAAACCCTGACCTATTGTCATCATATGATCTACATAGACTCATTGCAGTGGACCACTTGTAAGGCAGAAGAGATTTGACAATAAATTTCTGATTATAGAACTCATTGCTTTTTGCAATACATTCCATCACAGAGACATAACTTGTGTAAATAGATTGAGGAATAGATATTAAAGTCATAACAATGGTAACATTAATTCAAAGTATGTCAAAATGCTAATATTTTGTGAGTTTGAAATACTGTTTTCTAATATTTGCATTAAACTAACAGCTTTTATATGGTGGAAGGTCTTCAGAAAATATGATGCTCAGATCTAGAAACCATGGATAGAAGTAAGAATTGCCCCTTTATAAAGCAGTATAGATGAAGTTTCAATGTAGTGTAGTTCTGATCATTGGTTGTTCTGTGAAAAACATACACTAGAAAACTTTCTGACATTGTAATTTGGATGAGAAAGCAAAATGTTAAAACTGTGGAAGAAAATAGAAGAAAACATATTTGGAATTTTCTGAAATTTTTGTCTCTTATAGAAGTTCTCACGTTATTCACCTAGTCTTCTACAAATTTGATGAGCATCGTTATGACCATTATTTGAACTTTTCATCAGGTAATTTATCTTTATTTTATTAAAGCATTTCTCAGGGAACTTATCTTGGTCTTTTGCTTTGCTTTCTTTGTCTCCTCATTTTGTGTGACTCAATGTTTATTTTTATGTGTTAGAGTCAACAGCTATCGCTCCTAGTCTTAAAGTATTGGTCTAGTGTTGGCGATGAAAACAACAAAGCAGAAGCAAACTCTTAGATACAGAGTCTAGGTGGGTGGTTGGCAGACAGAGGCAAAGGGGTTGAAGGACAGGTGAAAATGATAAAAGGGTCAGTTTGAGGGTGGTGAATGGAAAAGACATTTTTACTCTTAATATAATATATACAGTTATTGCATCGTAATGCTGTATGCAGAAATATATAATGATATAAACTAATGTTACCTCCATAAAATAGGCAAATTACAAATAAAAGAAACAACAAATGACATTGGATAAGGAAGGCTTTAAAAAGTGTCACAAATAGCACAAAATACAGGAAATATTACTAAATTTGACCATAAATAATTTAAATTTTATCTAAATAGAGACATTGCAAACTAAATGAAAAGAAAATATGCAAACCAAAGAAGATAACTACTTGGCATATGTGAAAAAACAGAAGCTGAATTTCTTATTATTAGGAACCTATCCAATAGTAATAAGTCAACAGCGAAATGACAACAATAAAAAGTTTACACAGAAGGAAATCTGAATGTTGAACACAAAAGTATCTTTTTAACATCACTGGTGACTACAAAAATTAAAATGTTAATACAATTACATGATATTCTTAGTATTTTGTGAACAAGGACTTTAAAATACTTGACAATAGATAAGCCCTGGTGGAGTAGCAGCTGGGTTGATAGACTCTGAAGGAGCAAATCACAAACTCCTGGGTTCAGGGGACCAGTGTAGACAAGTAAATAAAAATAAAATAAAGATGTTTCCTCCTCCTTTCTCTTTTACCTGCCTGCCTACTCACATTCATTCCTGCCTGAAACTTTCCATATGTATAATATTTTTATAATGCCAATAACTGTCAAAGATGTAGAAAACAAAATTAAGAATTGTTAAATGTGCCTGGTGGAAGTGTATAAAAACAGCTGCCATGTTTTGGAAAGGAATTTGACAGTATCTAGAAAGTTTTAAGAAGCACAGTATCATTTAGAATGATGTTGAGATGCAAGTAACTGTAAATGAGATTACAGTAATTTAATCAAACAAGGGCTTTGTCTCATCCATTAAAACAAAAATTACCTAGATAGGCATCCCAGGATGGAGCAGTGGCTAAAAATGCCCTCCGGAAGCTAGACTTGTTTTGTCACTCTGCTTTCCTAATGTGTGGTTGCTGCCCCTTCAGATCATAATTCAGGGCAAGAAAAAAGGTTAGGGAGAATTTGAGTCACATTAGTAAATGTATGCTTATATTGCATTGACCAGATCTGTCTCATAATTTAGTCATCTGCAAAACAGAACAGATTGGGATTGAGTTTGTTTTTCAAACTCTAAGGTGGAGATAGTTGAATGTAAAAGGGTTAGAATATGTGTTTATATATATAATACATACATATATATCTGTATATGTGTATATATGCAAATATATAGAAGGAAGATTGATCATTTTAATCTTGATTTATGTGTGTGCCTGTGTTGTATATATGCATAAGTAAGTATATGTACTCATATATATTATATATAAATATATCATAGTGCCTTTCTATTCAAAGTGTGTTCTGTGTTTTGTGGACATGAAGTAGAACCATCACTCAGGGATTTTATATCAATGCATACTCATGGGCTCAATTTCAGATCTACTGAATCAGTATCTGCAGTTTAGTGGGAGTCCCAGGTGGATTCACAGAAAAATTAAAGTTAAAAAACATCATTCTAGAGAAGAGCTTACAAGAAAAATGGAAACACTTACATGCCCATCAATAGCATAATGTCTGTACTTATTAAAACAATTACAGAGTTGTTGAATAAATAACTAGATTGACTTATATTAATCTGGACAAATGCCAAAGGTATAGCATTGACTTAAAATTGCAATGTAAAATTAAATCAATAGTACATCATAATTTTTGTATATTTTAAGGTACAAAATAATATTTAATATGAATATATGCATGCTTTTTATGAATATGTAAAAATTCATAAATGGAGGAAAATCGACAATTCTTGTTACTGATTAAGTTGGTTTAAAGATGGAAGGAAACATTATTTAAAAAGAGTACAGTAGGTGGTTTCAACAAATTGTTTTATTTCTTGAAAAACTGTAGAAATATGACAATATGTTAGGTATGTGAGTGAATTTGCAATGATGTCTGCAAAATTATCCTCTAAACATTTAAAATATACTTAAATGATTTTGTAAAATATTTTTAAAGATAAAATGAATGCAAATAATTTTTGAAAGCATAGTAATAGTGTTACTCTTCACACTGGCAATTTGTTCTAAATGATTTAGCAATAGCTTTGTTAAAAGGAATACATATTTTACAAATATTAAGTAATTCATCATCGGAGCAACATTCATAACTTACCTTCATGATAGTGAGTCCAAGATATTTCAGTGAATTTGCATTTTTCTCCTGGTAATGACACAGTTTAGGGAACTCCAGAAAGTATCTAAATACATGTACCCATATTTATAAGAAGCACAATTCAAAATTTTTAAAGAAAGGGAAAATAACGTGATGAAGCAGATTATGATGCCTAGTTTTGAATGGACTCTGAATATTTTTGAAGCCTATACTTACCCACCCCCTGACCCACCACCCCCGCCCATGGCCTCTCTGTCCTATGCTTGTTTCTGTCAAGTCTATCAATAACCAATGTTGACTATCCTTGTCTTTGTGTTTCTTCTTTGATGACAGGATGCTCTTCTGCAAAGATTGTCAGGAAACTTTGGAGAAAGGAAAGAAAAGGTTTTTTCCTTAACAGATTTGGAAATTGCTTGGCATATTTGGGTGGAGAGTGGAGAAAGAGGAAAGGGTAGGGGACAGGAGGAGGGAGGGACAACAAGAAAGGGGAGGTGGGCACAAGAGAGAGCAGGAACATATAAGTTCAGGTCTAAGATTCTGCTCTTGAATTTAAAACATGAGTGGGAATTGAAAGCCTGGGAAGACAAAAAAACAAGTGACTCAAATGGTCAGTTATTGGAATCAATCAAGAGCTCTAAAGCAAAAGCATCTTGGTAGGGGCATGGCCTACCTCATTATCAAGCCAAGTGACTGGTAATATGTTTATTCAAGATAGTCATCTTTGAAGTGGATGCCTTTGTGAAGTGAATGCTTCAGCAACCAAAGCTTAAGTCATGCATTTGCATGATAAAAAGGAAAAAACAACAACAACAAATGGCAGCATTTATACTGCACTCACAGAATCTATCTTTTCAACAATTACTTTGACTTTGACAATGATGTTTATTATATAGTTGCTCCTTTTCAAAACATTATAACTCTGAAAAATCTGCCTCCTGGTTCTTGTCATTTGTTGGCTTTCTTTTAGTACACAACTTTCTCTGTGTTTTTGGTGCTTAATATGAGCACTAAAAATAGAATATTGTTTCACTTGGTAAAAAACGATCTCAGCATATAATACTCTGAGATGGAAAATAGTCCATTTTAAAAAAAATTGTTCACCAAATCTCCTATGTACATTACTTCCATATGTACTAGCCATGAGACAAGAAAATTCACGGAAGAAAATATAAGTGATATACCATGATAGCACACAATCGAAAACCAGAGTTTGAAAAATGTATTATTCTCATTCTGTCCTCTGAATCTTTCACTATCTTCAAAATATCCTGAAATTAAAACACAGACACTTGGAAGAGCCTACAAAGATACTAGAGATATTTAGTTTATTCTGCTATTGGCATCAGGTGTTATTCCTTGTCTTTTCCCATAGTGGTTGTCAAGATACTTGATTATAAGCAGCTTATCTGTGGCTACTTGGCCATCTTTACCTGTGAACACAAATGCCTGAAGCTGGATCATCCAGAGGGTAATTATAGAGAAGGAGCTGGAAAGCTTTTAAATTTGAGAAACAAGAAGAAAAAAACTAAATTGTCATTAGTTGCACATAATATATTTCTATTCCTAGTAAGTGCAAAAAGAACACTTAAAAACTAATAAAACTAATGAGTGCTCAGTGAAATAGCCATATATAAGGAAACATACCAAAATAATAGCTCTCCCAAATGCCAGCAATAATCAGAAACTCACACAAACACATACATCCACACAATTTAAAACAGAAAAATAAAACTACTAAATATTTTAGAATGAACTTTAGAATTTAGAAAGATGTAATTGAACAAATTAACAAAACAATAAAGAGTATTAGTAATAAAAAAAAAAAGACAATAAATGATACTACAAGCCTGGAAAGAATCAACCATACAAACATGTCAATTTCCAAAAAAAAAAAAAAAAAATTCTATTTTAATGTAATCTTCAGAATGGTAATAAGGACTGCTGTTATAGAAATATGCCAAACTTTTATTATTAGTTGAAAAAAAAATATGCAGAATAATGTCTAATCGGTCATCCATAGTTGCATATACATAGAATGCATAGAACGTGTGTGTGTATTTATGAAGGAATATAGTATTACATGCTGAACTTCTAATGTTGCTGGTAGGGGAGACTGGAGATCTTTTCCTATGTAATGTACTTCTGTGTTGATTGAAATCTTGTAATGACCATCATATATTTTAATTAAAAATTAATGAATCAGTCAAGAAGCAAAATGGAGATTTGCCATTTTGGAAAATGTAATGGAATCAATTTGAGAACACTTTCAATAAGGGTTCAATAAGGGCAATAAGATAGGTGAATAATACATTCCCCAAAGATGTCAACATTTGAGTCTCTGGAATCTGTAAATATATTACTTTACATGGCAAAAGGAACATCATAAATGTGTTTAATTTAAATATTTTGAGATGAGAGGATTATGCCTGATTATTCTGGTGAATTAAGTGTCCTAACTGTCCAGACAAGAAGGCAGAGGAATATGTGACTCCAGAAAGCGGAAGAACGTATGAAAAGAGAGGCAGACACTAAGTAGTACAGCTATGAACCAAAGAATTTAGCAGTCTTAAGAAACTGGAAAAGTCAAGGAACATGTTCTCTCCTGGAGCCTCCAGAAGGAAGCTGCCTGTCCATACTGTGATCTTACTTAACCCCATTAGATTGAGTTTAAACTTCTGGCATCCAGAATTCTATGAGAATGAATGTGTGTTGTTTTAAGCCACTGAGTATGTGGTCATTTGTTAGAGCAGTCAAGAGAAAATAAATGCGGGCAGAAAAGTGCACTTAGACAAATCTGATACATAGTGAGGGTAACCAGGGAACCTGCCTGGCAGAAAATCTCTAATTTGATAAGACTGAGTAAGTCTGACAGTGCCAAGCGAAAGGGAAAATGGAATGAAAGTCACCACAGTATGGTCAGCACTGACATTTAAATCACACACCGAAAATTTAAATGAAATCCTGGGTAAATTTGAGTCAAAGGTAAGCACCAAGAGGGCTGTAAGATCAATTAGTCAGTCACTTGACAAACAGGTTCTGTGTGTATATTATTCACAAGTTCTTTGATGGATGTATAATAAGAAATCAGCTGTGCTCACTGACTTAGCAATCAGGGAAAAACAAACAAATCACTGAGCAGTTTTACAAAGATGTGTGACATGATCACTTGCTGTGTAAAATGATGACTCTAACATCATGGATGGTGGTGTGACTGAAATGACAGCATTTGTCACAAGAACAAAAGTCTAAGTCCTACGTGGAAGTCATAAGAAAAGAGTAGATTAGAGGTACGAAAGATCACGTTGAAGCAGCTGTAAAGTTTAGAAGGTCAAAAGAGTGAACTATACCCATCACATCTCCTTTGGAATCCAAAGGATCTTCCAGGGGTGACCTGAGGCTTTGCCCTGGGGGAGGAGACTTTGGGCTGTAGGAGGACCAAAATCAACAGCTCTTTTGCTCACCTGAATAGAGCATTGCTCTATATGATGAATCAAAAAAGAATACTGAACATGTCAAACTGCTATTCTCAGCTAAACTAATGTTAGTTTTCTTCTGATTGTCCCCACATAATGGATTTGATCTAATTTTAAGTATCAGTATGAAAATATGAAGAAAATATATATATATATATAAGCATACAAATTTGTTTTGTATAATATTAGAAATTGTGTTAAAGATTTAAAAAGATAATCAACGTGTTCAATGTTCACATTTGTTTTCATCATGTATTATTGGTTTTAAAACATAAACTTTTGAGATGAGGGTGGTGTGGTCTTGTTAATCTTCTCTGAAGCCATTACAGTGTCAGGCACACATTATACACTAATTGGATTCCTGATGCATCTTTAAAAACTAATTTCAAAACACTAAGTAATCAGAGGCTTTGTCTTCAATACAAGACATCGCATCAGCAAAAAGTGTTTATTACTCAGCCACCTGTGTTCTGCACAAAGCAATTTAAGCAGACGCAGTCCCTGCCCTGAGGAACTGTCTAAAGCCAGTGCCATTGTAACATTCAAAGATAGACAACTACACTAATGACAAACACAAGCTACTGACATTATTGCAAAATAAAAGGACATAATTCATAATGTTATTTAAACCAAAAGATGAGCTAGGTGTTTTATTTTGGAAAGAAAGGACATGGAAACTTGGCAAATATTCAACAAAAATGTCTCAAAATACATAACACACAATCCAGTTTAAAATTAAGAGATTGAAACATTTAAAATATAAATACAATTTCCATATGAAGTAAGCTAAGACAGCTTGTTATCTGAGAAACTGTTTCTTACATGTCTTTCAGCAAATTCCACATGATGTGACCTACATGAAGGCAGGTTCAAGGAGTATTAGTATATCTGTATCAGTTTTCATCATATTGTTTGTCATATTATCTACACTTTATAGAAATATTGAAGGAGGCTAATAATTAACAACATAAAATAATACTGGAGTCAAGTTTTCTGTAAGTAGAAAAGTTCATGCTTATGCCTTCTCTTAAGCCTGTTATTTAGTACTATGGAGGATTGTGAATATATTAATACCCTTCAATGGAAAGAATATTTTAGATCACCCTAACTTTTCTTATAATACTTCTCCCTAGGCCACTATATACTTATTTACTTTGCATTCTCTACTTTCAAATGTTTCTTTGGCTGAAAAATGAGAGATTAGATGAATTTCCAATGGAGTCCATTTTCTGAGCCCAGAGTATATGAATATACCTCACAGCTCTGATGGTGGGGTGGGTATCAACCTTTAAAATAGACATATCAGTATAATTAAGAGCGATATCCCTTGAGTTATGCATCCTGATGGCCATGCGTGAATAGTGCGGTTACATTGTTTTAATATATAAAAATGACTTTTCTCACAAACAGTTCTGTGGACACAGTGCTCAGGCAAAGCAATATCTCTACTGAACTTTTTTTTTTTCTAGTATATAGAGTCTCCCCAAAAGGCACCTCTTCTTAATATCCAGTGGAGAAGAAAATGATGGATAAATAAATACATTAGAATATTAATGACCACTTCATACATCTGTCCTAGGAAAAAAGGAATTGTTTCCATGAATCCATAGAATTATGGGAGGTTTGGAGATCAGATTTATTTAATTAAATTCAATTTTTCAAATAAATTGTAAAATATTGATAAATCTTAATCAAATTTGCACTCTGTTGTGAGGATTAGAAAAAATATTCTAAGTATAGTTTCTGCTTTAAACTGTTTTCTGGGAAAATATGAATTATAAAATACATATAGTGAGTTCTAGTAAGCCTCACTATCTAACATTTGGAGAATTCGCATGACTCATCCAAAAGTTAATTTTGTATTATCAATTATATCATCTTAAATTAACATAATATGTACCTTGAAAATATATTATTAATAGATGATATATGTGCAGACTGATTAAAGAATGTAAGGAAAACAAAGCAGCAAAAATAAATAAATCAAAATCAATGAAAGCTTCATCTAATACTTACTGCAATAGGCTGAATGATAAACCCCAAAGATAATATGTCATAATTCTCAGTGCCTGTGAATACCAACTTTTTTTGGGAGGGGGGAAACTGAAGATATGATTAAATTAATAATTTACAATGGAGAGATTATCCTGGATTATTAGAATGGATTCCGAATGCATCCTTATAAAAGGGGCAGAAGGAGAGAGGAATAAAAGAAAAATGAGACGTGAATACAAAACACACATTTGCAGATTCTATATTCTAGTGACAGGACCATGACAGGAGTAAATGCTCACCACTCCTATTCCAAAATATATGAAGAAGAAGATTATGGAGGAGGAGGAGGACAAGGCAGAGGAGGAGGAACAGGAGGAATAGGAAGAGGAAGAGGAGGAGGAGGAAGAGGAGGAGGAGGAGGGAGAAAAGGAGGAGGAGGAAGAGGAGAAGGAAAAATGAAAGAAATAAAATACAAAAAGCATCAAAACAAGTAAAATTGGCACGAACTTATAATATACAACCTAGAGTGCATTAAAGAACTGTAAGAACTAATATACAAATTCAGTATACTTTCAGGACACAAATGAACAGAGAAATAAGATGCATTTCTGCACACTAACAATAAAACATATGAAAAAGAAATAACTAAGCTATCTCATTCACAATGGCATGCAAAAAACCACACACATAGGAATACATTGAATCAAGGAGGAGGATGAAATTTACACTGAAACTATAAAACTCTCATGAAAGAAATGAAAAGATATCCCATATTATGGATCAGAATTCATATGGTTAATACTCATACTGACCAAAATGATTGGTAGGTTCAATGAAATGCCTTCAAAAATTCAAGGGTCTTTCAATAAAAATAGAAAAAAAAATCAGTCTAAAATTTGCATAACAAAAAAATGTCTAATAGCCAAAGTAATCTTGAAGAAAGAATAAAGCAGGGAACTTACCTAATTTCAAACTATACTGAGCAGCTAGAGCAATCAAAATAGTGCAGCATTGACATTAAAATACACACTTTGAACAATAGGAAAAAGTCAAGAGGAAGAAACAAAACTTTGTATATATAGTCAACTACTATTTGACAAGGAAGCTACAAATACTCAATTGATAAAAGATAATCTCTTCAATAAATGCATTGAATAACTACATGCAAGAGAATAAAACTGCATGCAATTATCCACCATTCCCAAAAATGAAATCAAAATAGATTATAATTTTACATAAGACCAAAAACAATTAAGCTCATAGGAGAAAATGGGGAAAATTCTTTGACATTGATTGTGGCAGTGATTTTTTTTGAGATATGACACCAAAAGCACAAGCAATAAATATGAAACTTGGTAAGTGGAACAAAATCAAACTAAAAAGCTTCTGTACAGAAAGAGAAATAGTCAAAAGAGAAAAATTAACTATTTAATATGAGAAAATATAAATTTTGTATCTATCAATGGGTTAATATTAAAAATACAGAAGAAATTGTGCAACTCAGTAGCAAACAATCTGATTTAAAAATATGCAGAGGAAATGAATACACATTTTTCTAAAGCAAACATAACCATGATCACAAGCACATGAAAAAGTACTCAATATCACTAATCATTAGGGAAATGCAAATCAAAACCTCAGTTGGATATAATCCCACACCCATTTGAATGAATGTCATCAAAAAGGTAAGATGTAATATGTACTGACAAGGATGCAGAGATAAGTGAACATTTGTAAGCTCTTGATGACAATGTGAATTGGTGTAAGTACTGTAAAAAGAGTATGATTTTTTCTCAAAAAATTAATAATAGATTCCATGTATTCCAACAATTCTACTTCCAAGCATTTATTTAAAGGAAATGAAATCAGAATCCCCAATAGATATATGTACCCCCATGTTTATTGTAACATTATTTGCAATTGAAGATATAGAAAAAAACCTGAATGGGCATCAGGTAAAAATATGTATGCGTATTTTTGCTATCTGGGTGGTTTATACTTAAAAATACATTTCATGATTTTTTGTTTTATTTTTATGAAGAGTGCCTTTATTTTGATGGAATTGCATTAAATCTATACATTGCTTTGGATAATATGGTTATTTTATCAATACTAAATCTTCTAATACATGAGCATGAAATAGTTTCCATTTCACTGTGTCTTTTTCTATTTCTTTTAACAATGTGTTTTACTTTTCAGCGTACAGGTCATCAGCTCTTTGATTAAAATCTCTTCCAATATATTTCATTCCTTTTGATGCAATTGGCAAAGGGATTATTTTCTGAGTTTTTATTGTTACTTCATATTAAAAATAAAAATGTAACAGTTTTGTATTTTAATTATATAGACTGTCTAATGTATTCATTTATTATTTCTAGTTTCCCTTTCCTGAAGTCTCTGTGTTCTTTTCTATATATATTATCAGGCTATCTGCAAATAGTAATAGTTTCACATGTTCCTTTCTAATTCAGATCACTTTTATGATCACTGTCTAATTGCATTGGCCAGAACTTCAAATACTATATTAAATAGTAGTGGAGAGAGTGCAGATCCTTGCCTGTTCTTGATTAGAGAAAAAGCTTTCAGTTTTTCCTCATTGAGTATGATATTTTCTGTGGGCTTGTCATATATAGCCTTTATTATGTTGAAACATATTCCATATATACCCATTTTGGAAACATTTTTAACATAAAATAGTGTCGAATCTTATTGAGTACTTTTTCAGTATCTATTGAGATGATCACAGATTTTTGTTTTCCTTTTGTTGATGTGGTGTATC
This sequence comes from Solenodon paradoxus, assembly GCA_004363575.1. NCBI lineage: Eukaryota > Metazoa > Chordata > Mammalia > Eulipotyphla > Solenodontidae > Solenodon > Solenodon paradoxus. Next base: position 1,109,997 of record RJWH01000089.1, read on the forward strand.
ACATATACTCATGTATGTAGAAAAATCAAGCAAACAACGTTGATCAAACAAAAATAAACATTTAGTATGTAGAATCAAATTAGTGGTTGCAAGAAAAGAAGGTGGATAGGGTTGGGAAAACTGGGTAGAATGTATCAATTATACAGTAAAAGAATTAGACTGGTGTGTTAATATAAATGTAGTATACACAGATGTTGATGTACGATGATGCACACCATTTATCTATATAATACCATCGTGCAGCATTACTTCAATAAAATTAAATTTTTTAAATGTGTGTATGTATACACAACTGAATATTATCCAACTATGAAAAAGATGAAAGCACCACTATTTACCCTATTGTACCATTTGTTATATATTCAGGGCATTATGCTAAATGAAATAAAGCAGAAACATATATTATAAAATATTGTGTAGTATTCATTTTCATGTGAACTCTAAATGGTGTTGAATTCATAGAAATTAAGTAGAATGATGGCTCCCAGAGGCTAGGGGTAAGAGAAATGGGGAGATGTTGGTCAAAGGGTGCAAACCTCACATATAAGTTCTTTGGACCTCATGTGAGCATGGTGATACCATGAACAATGCTGTATTATATACCAGAAAGTTGCTAAGTGAGTAATGCTTAAATGTGATAATTACACAAAAGAAATGGCAACTATGTAAAATGATGAATATTACTGTAGTAATTATTTCACAACATAAAAATGTATTAAATCATCATGAATATATCTAAATCTGTTTCATCACCATAAATCTAAAATAAAAGATGCATATTGGACATACTTTCAAATTAGAAGATAAAAATAGTTCTTGTCTTATTAAAACAAAGTAGAAGAAATGATTCCAAGTTAAAGATGAGAAAATTAAAACTTGCCAGATATTAATGGCAGTTCTAAGGGGTCACCAGGACTTTTAGAGACCTCCCTGCTGTTTAGCTAAATTGCTATAATCCACTTCAAAAACCACAGATACACCAGAGAGTCTGTCATCCTTGTTATGCAAATGAAATTTAAAGGTCAATATGCCCTTCAAAATACATTGACACCTTAAAACAATTTCTATATAGATTTTTCTCAAACTGCTGTATAATCTGTTTGAATCAGACTATCTGTATTCACTTACTCTTTTTATATCTAAGCAGTATATTAAAACTTTTTTTACATTCCTAGCTACGATTTCTAGTATGTGTATGTGTCTTATAATAAAGAAATGGACCATATTGATAATTAGATTTAGAGGTGGAAATTTGCCACAATTTAAGTTTCTGCCCAGGTGTCAACCTAGCAATCTGTAATCTGTTCACCTTCTTGTTAAATTTATTGTTTCCTTTCCTATGTAGAAGCAGAAGTTTGGGTTTTGGCTGAAATTTAGGTCCCTAAACATCTCTTCAAATGTCTCAAAATTATAGCATTATAATCCAACTTGAAATAAAATTCATACATAGAAAATGTGTTTATCACACACAAGGAAATATAGTAAAAGCTTATATTGCCAAATTTTTCCCTAAAAATAATGTTTTTGAAAATTATTAGTTTATGGTGAATAGACTCATACAAATCCCAACAACTATCAAAAGAAATGTGTCTTGGTAGACTTTATAGAGAAGATGACTTTAAATTGTCAACATTTTATTTAATTACAATAAAAACAAGACAAGAATTTAACCAGCCTTTCCCCCAGTGACTACTTCCCAAGTGAATTGCCTCTCCCAAAGGATCTTCTTCATCCCTCTCCAGAAGAGAAGAGGAGCAGGAAAATGTTAATGGTGCAGAGCCCCAATTCTTACTTCATGCATGTGAAATGCCCAGGATGCTATAAAATTACCACTGACTTTAGCCGCGCAGCAGTAGTTTTGTGTGTGGGATGCTCCTGTCCTCTGCCAGCCCTCAGAAGGAAAAGCAAGACCTACAGGATACTCCTCATGGAAGAGGCACTAAAAGCAACCTGAATCATGATGAATGGGATACTGTCCCAATAAACACATTTTGGATACCAAAAAAATAAATAAATAAAATAAGAATAATTTAACCAAATAAAGATGCAGACAGACACATGATATTTTCTGGATCACTGGTGATTATAAACTGAGGCTTAAATATGCTTATATTATGTAATGAGACTTAAAGGTCTCATTATATGCTTGCCAATTACCTGGGGGTTAAGAATCTTTGTTCTCTGAAATAGAACTCAATATAAGTTCAAATACTAATTGTGAAATTTAAAAGGAAAAATGATTAGGAATTGAAAGGATAACAAATTTAAAATTTTGATTCATTAAGTTGTACTGACTTTAAACAGTGTTAAACATAATTCAAAAACTGATTTGTTTTATTACTATATATGGCATTACCTTCACAAAATGTAACAGTAATATCATGATTAAATGTTCAAGCACTGCAGTGCTCTAAGGAATTAAAGGTTGCAATTCATTAGATTTAGTTTAGTGTACTATATGAAAATTAGTGAGAGCTGGGAAGGGAAAGAATGATGAAAAAAAATCAAGACTATAAGGTTAGGCCATCACACTTTTTACTGGCAATCTTTAGGGATTATGTCAATTTATTAAGCACAAAATACAGAATTTCCATTAGAATTATTCAACTGATCATGTTCATATGATTCTGAATCCCATCCTCATTTACTACAGAGTACTGAATTTTAAATTTCCTAAATTCACACTCTCCATACTGTAGTTGGAAATATTTATAGCTTTCCTCCTGAGTTTGTAGGTTTTCATTACTCAAAGAGAGATTATCCAGTCTTAAAATGACTGCCTCAATCTGAAAGTAAGTACATGAAAAATTTCAGAGTTACTTGTTTCGTATGTAGACTTTCCCTTCAATTTATGGTGTGCACACAGAAACATCATTTAACATCTCCAGAGGGGAAATTTACATATACTCGAAAGTGTAGCCTGGCTTTGTAGAATAGATGAGAATCTTTAGTAACTCCTTATGACAGTTTTTCAGTCTCTGATTTTAGCCACAACTGCACCTCTTTATTATAACACTTCCATTCCAGAACCTTACAATTAAGCTACTTCTTAACTATCTTCCTGAAAGTGTGGATATCAACATTCTCAGCTCTACTGACATTCAGTCACATTCCAAGTTCAAAATGCTTGTTGCTATGTATTGTCTTTCTTTTCTTAGTGCTTAAATGTTTTGCCAGCTTTTGTGGGTAGGTACCTATAGCTTCTTTCTAGGGCTATGCAATTATATCTTTTTTTTAATCTTCACTGTATTGACAAAGTTTCTGGAGAGGATGAAAACAGAAGATTGTGTTTAACCCACCTATTTAACTGGCTCTGCTGTTTTTTCAATCGATTTTTCATTAGAGAAAAATTTTCCCTAACTGTAGTCCTCGGCACATTGTAATGCTTTTCATTTCTCTCTTATTTCAAAGCCACAGAACTCTCATCTCCAAGGAGATGGACATGGCACCTCTGTGCAGTTTTCCATCTCAGCACCAATCACTGAGTGACTTAGATCATCTGGGACAAGCAGTGTTTCTTCTTGCAGCTACCAAAATAGGAACTTTATCTAAGCACTGTAGAAATCATCGTTTATGTGTACTAATGTCATGCAATTATTTCTCTTAATATGAAATGATTTAAACTTGAATATATAGAGAGAATCCATAGAATATTTTTCTAAGGAACTTTTTTCCTAAACACATGCTCTGTTCATTTCTGTTGGCAATTATCTTAGTTTAGTATCACACATTTGCAACTCTCTTTTTTGCTCTGAGAATCTGAGTGCTGCTGCTCTTTAAGAATAAGGAGATACTCATAATGCGATAATGAACCTCAGAAATGCATTAGCCGAAAACATTGCCTTAAAATCCCTCCTAGAAAAGTAATGATTACTGTTCAGCAAATACACTACTGAAACTTTATGGGAAAGTAGAAATTTCAAGCTCAGGATGGTAAACATATATATATATTTGTTAAATTGCTCTGCATGAGTCAAACAGAGAAATTTCTTTCCATTGGAGAAATTAAGAGATTGTAGTTTTAGGAAATGGGGAGTGTTTGGGAAAGGAGCCAGCAAGGTTGTGTTATTTTGTGTTAATTTGAACATAAACAAGATCATAAGCTCTAGTCCTGAATTCCTGGGAATAGAAAAGGAAAATGAGATCAGGGAAAAGTATAATCAGGACTTAAATTCTATTTTTAGTGTTTCATTCTTTGAAAAGAAATCTGAATTAAATACAGCAAAATGGTAGGATATATTAGAGTCTGTTAGAGTTAAGTATTCATGTTTTTGTACAGTTATGTATGTCTAAAATATTTTCTAATTTAAGTAATGAAAAAAATAACGCAGACTAATGCTTCTGATTTTAAAATCATGCCTATATTTCACCTTAGAGAACCAGACATCTCATTGGAAACTGATGAAAATCAACCTGAGCAGAAATTTCCTAAATCATGAGACCTAGTCTTAGAACCCATCCCAATGACTTTTCAAAGTTGATTTTTTATCTAAGAGGTAAGTTAAGGAGAGAAGAAATTAGAAAAGCAGAAAAGAAAAGAACTGGAAGTATCGTCCATTAGAAAAAATATAAAAATGAGTGTTATTATTATATTAGCAGATATTAGAAAATTGCAAAACAATCTTTTTTTCCCATTGCACCATGTTGTTCAAGGCAGGCTGGTTTTAAAACTCTGCTGCAGTTCCTTATCTTGTCCTAATGCCACTATGAATTTTGTTATTTTGTTTTGTATGTCATGTCTCACATCCCCATCTATTTATTTGCTGATCTTATTTTCTCATTAAGACCACAGAGTTGATAGGATTATCATTTAATGTGATTTATGCTTTGTTTTTGTTAACACAGAATTTCCTATATTTAACTGAGGACAGGAGGAACTTTTTAATTTACTTTTTAAACATGGAATCCCTCTTGTCATTCCACTGTACTGGTATTCCAAAGAATACACCTTGAAAATAATGGAGTAGATGATTCCCCAAGGTATGTTCAAGGGATAACATTAGATGATTCCATCATTTCTTTGAAATATTGTCCCTCTCTGTGCTGGTGGTAGATGCTCTGCTGCAGCTTATTAAACAGCAGATGCTTCGGTACCCTGCTGTCATCCAGGGAGCAGCTTTATTCTGTAGCAAGTGACACATCCAGATGGTGAACTGGATGCAGTCTAGCAAGCTGTTGATGAAATGACTCAGGAAGTGGTGTAAGGCATTTGTGGGCCGTCCAAATTTCATTCGAAATCAGACACGAACACCATGTTTTACACTTTCAAGTGGTTTGGAACTTAATGTTAAGTTTCAAGTGTGTCCTTTAAGCTCATAAAGGTCAGACTTCATCATAAACTATACATTTCCTCCATTAGAGTGTAGCAGATTTTGTGAAGCTATGTCATTTCTGTCTTACAAATAAAAAATTGCCATATTTAATGCACTAATGATATGTGACCTCTTGCAGCTTATCCACATGCTTCTAACTACTCTGTGAATCAAGTTAGATTTGCTCTCTTTTGCTTTTGTGTACTTTCAAATAAAATGAATTATCGTTTATGAATACTTTCCCAACTTATTTTCCATTTTAAAATTATGATTTGAAGAAGGATAAGATTCGATGGCATATTATATCATTTGGGTTCAGGTGTTAAGTCATTGTCCTTATAGAAAGAATAACAGGGAGTAGAAACAATCTGAAATTAAAGAAAACATTGAATGTGATCACTATCACATATGAAAGCACAAGATAGCATTATTTTAGAATCTCTGCAATATGTATACCCATCTTTCCTACTTTCTCTCTACTTACTTCAAAGGAAAAGTATTCTATGATTGTTTCATTGAAATCACTTGTCTAAGTAATTTATATCATATTATATCCATGCAACCTCTAAGTGCATTATTCTAGATCATAATTCCAAAGGATTCAGATAAAATTAACTACTTTGATCCTGTAATTCGGCATAAGAATTTGCCTTTGGTAAATTTCATGATTCAGTTACATAGTATCTGATACAAAGTGTCTTATTTCTTGATAAATGAACCATGAAACTATAAGCTTTGCTCTAGAGAAACGCTTTAACTAATGTTCACAACTTACCAGGACATTTGCATTGGTCATATTATCAGAAAACATATTATTCCAAATAAGGCAGTTTAAAGCAACAAACATTTTATTTTCTGTTTCTGTGTCTCAAGATCGTGACCATGGTCTTGATTGACCTTCTAGCTTAGAGTTTTAATAAGCTAAAAGCAAATTTTTATTAATCCAGTCTCTTCTTATGGCTTATGTGCTGCTGTTAAGGCTCAATTTCTCTCCACAGATTCGCCTAAAGACACATCAACTGGGCTTCTCCTTGGGTTAATGATCCAGAAGAACGAGAAAGAAAAGTCTTTTTATAGCATAATCTTGGAAACTACTTCCCATTGCTTCTGACACATTCTATACCTCAGAGGAGAGTTTACAAGTCCTATCCATACTCAAGAAGAATTAATCACACAAAAATAGAGACACCAGAAAGCAATCAATGGTCATCACTTTCGCTCCGAGAATGGCAATTCCAATGTTTCTACATTAAATGATTAAAGCAAACAGTATTTAGGAGCCTATTAAGTATGTTTTTTACTAGTTTTCAAAGGAACATTGCATAATAGCATGATATAGGTTTAAGGTGTACATCATTGTAAATGACATCTGTATATAATATGTTAAGTTTGTCACCAACAGTCCAATTCTACCCTTTACCATATAACTGACCCTCCTTTTTTGATTTGTCTACATGCCCTATCCCTTCCCTCTGGTAACTTCGAATTTGATTCTATAACTAAAATATATTTTTGCTTGATTTGGTTAATTTATTTCTTTTATCTCTATACCAAATATGATTGAAATCATAAGATGTTTGTCTTTCTCCTTCTGACTTAGCTCACTAAACAGAATTCCTTCTAGGTTCACACAAGTGTTGCAAATGGTATGATGTCATACTTTTAATAGCTGAGTGGTATTCCACTGTGTATATAGATCAAATCTTTTTAAAAAATATATGTTTATTGCATTAACTTTAATTTATAGAGTAAGTTTAGATGTGCAACTTCACCTTTCATAAAATATGTGACACACCACACCCACCATCAAATTAATTACCAATAGTCTTCTACCATTGTCCATTGGACTCCCACCACCACATGATCCGAATTGCCACCCTTTTCCCTCTTGTAAACTTAGTCCTCTTTTCAATGATCAAGGTCTGCTTTTTGTTTTTTCTATTTACTTCTTTACATTCGCCTATGAATGAGGTCATCTGGTATTTGTCTTTCCCTTTCTGACTTACTTCATTTAACATAATTCTTTCTAGTTCCATCCATGTTGTTGCAAATGTCTGGATTTCATCTTAGAGGGCTATATAGTATTCCACTATGCATATATGCCACATCTTCTTTATCCAAATATATGTCAATGGGCATTTAGGTTGTTTCCAGTTCTTATCACAAATAATGTTTCAGTATATATGGAAATGCATATCGCTTCTAATTATTTTTTTCCAGGAAAGTACCCAAAGATAGCATAATGAGATTATACATAATTTCTATTTTCAAAGAGCAAAATATTCAGGCATTCTTGTCTTAGGAGTATAAAAGTATACTAAACAGAGTCTAAAAACCCAAAACTTCTAGACGATATTTCACTTTTATGTAAATTACTCTCACTGCAATGCTAAGAGAGAATTTGTTTCACAAAATTCTACACTGGGAATTATATACTGCTCCTTCTCTGAGGAGATGTAACTGACTCCAAAGAAAACATTTATGTATTTACCATTATATATGACATATATATTTATTGAAAGTTACTGAAATAATATCTGATACCTTTATAATTATCTACTACCTTTAATGTCGTGAGGCAGAAGAAACAAAACAAGCAATTATTATAACGCTCTAAGAGGTTAAAAACTTTTTAGCACTTATTTTATAATTCATTATACAATGTATTTTTTCAAAAATTTAAAGATTTGTGTCAGTATTAGCTTATTATATTTAATGATTTCATGTACAATAGAAGAAAACACTTTTGTTCCTCTAAGCAAAGAACAATAATAGAGAAATTTTTAACTTAACTCTGATACGTAAAATATAAACAGCGAGCTGATTATCACAAATCTACCTATGCTGCTATCTTTTGGAATATATTTTTGCTATTAGAGTTAAGATTGTCGCCATTTAAAAGTTTCATCATTAAACTTATTTTATATAAATTCAAAAGAACTAATGTAAAACGATTTACAGTAAAAAAAAAACTTCAGGCAATTTATAAATTTTTATATTTTCTGTTGATACAATCTATCTATAAAATAATTCAAAAGATTAATTATAAGAAGTATGTAGATAATATTAGTTGTCTCAAAAGTCATTTTCTAAAATCAATACAGCCTCCCACATGAAAGACTGACACCCCTTTTTCAAATAATCCTAATTATCATCTCATATCTAAAGATTGAAAGAGTAACCTATTTGGATCAATATTTCATGCTAGATACTATTAATAATAGCTAACCACATCGCCAGCTTTTGTTTGTTAAGCTGACATAGAAAATTAGCTCTGCTTTTCCTTGCTTATGATTTGCATGTGCACATGAACCATATGGCAGTAATGATCAGATGAAAGAATAATAAACTTAAGCTAGAGAAATTGAGATTGTTTGAAACAACATATCATTTCAAAGATATAAAACCCTGATGGTTAAATCCTTTTCCTCTTGCTCCTTGCATGAGCTGTCTAATGCATTTATTTCTGTCTACCTTTATTGGGGAATCTGTCCATTAAATTAAACCATGGAAATGCAGGGCAGATGAGTCTTCGTTCGGGGAGCTAATAAGCCCACTAAGTCATGAACAGTACATCAGACGAGCTGTAGTTTTTCACCTTTCTTACACACCTGGGAGGCATTACACAATTTTTTCTCTGAAGGGGAATTTTTTCCTTGTCCAGAGGAAATACTTTTCTTACACAGGCTCTAAATAATGAGCCACTTTAAGGTAATGCTGCATAGAGGGACCGGTGTGGTAGAAGTGCATCACAGGATGTGTGCTGTTAGAAACCCAAGCTTATTACTTTGATGTACCAAATGATGCCACAACTCAAAGATTCCTAAAGCTCTATCTGTTTGTCATGCAATGAGGTATGTGACAAATAAAGACATTCTAATATAGCCTTGCTGCCTTCATATCAAGGCCTGTATGAACTAGAAACCTGCCTCCAATAAAAAATTCTTGAGACGTACTTGCATGAGTTTGAATCCTTGGGGAGATTATAAATATGTCCTTATTGCATGAGAGGTTAGCTTTAATAGCACATTAAATGTAGTTAATAAGAAAGTTATTCTGTCAATGCATTTAAAACGTTAAGAGCAGAACCGTCAAATGGAGAGAAGCAAGAGATGAAAATGAGAATATCAGCTATTTAATACCAAACAATAGTGATATATTCAAATGTGTATGATATGACATATGTATCTGCAAAAATCGAATACTACTAATACAATATGAATAGGAAAATAAGTAGCAATTATTAAGATATATTTTTCTTTTTTTTAATTGTTCAAAGATGCATTTTGACAAATTACTTGTTTCAAATAAGAAATTTCCCTCACTATTAAGATAATCTGAGGAAATGTGTGTTTTAGAGAAAAATAAACTTTTTCAGGTAAGAATTAAGTAAATTGGAATTTTTTAAATGTCTTTTTCTAATGAAATCTTTTTTTTTAATTTTTGTGATATTCCGAACTGATGACTTCATATAATTACGTGAAATGACTGTAAGACTTTTCAATAAATCAAGTTAAAATAACTATAACAGTGAGAAGAGCTATGAATGAATTTTTATTAGCTACTGCCTCTGATTTTTTGTGAATTACAGATCAAATTCTGAGCAGGATTAGAGAAAGAAGGGAAGTAGAAAATTAAACACATACAACATTAATCTGTATATTTCCAACATTAAACATCTATCTTATATGCTCACTTCTTCTATTTATATTTTAGAGATCCATTTTAAATTAAGCACCAATAAAATGATAATGCTGATGGATAGCATCTGAGTTGAGAAAAAAGTTTTGAATTGAGTCAACATGCATTTTACAGAATTAAAGACCTGCGTTTTTCTGAAAGTAATTAGCTTATCTTTTTAAAAACAAATTTCAAAATTCTATAGATGGGAATAGATTTTAAACTGAAATCATTTCACCAGAATCAGATTGAATTCAACAGTCCTCAGCATTCTAAGAGGTTAAGGGAAAAGTAAATAAAAAATTTTATAAAAATTAAAATAAAATCTGATTACAAAAATAAATCAATGTATTAAGTAATATTGAACACTGTTAAGATTATATTGATAATTATCCCAGTTGCACAATTAATTTTCCTCATAGACAATTACAAAGCACTTTATAAAACTTAATCTAGCATAGATGTATTGCCTTTGGGAAAAATGGCATCAAATTGGGGAAGAAAGAAATACTTGAATGATATCCAAGTAAATGATCAGTGGTGAGTAAATATCATGTGCCAAGAAGTAGTCTGTAGTATGGAAGCTGAATCACTAGCTGGCAATATATCTACTAACTGAGTAATATATTTACTTGTCCATCAATTCTGTTTATTAAAAAAAATTGGTATAGGGTTCAAGCAACAAATAAACTATTGGTAAATTCATGAACTTAAACCAGAGCAAAGACCAGATCTAGCCAACTGTTTTAATAGAGTTTAATTCTTCTATTTCACTGAAGATATTATGACTTTCTTAGCATTCATTATCTCATTTTAAAAATATTTTTAATTAAAAATGCAAGATAGTTATAGCTCTAATTTGTAGGGACCCTGTTGTCTGTAATAAGTTAGATAGAGTAATTGATTGCCAATTTGTATTCATAGAAATTCCAAATTCATTCAAAACAGAATTTGATACTTGCTGGAAAGTGTCTTTGAATTTCAAAATTTTACACAACTGATTTTCTTAATCCACTGATAATATTTGTAAATGTCAACGATGTTTAGTGTATTTCATTAAAGTTTGTTTTCTTTTTATGTCTTGAGAGAAAATAATTCCCTAAAAAAGTACTTTGAGAAACAGCAATCTGTAGATATTGCTTCCTAATAAAAATAATGATAAAGTATACTCAAAATAGCTACTTAATATTTAAAAAAATAAAAAGCAAATAATAAAATATGCAAAAGGATTAAACTTATGACATGTCATTGCGATACAGATTTAGATCCAAAAACAATTAAATAGAAAAACTAAAAATACATTGTTTTAAGTAAGTAGAATGTTTTTTGTTTAGTTTTTCTCTCTCATAAGTATTGAGATCAGGAAAAGTCAGATGACTCTGCTGCAGGAATTTATAGGGTCTCAGATTCAATTCAAATCTTTGCTCAGCATTGCCAAAGTGTTATACTCATCTGCATTGTTGAATATAGCTCAACACTTTTCATATTGCAACCTGTGGAGGGAGAAAAGGCAATTCAAATAAATCTGATTTAGCTTGTGAGTTGGATATTAATTTTCATATTGCACAGAAAAAGAAGTCATAACTGCCACAGAGGTTGGAAAATGTCGCGACAGTCATATGCACAGCATAAGTGTACATTAGATGCAAGTATGGACCTAAAAAAAGAGAATAAATGGACCAAAATACATGTGCTCTCCTTGTTTCCATGTGTAGACTCATTCCACAATTTGCTGCACCTTGTTCAGGTTAGGATCTCTTACAGAAATATAATCCTCTCCATCAACTCAAAATATGACTCTTTGAAGTCTGGTAATCTCTAAACGAATAGCAATTTATATGACCACTCATCACCCAGAATGCAGTAGAACATTATATCAATCATCAGCGAATTGCTGGCTTTGGTAGTTCAGATGTCTTGTTTGATTTCCTTTACAATAAAATGTTCTCAATACAGACACACACACACACACACACACACACAAAAGTTTTCACCTTATTTCATGTCCGTGAGTTTTTTGTTAAAATAACCATACCCAAAGATTTCCACTAGACACATACCTCAAACCTGCCAAGTCTCTTTATTAATTCTGGGCTAGATCCATCCACTCTTCAAGGATGTAATGGCAGGTAAATTGAAGATACTCTGAAACAATACACCTGGTAACACCTTCAATCAAAGCCTCACTACAGACCATCTCTTTATACCTAAAAAGTTTAATTTAGAGCCTTTGAAGATAGGTTGAAATTGACAATTTCATCTTCAGCTGTTTAGGATTAAAAAAAAGCCATGATAGGTGTGCCCTGACAGAGTAGGCTTGGGTCTGCCACATCTAGCTGGACGTTATCCATCTGCATCCTAAGGACCCAGGCTAACACCTGGAGACCACGAGGAACAACCAAGATGAGTAACAAAATAAAATAAATGAAAATGCTTCCTCCTCCTCTCTTTTCCTGCCTGACTGCCAAACTTATCTTCATTCCTGTCTGCTCCCCTCTCTTAAAAAAAAAAAAAAAAAAAGCAGTTGGTATTTTAATGCTTTTAAAACCCCTGTTATTGGCTGCTTAGTTGGTATGATTGTTGATTATAGGTCTCTCTTAGGAAGCCTATATTTTCTTCTATATGGGGCTGCAAAAAAAAATCATTTCTTCCTCATCTTTATAAACAAAGTTATTGCTAAAATAACAAAGAGCAGTCAACCTTATCTTTAGTCTGAATTTTTCTAACAAGTTTCAGTAAAGCTACAGACTTGGTAAGCATATGGTCTGCCACTGAAATAGTCACAGGTGATAGCTTACAAGTGTTCTGTCATTTCGTAATATGAATCATTATTTTTTCAGCCAAAACATTCAAGACTTCCCCTTTCACCTTCTTGTAGCAATACCATGACACATGATCGGGAATCTTGTTTAACAGGACCTCACTTCCAGGTATCCTTTTCTGTATTACAGATTAAGCTGATTGCAAGTAAAGTACAGAATACATTAGTTTATCTTCTGCGCTTAATTTTTAAAGGAACATTGCATCATGACATTATATAGGTGTAAGGTGTGTGCCATTGCAAATTAACACCTGTAAATAATGTATTAAGTTCACTAATGTCATTCCAGCTCAGAATAAATTAGTTAAAATAGGAATTATTTCTCTCACACATGGAGTTTGAGAGAGGTTCAGACTGAAAAGTAGCATGCTTCTGTGAATCCTTCCTATAAAATCCTTAGCTCTGTGTCTTCCTTCCTGTGAGGGCTTTCTTATGAAGAACCCAGGTTCTTTCCACTTTACTGCCCTGTTCTTCCCTACATTATTGATTTCATCTATCCATCCAATAGAAATCCTTTTCAAGTCGTGTTTCTGCCTATGGAAACAGAGATATCTAAATAAGGACTGACTACCATTTTTTAAAAAGATGTTTAAATATTCCCCTGGTTACTTCCACTATCCATGAGCACTCTGACCTCACTTACTTGCAGAGAACACGCCAGATGGATTCTGTTATAGGGAGATGTTGAGCAAAATTCTTGGGTTATTATCAGCAGACTACTTCAACTATCAGTCCTTTCAAAGACTGCCTTAGTTGCAGAATCACTCAGTCTAAAAAAAGGTTTTAACTTGGGCAACCCATGTGTAATGACTAATCCATAAGGACATAGTGTGACTCCTTTACCAAAGTCAAGGGTAATTTTTAAAGCTTGTTCAGTTTTCAGAACCAGCCATGGGCTTAGCAAAGCCTGGGCTGGAGTGTGACTTCGCTCTAACCACTCTTACTGGCTCCCCTGCTTCCACAGATGTTGAACTCAAGAGCTCTCCTTAACAAACACCCTACAGATTAACTCTGCTTCAGAATCCACGTCTCCTAGGAATTTGATAACCAATAATGATAAGATGTTTGATTTGGTCAACAAATAAAAAAAATTATTTTTCTGTAATATAATTAGTCACATCAGGCCAAATATAATAGATACCCCTCTACATGCCTTCACCTGATTCAGATTTCCCACCAATATAGCACTTTTTTCCCAAACAAGGAAGTTATCTTCTGTAGTCTCCTGATGACTAGTGTATCAAATGCATAAATAAGACTGATAAAATATGTGACATTAATCATTTCAGTATACCGTTCCATGCCTCCTTAGCATAATACTTGTTCTATCTGTATTTCAAAGCTACTACCTGACAGAAGTAACCAGACTCCTCTCATTACTTCATTACAAATTCATGTCCATTCAGCAGGCAATGGCAATACTCTGATTCTCTCTGCATCTATTTGTAAATACTAGTTTTCATTTAAATGGCTCGCGCCAACACCAGTACATCATATATCCCTAGTGACTAAATAAGGAAGCCTTTGGTCAGTGTAATAAGAAATGCTTATAAAATCAATGCACATACAAAAAATAACATGAGGTCTATGAGGGCTCCACGAGAGCAGGAGGATTTAGACTGCTCCTTTCCCTTCTAAAAACAAAAAAGGAATGGACTACTAGAGGGATTGTCTTAGGCACAGGAATGACTTTTTCTCTGAAACAATGAAGAGATGCTCCCAGAACAGGGGGACAAAGGTGACAAATTCCTGCCATATGGAAGATAAGACTTCACTCTGATTTGCTTCTGCCATTTCTATCCTGCCATTGCAACTCTTTTTTTTTTGTTTGTTTTTGTTTTTGTTTTTTTGGATGAAGACCAAATGAAGGCCAAAATTTTAATACATTTTACATTACATAAATTACCATAGTATTTTTTGCTGTTTTGACCTTTTCAGAATTCTTTCTATAATTTGATTGGGCAGTTATTATACTTGCTTTCTGTTTACAACATTTAACCTGAAAGGAAGAGAGATATTGAGCCAAACAAGCAAAATACTAAAATAACACAGAGACTTAATTAGAGGTATAATGGGCTGCAAGTGAGAGGACTGAAATGCCAGGAAGTCTGAATCTGCCTTGTGAATTTCTTGATTGACAGAGACAGCAAGAGGAGTGAAAGCAATAAGTAAAGTAAAGACAATTATTGGAATTATTTAAAGGTCATTTACATTAACATTTTCGCTAATACATTAGATGCAATAATAAAAATGTTTTACAAATAAATCCACAATTGATACATGTGAAATGTACCAAAGTTACAATAGGCTAGCTTTGGGTAAATAAAATTTGGCACAACAAAGTGCAAGTCATCAGATGACATTTCTTGAGTGTCTAAAATGTATGACAGATTCATTTAGCAACTGAGAACAAATACGTACAATGCATGTTTCAAACACTTTATACATCATCTCAGGTTAAAATTGCAATGAATATGTACTGACAGAAATCCAGACAAGTGAGTGATTTTCCCCGAGAGCATTCAGCAACATGAATGAAGAAGTAGAAGTGATGGACAGCTGAAGTGATTGAGAATTGAACTTCAGGTAGCAGAAAAATTAAAGAACAAGGAAGTAGACACACCCTGGTGGACCAGCAGTTATAGGTCAATCACCTCCAAAGGGCACAGGTCACATACCCCCGGGTTCAATTCTCAGGTCCTGGGGAGCAGCAACCAGTGTGAACAACTAAACAAAAATAAAATAAAATGTTTCCTCCTCCTCTCTCAACTTGTCTGCCTGCCTACTTGCCTTCATTCCTTCCTGTATCTTTCCTTTATATATTAAAAATAAATAAATAAGAGAACAAAGAACAAGTTGAGGCTGTAAGTAGAAAGCTGGTGTTAGTGAATTTGGGGTATACGATGAAGGGATAGAGTATGTGAAGAAAAGGTAGAAAGACACAGGGAACAGAGAAGAGAATATATGATGTTGAAAAGGATGAATCAGAGACTAGTTTGGAGCTGAGAATAATAGAAATGCTGTGAAATTAGTTTTTGCCTTTCTAATGTTGAACAAAAAGGTGATATGAAGCTAATGAACTAATAAGATATTAGTTGATTTTATCTTTGTCAGCATAATAGAGAAAGGTAACTATATCAAAGTCTGTGGCTCTTAATTTTTGAAAGACCAAAAACATAAGCTAGTCAGACAACTGGCTTCAAACTACATATTCTATATTTTCTAGATAATATTTCTACATTCTATATTTTCATCAATTACATAACATATTTTCAGTTTGTTATAATCTACTGGATATGCCAACTACCTTTGTGAAATAATGACGCTAAAAGTAAAAATATTATCATAAATTAATTCCCCCAACATATCCATACTTACACAAATTAGTACTATATTTCAAAGTAGACTTCAGTCTAATTGCAAAGAATATTCATGTTTGAATGATTTTGATGTCTCTGTTTGATGTTATTTATAAATAATTGATTCACCATTCTCAAGCTAATCAATATAGTCTTATGCTGTAAAAGAAAAATTCAAAATAAGCTATTAATCTAAAGACTATTCTCTAAATTTGGCTGCCAGAAATTTCAATTTCCTGCACCTCTAAAAATAATCCAAAATATATTCTAGCACTCTATGTAGCATGATGGTAGAGTAGTTACTCTTAAAGAACTTTCGACCAAAAAAAAATCTGGTTAAAACTAATAATATTATGTGCTAGCAGACTTCTAAGAATTGAGGGAATCTCTTTCCATGCATTCTATTCTAATAAAATAATAATTGAGGTTCCATTTCATGGGCAATATGGTAGACACAGCTTTTCTACTCCTTTCTGTAAGGAGTAGAACTTTCACTGTCCTGAACCTTATATATAAAACAAACAGAAGTATGATCTGAAAATATGGAGGGAAAAGGGCAGACCAGTTATAAATGAGACCCAAGGAACAGCAAGGCGGTGAAGTCCCCAGATTTTCCTTTTTGAGTCATCTATATCCAAAATTTGGAGGTGGAGAATCTAACAACTCAGCATGTCAATGCACATAGGCTTAAAAAGTCCTAATAAAAGTGTGCTCTTTCTAGCTAAGAGAGAAAAAACATGCAATGGGAAGGACAATACACTCTGCTCTTATTCTGCCAAACACCAAAAGGGGTTGGGGGAGGAATAACTGTGGTCACACTCTTAAGAGCAAAGTGTTTAAGCCTACACTTTCATTCTTGCCAGGAATTTAAGAGGCTGTTGTCAGAGAGTCTAGAAGACTTATCCCTTCCAGTGCATAAACATCTGCTCCAATCTGACAATATCAAGAACCACACCCCTTTCCTGCTAGAAAGAACCAAATGAGATTTCTAGTACTAAAAACACATTTCTTTTATGTGAGGTAAATATTCATTTGATAACTTCAACAACAGAATCAAAGGTATAGAGGAAATATCAGTGAATTTGAAGAGAAAACTATAGATATTTATTATTTTGGTAGGGCAGATGAAAACAGAATGAAGATTAGCAGAGGTCCTTTACCAACAGAAATATATATGATAGCAGATGTGCCATTTTGCATTTTAATTAGAGTCCTGATACATAGACTATGAATCAATTCTTAGCATATATGTTGTAGACAGTAGAAATGCTCAATAATAATGTATAGTCAAGCCTCATTATTCCCAGTTCTCATCTGTGAATCCAACTACTTGATAAAATTTATTTGTAATCCCAAAATCAATACATGTGATCCTTCATGATCATTTGAGAACATGCTCAGCATGTGTGAGTGACCTGATATCCTTATTCCCCACTGAGAGGACGCAAATTGCTTCACTGTATTCTTGGTCCAGTGTTCCTCTCAGACTAGAAACAAGGGAGTAGCAAAGTGAAAGCCAAAATCTCCACTTCTAGGGTGAGGATTGCATCCTAACTTTGGAACCTGTCACTAGGGAAAACTCAGGCACTCACTTAACAGTTCTGCACCTCATTTTCCCAGTTGCAAAATAAAGAAAATAGAGTCTGCCCCAATGAACAGCTTTTTGGATTTAAGAGTACAATAGATGTCAATTATGCATATCTCTATGCACATATTTTCCCTGAGGTAATGTTTTGGTATTTGTGGATTCCAGTTTTGACAACTTCACAGAACATAACCACTGTGCTAACTAGAATGGACTGTGTATTTCCTCTCATTTCAAAGTTTTATGTAGGGAAAGAAAAATTCCATATGCTGTTGTGTGATAGATTATATAGATTATAAAACTGTTTCATTTTGAACAAGTATCTTCCAAGTTAACATGAAAGGTTGACTATGTTAGTTTTTACTTGCTCCCCATACCCATGAAGATAAAAGCTAAGAAATAAACATCAGATATAAAGAAGGAAGAAGTAAGATGTGTGAGCCAAATGTGAGGAGATGTATCTAATGAAAGGTTACGATTTAAAGAAGGAAAACTAAAAGTAACTGAAGCAGTAAAGACTCATGATCTCCTCCTTCCTGTCAGCAATCAGCCCCCTCTGATTGGACATACAACTGCCCAGATCTGACTACCTTTCTCAACATCCCTTGCAGTTGCATGTGTTAATGGAGATATTGTGATTTGAATGGGAATGAAACTAACTTATGTGACTCCCAGATCATGTCCTTTGAGAAGAAAGCTCATTATGTTTGTTTGTTTGTTTATTTTCCATTTGGCAACAATTTCAATGTAGTGCTAGTGGCCCAACCTCCACATGCAGATGAATAAACAATGGTAAATGGTGACAGAACAATTGGTAAAAGAAAACCAGGTCTCCACAAGTTCTAATTGTAGAGTTACGACTCATTTTTAACAGCCCTCCTGTTTCCTAACATTGCTGAAGGACAGATTTTTAATTTAATGCATGACATCCTGGAATGTTCCAGATGTATCTTGAAAAATCTCACTAATCTACCAGGGTTCCCATTCATACTGATTTATTACAATCTTCTGGCACTATTGCTTATCTATACTCTCACTTGGATACAGTCACAGGTCTGTCCCTGTCAGCAAAAATAAAAGAAGAAAGAAAGGGATGGAGGGAGGGAGGAAGAGAGGAAGGGAGGGGAAGGAAGGAAACAAACAAACAAGCAAAGGCTTTATTTTTGGAGTTCTACCAATTCTTCAATCAGATCCCTTGGTTTGATTTTCAACAGAATGCAGTAACTGCGGAAAAATTTTCTTAAGATTTGTGATAGAGTCTGGTTTTGATAGCCTACCTTAAATCTCCAAAGTCGTAAAACAGTTGTGGCACATTATTAAATGATGAATTATCATTGACCTAATACGGATCAACTGCACTCACTTTATACATACATTGTAGGTGAAAACAAAAGTATGACATCATTGAATTAAAGGGAACATTAATACCCTATTATAAAGAGCACTACACTGTTTCTTTCAAACCAGTGGATTCCAAAATCTCACCCTGCAGATTGATTTTGCAGATCAATTTTGTCCGGTTGTTTCAGCTTAAGTTTCTTTTACATTGTGACTCTCGCTAAGGCTTGCATACTGATGCAGTGATGGTGGTTGTATCCCAGGCAGTGAGAGGGAGATAAAAATAAATGTGCAGCAAGGATACAGAAAAAGCAAATATAAATTTCACTATGAAAATAGTCCAAAATTGACAAGATATGACATGTAGGCTTGAATTTTGCATTGCCTACTGCAGTAGAAATGATGAAGACTGCTTCATCCTTAACTTAGGAGAGGTGAGACCATCACTGTTTCTATGGTCATATTCTCTTGTGGTAAGAAAAATAGAGAAGAAAAGTGGGAATTAATGAACTGAGATGATTGCATAAATTTGTTTGAACAGCATAAATTACAAAGCTTTAATATAAATTCTGAACATTGCTCTTAGAATTATATTTTAGTTTTATTGTTAGAATTTTAGTCATATGTGGATTCATAGAAGTTATTTTCCTTAAATATTCTATATCATAGAAATTTACATACATTTTCTTTCATCTTTGCTAGAACTTTAATACAAGTATCATCTCCAATACATCTCCAATATAAAGACACCATAGCTGACACTGCAATGAAATCATATTCCATATTAGATCATCAGTGTTGTAGTTTCATCCTATGTTTGTTAGTTTAAATCCTAAACTTTTTCTACTACACTGAGAATTCAATAAAATCAAATTGCTACTTGCTCATTGCTTTGTAGTGTTAGAAAATAGTCACAAACACCTCTTGTTTCCTTTAGAATTTCTTAGTACTTTTATTTTAAAAGTAAGAAAGCTGAAGTTCAAAGAAAAACATCATACAGCAATTTACATTTGTAAAAAAGGAAATCCATCTATATCTAATCTGACAATTCAGTTAGTCACCGCAAGAACGCCAAGAAACAGAAACATTGTTAGAATGTGACTCAACTGTATATAATACATCACATTGTGCTGTATTATTCACTTATGCCTGTTAACGATTATTCTGATTAATTTGTTTTTCCTATGAATGAAGGAAGACAAAAATATGAAGGGTAATCACGATATAGACTTTACTAGGAAATTATTCCACTTAATGGAAAGACACAGAAAACCATAGTAACTCATATTGCTTCTGTTAACCTGAAAAATAAACGGTCAAATGAGAGGTAATTCAACATTTATTTAGAATTAAAGATTTGCAATCTGGGACACACAATTTCAGGTACAAACCAAAAATGTGTCCTCAAAAGGGATTAAGTTTGGAGGTTTATGGGAAGAAAAGAGGAAGATGAGATAAGTGGCTAAAAGCAGAGTTACTTAGTATTGACAGGCTTAAACTATTTTTGTCTGTCCATAACTAGTTACTGTTCTATCCTCTGGCAAAACTCCATCATCATCAGTCTCTGTGATCAGGCTGTCTCTTCTTGAGTTGGGTTCTCAAAGGTTGGCGAGACGACCAAAGTCTGACTCTGTCCTGGGGCCCATGGACCCATCAAAAACAGACAATAGGCAGTTTTCCACCATACCAATTTCTCTGTGTCTGTTCTTCACACTTAAAAAGGAGTCTCTGCAAATTCTTTTGCAACAATTATTAAATCAGTTTTCTGCTGCATTAATAGAAATGTCTAGATGTAAAAAGATGGTCTGTGGAAATGCTATAGCTGTTTGGGGGGTTATATGTTCAAGTATGACTATATCCTCCAGAGGCAGACAGACCAGGGATCTAAATTTTAAACAGCCATCTACAAACTAAAAGACTTAAGCGAAGTCAATCTTTCTGATCTCTGTTTTCTAATACGTAAAGCGGAGATAACTAACTGGCTTGAAAAATGGAACTATTCAACTTGTGTTGAAGCAACATTTGCTGTGGACTTAGGTGTCTTGTTCTAAATTCCTCAACACCCGGAGGTTCTGTAATTTAATATTTTAAATTCCTATTTTATCATTTATATATTTCAGAAAAGGCAGGCTGTTCATGCATTTTACCATAACTTCTCATCGTATTCCCATAAAGTTGAGCACTAATCAGGTTAACTCTGAGTTGCTAACTAATTAATCTGAAAATGCTAAATACCCAAATGAATTAAATACTTGTTTTCATCATGAGTTACTAAAAATGAAGAGCGGTTTAAGGTTGTGGAAAACATTGATTAATTATCTATCAAAAATAAGAGTCCAGGGATATTTGAGCTGTGTGCATTTCAATGGCAGACTTTAATTTAAATCACCCAGCTATGCTATTTTATGATTGAGGCTACACAAAAATGAGCTCCCTACTCTAAGAAAGAGGTAACAGGAGACAGGAGCATGACCCCATTCCCCATTTCTGAGGCATCATGTGAAGTGTATTGCTGTGAAGTGAGCAAACAAAACCACATATGGGGAGAGGCAACAGCTGTCTCCATAAAGGCGTTGGCCTCCTGCTGCCCTCCATCCCTGAGGCAGCCATGGTGGTTGACGGCAGCCTGCCATGCTATATTTTATTGCTTCATTGACTGTGCTGCAAATGCTGATGACAGTTTACCAGCATCAAAGAAAATTATGTGATTTACTCAAGTTCCTTTGCTACCATCCCAGATTCTTGCGTGTCCTTGGTTAAATGGTGCCCTTGTAAAATTGCAAGACAAAAAATAAACCGTTTCCCCCTTAACCAAATAGATATAGTGCTGTGATATGAAATTACTGAAAAAAAAATATGATTTGGGGAAATTACAGTTCCTTGTTTAGTATGTATTGTGCATGCCCTACAGCCTTCCCTAACCAGTAGCTCCCAATTTCATTTAAATTGTAATGATTTCCTTTAAGGACAATTAAGTTGCCTAAGAGCAGTGCATGCATACTAATAAGACGGAGGCAAGGCTCAGTGTAGAAGAGAGTAATAACTGTTTATTAATATGATAATTAAGTGTTAATGCCTAGCAACCTAATGATATCTGTTAAATAACTTACTTTTGGAGCCAAATCCTGGCAAATGGAATTCTATTAAAAATAACAAAATGCAGTGAATATAAAAATAAATGATGCTAATCTGCCATTAAATCACATATATTTTCTGATTTGCATCTCATATAGGAGAAGTTTCCTATTCTCTCTTTTCTACCAAATATGCAAAACCAGCATAATTATCCATGACCATTTCAAAGTTTTCATGCTCCTGGATGTTTACATATATTCAAAGGGAAGGCAAAGGAATAAAAGATAGATAAAGATGGATGTAATTTTAGAATATCCTTTTTACAATGATCTTCAAAGCATGCATAGTCTGAATTTTCAACTTATTTTAAGAAAATGATACATCAAAATGTATCATCAAATGTAACATCAAAATTTTAAAATTTTCTAATTTTAGCATTCTCCATGCTCAAATTATCTTTTATCTTTTCACAGGCTACTCTATAAATAAGCAATACTTCCAATTTCCCCAGTTCTATTGTTTCTCTTTTAAAATGGTACTTTTAAGGGCACACCCTGGTGGCCTGGTGGTCTAAGCACACCCTCAGAGGCTGTCCCACATACATCCCAGGGTCTCTAATTGAAGATCTGGGACAAGGGGAATCAACTATGTGAGCAACTAAGTAAAAATAAATAAGGAGCTTCTACCTCTCTTCTTGCCTGTCTACTTGCCTTCATTGCTGCCTGCACCTTTCTTTAAAAAAACAAAAAGTAATCTATTAATCTATTATGATTACAAATTAGTGAGATATATATATATATATATATATATTTTCGAGTGTGACTAGATAAACAACCTTAATTTAGCAGAGTTCCAGTCCGTAATAATTCTTGAGAAACAAATAATAAACTGCCATTTTTCTCACAAAATAGTTATCAGAAAATTGGTTCTGCAAGTGTGAGGTCATACTTCTTTAAACATAATGCACAAAACTGTCATGTATTGGTTCTTTCTGGAAGTTTTTAAACTACTTTCAGGGTGAAATGAGACACAACAGTAACTTACTCATTGAGTAATTTTTTTTGGTCTCTGATCTACAATCTGAATCCAACAATTGCAGGAGAAAATATTCCATTCAAAGCTATAAGCTTGAAAATCTTTTTTCTTTTTTTTTTTTTTTTTTTTTTTTACTTTCCCTCTCCTGGACATCTCTTGCTTACTGTGCTGCTGTTCATGTGGTAAAATGTGTACAAATTCCCTAACTAGAATCCTTTGAAAAAAAACAAAATGGCTGATAAACTTCTTTTCAAAGAATGATGTGTATGACAGATGATGGAAATGAAGTCCAGTGCTTAGTGGTATAAATAAAAATAAGAATTGGTGATATTCATTGTATTTAATCACAAAATATTCTTTAATAGCTATAGAATGGCATTGGAGACTAAGTCTGCAATGGCCAAAATTTGAACTGAATTAAACTAAATCACAGAGAAATTGCTTAAATACTTTCCATGACACTTGTCTATAAAGGGAGTGATACAGGATATTACCTGGAGTGAAAAAAATAGAATTGAGGATTATTTTAAAGAGGTAGCATGTGTTTACTTAAATGTGTTTAGGTGTTAAAGAAATAGGAGAGAGTGGTTCAAATTAGAAGAAAAGAGTAAAACGATGAAATAAGTTCCCTGAGAAAGTATGAAAAATTGAGATTCAGCTCAAATGGAAGTACTAGCCTTGATTCCTTTTTAGAAGGAAGCAACTCCATCTCAGAAATGCAAAGAAGGGTGGGAAAGGGGCTGCATTGTATAGTGAACACAAGAATATCATATGTAATCACCTCAGATTTCTCAGTGAAACAAAATAAAATGAAAACACTGTTACCTAATGTTTTATTTACCATATGTAGTTTTATGTTTGATGTATTTCTCTTTAATGTACTAAGCAGTGGAGTTTTCAAAACACAGACTTTCACAATAAGCCTGTTATCCACCTTTAGTTCACAGACCTTTCAACCTCAAAGGTTATAGTTGGTCTAGTTAGTCGTTCCTATTTCCAACTACAGGCTCAAGTGATTGTCTCATGTCTCTCTTTGGATCTCTTGGGTAGTGAGGAATTCTTTCCTACTTGGCCCCTGGTTCATGCCTTTGGCTTCTGGTCAAAATTATACTTACACACTGTCTACTTCCTTGCAAACTTGGCTGATATCCATGATGCTACCTGGAAAAGGTTCTGTCTCTTGGCTAATTCTTCTATTCAGACAGAAGCATAAGTCCTGCTCTCTCTATTAAATGCTGCCAGACAATAAGTTTTCTATATTTTCTGCCTACTTTTGGTTATTTGTATCTGGTATTTTATGAAGTACAGCAAGAAGGAAAAAATACAGAGATAAAAAGAAAATTATAATAGTTGTTAATATTAGTTAGCTACTTACATTGAGAAATTTGGATTTTCATTCATATACAGTAACAAGTGAGATGAGGGAATAGAATCCAGATATCTAGATATAGATATTAATAATTTAAGTTGGAGTTTAAATGACTTCTTATTTGATTTTATGATTGACAAGTGTAGAATTTGTAGATAAGGATTAATCATGCCAAAGTAGCAACAAAAATACATTCCAAAACAAAATTTTCCAAAGAAGGTCATGGAGGGGACCAAATTTAATTCAGGGCAAGGTAGACCATTACGAGTTCTGGAAGGAGTTATAGCACACCACCCACGTTTTCCTTGTGAGTCTAAAAGACAAATGTTCCAACAGACAAATGCCCTAACAGACAAATTTCAGATTCTAAATGTGCATCAGAAATTTATCACTCAATGTGAGATGTTTGTACTACGTCATATTTACTGTTTTCACTTAATAAGATTTCCTAATATAATGCTGGTTCATAAAACTTATAAGGAATAGCATGAACTGCCTAGTCCAACAATGCAAATGACTTTAACCAGACCACATTGTTAAGAAAACCAAGAATATCCTGATGGCCTAGCAAATAAGGTTACAGGACATAATTTGTATGCATCCCAAGGACCCATGTTTGAGACCATGGACTAGGAAGAACAACCAATATGAGCAACCAAATGAAATAGAGAGCTTCTTCAAATAAAAAAGCATAAGGAATCCCATTAGCTCTCTGCACTGAGAACAGTCATATAACAACCTTCAACTCTGAGAAATTTGCAGAAGTGAGCTTTGAACAGCAGTTTCTTCCATCAGACAAAGTTTTTGCACTACCCTTGGACTCATTTGGAGAATTCTCCAAGCATAGGAAGAAATCAAGTGATGATAACCCCCAAAAAGTAGTTCACTACATTGCTTTTTTTTTTAGTGCAAAAAAGAAGAATATAGTATAATAGCATGTCACCTACTCTGAATCCATCATAAGGAAACTAGAAATTAACTGAAAGAATATAAAAAAACAACAAAGCAATCATCCACTCAGAAATGTAAAGACACTTTTTAATAAATCTGGGATTAAAACAAATTTAAAATTAAACTACAAAATAACATTACAAGGGAACCACAGAAGCAGAAATTGGAGTTAACCTGTGCTTCAAAATCCCAGAAGGCTCTGAACTGAAAATCAACACATATCATGAAGAGCTAGACTAAGAAGCAAAGTTGACAATCTTAGGACTAATGAAGGTCTATAAAAGGGACAATTCTGCAGAATGTCCAACCAAACATACATACAAAAACATACACACAGAGCATATCTTTTGACAAAAAAAGAAGTCACTGTACTCCAAAAAATTGATAGTAATTAGGTGAAAGCAAAAGTTTCTAATGGAGCATTACAGGCTCAGATGAAAAACCTCTCCTTTCTAAAATTTTGGAGGCCTTACCTGACAGCCAGCTACCTGTCTGTTTCTCCTAAAATGAAGACCTCCAGTCAACCACAACTCTTTCCTAGACATAGAGGACCCTGCAGGCTTCCCAGTGGGTAAAAACAAGAAATCATTTGGTCTATACAACAACAAAGAAGAAATCCACCCCACCTTCCTAGGACTTAATAATGAAATATAAATGAACGAGAGATTGCTAGATAGCTACATAAAGAATATTAGTAGAGTGAAAGATAACAAGCAAGAATCAATAAAACAAAAGTTGATTCCCAGAGAAATAATGTAATGCAAAGGAGCATATTTATGAATACCTAACAAGCATATCCAGAGATATTGGATGATAAAATTTAATCTTTAACACAGAGATAGAATGCCAAAGAAGAGGGAATAAAAAAGATAAGAGAATAAGCAAATCATATGAGAATATACATTTTGTGTGCAAATCATGGGTGATCTATTATTTCATCCATTCAGCAGTTACTTATGGAAGATCCGCTATGTGTCATTCTCATTCATCTCATCATTCTCTAAACAACTGAAAATTGTTTAGGTAAAGGACCAAAACATAGGTTTAAAATTCCCTTATCACAGAGAGACAAAAAAAAAAAAATTCTAAAATGCCCAATATTGTACAAATAATAAAAATCAAAATTTTAGGTGAGAGAAGCAGAGGACTGGAGAGAATAGTCAGGACAAACTTTGAAAACATAATGAAATAAAGAAGGATCTAGGATATTGAGGAAATTTGCCTTTTGGTCCCACCGAGAGCTACAAGCTTATTGAGTGAGCAACTTCTTATAAGTTCCTGCACCTCTGAATGGAGCTTTCTAGAAAATGCTTGGAGTCCTCCCACACAGGTGTATTAAACTAATACCTCCAGGGGCAGGACCGTACCAAACAATTAGGTTCCAATCAGAATGCAAGGAAAGGAAAACCACAGGAGTTGGGTAGGAGCATCTGCAGGGACTCAAACTGGGCACCCAGAATTGAAAAGGGAGGCTTCAGCTCCAGGAAGGCTTGAAGCTCCTGGATCTTCAAGGTACCTTAGGCATCGTGGCTTCCTGAATGCAGTGCAGTAGGCACCTGTTACTGCCCTACTTCTTTTACCTTTTTTTCTTTCTCTTTCTCTAAATTGGAAATTCATGCTCTCCCTAAAAATTTCTGATTTGTATGATGTCAGAACATTCCCTTTGTTTTTCTAACCCTTAGTCTTGTCTTTAAAATGGAGACAGGAATTCCTGTCTCCTAATCCTATCCGTTTTGAGTATTTCCTGGGAACTAGCTAAAAAGAAACTATTAGTACTGTTAATTTCTCCAGCAAATATTATAGATATTTTTATGATTTTATCTCTAAAATTATTAATTACATTGCCTTTTTCCTGATAATACATCAGAATGTTTTCTCAACAGTTACCATAACTGATGTGACTCAGATCTCTTTAATCAGTTTTCAATATGGCTAAATATATAGGCAAAATAAGGTAACGCATAATCATAATTAATAATTTTTTAATCAATGGAAGAAACTAGACGGGATGGTTGACAACCTTTACAAACACAAAATCCACCAGGAAATTTTGTTAAAGAACACAGGTTTTTCTCAGAGTGTTTGTTTTATGCAGTGGAGTAATATAGAAGGAAATTACTCTTCCTGGATTCTCTACTTGAGGATGCAGTCCTTACATATGAATCGTTGAGAAATTAAAATATCTTCGTCTGCCTCTGAGTCAGCTATTTCGGGTTGAGCCATTTATTACATCTTAAACTATTAATAGAGTTTAATATCCCCATCTTTACTCTTACTTTAATTCAAAAGGAAGAGTGTTCTGCTGTAGGGAAGTCAATTAAATGACTCATTACTATAAATATGATGAAGGTAGAAAAACTTATATTACTACAACCCCGTAAGGTAACTGCAAGCGGATTTAAGAGAAAGTTTAGCAGAATACTTATGGTGTGTCCAACGTCACAGGTATAAACTGTGAGTAATCTGCAGTTGGGTGTATTTGATTATTGCTAATGCCCTGGTCTTGATGGCTCAAAACACAAAAATGGACTGGAATAAACTGAAGTGGAAAAAGTGTTGAAGACAGTCAAATTGCTGTTTTAGTTTCTTGTTTGTGGCTCTATGAAAGCAAAATCATTTGCTCTAACTTTTAACTGGTTATTCTGCTCTTCGGAAACCTTTAATTTGTTTATTCAATAAATAAGTACTAAGTACTTACCACGTGCCAAGAAATATGTAAGAGATTAATTTGTTTTATTCTTACACAAAGGCTTTAGTGAAAACTCAGAGTTCAGTATTGCCCTGACCTAAGATAATAACACTACTAGAAGATGAAACTAGGTGCAAGTATTTCCATTTGAACCGTATTTTGAATTCTCTTTGCCTGTCCCCAGGGAAAACAGGTGCATAGACAAGTCTAGAATCTTGTATTTATGCACCTCAGCCAATTATATTCAAATGGTCTGTTCATTAGCATATAGAACCATGCAAGTGATTTCATTCTAAGCAATAGTTTGATTTGCTTATCAAAGGATCTACTCTGTTTTAAAGTTTCAGCATTCTTTAATTTTCCACAGGTCATTTTTAGAGAGCTCAAAGAAAAGAGGAAATGTTCTTTAATAAGTCCATTATAATAATTTAGCAAAAGATAAAAGCATTTCAGACCCCTTGACCTAGTAAAAAATATTTATTATCTCTTTCTTTTTCCAAAACAAATACCTAGAATTGTTAAGATAAGATTTCAGTATGATAAAACTTAACTATTAAGTCAATAATCAGGAATATAATAAGTAAAATTGTATGTTATTGGTAAGCTTGCTCCACTAAAACATTTGAAAGGGCTGGTATTCTGATTTTTAAAAAATTATTCATACTGGTTAAATATAAAATATATTGTATTTCTTTTAAAAATTCAGTGTTATGTCTGTCTGTCAGAAATACTTTACCATTATTTCTATAGGAAAATCAGACTTGATTTATATCATTTTGACTTAAATTACCTTTTATGGGTCTGTAACATATCTTCTATGTTAAGACTATTCTTACCTTACCTCTCTCTCTCTCCGCTGCTTTTTTTTTCCTTGCAAATTCAACTCAGCTCAACACTTTTTCAAAAATACCAGTAATACAAGAACTACATCATTAGAGGAAAACAGAAAAGAACTTTGAAATGACCTGAAAAAATTACAATGGCTGTCTGAAGGCAGTGAGAGTCAAGTAATAAAACCGGTGGAAGGAAATAATACTGATCAGATATATAGATAATAATCTGTTAATGAAAAAATAAATAAGTTCAAGGAACATCTCGGAGAGAGAATGGCAAATAGAGTGAATAAGACCTTTCAAACAGAAAATCATTTTGATGACAAGTTGATTCTGGTAATTAGAAATTTCGATACTGAAAAGCAATCAGATATAAATGAGGAAATGATGGTGGCTTAAGGGTTTTGACTTACCTTCAGAGTAAATACTGTGCTCCCTAAAAGGTCATCTTCTTGATTACAGAGCAGTCTAAATATCTACTCTATTTCAGGGAACCTAAGATTAAAGATATGAAAGGATTCTTGGGAAAATTAGCATAAAGAGTATAACAAATTTACAGTTAACCAAATGGATCAGAACTTTTCAAACAAAGAAATTATCCAAACCAGGAGAGCAGATAATGGACAGGTGAAGATCGTAATAAAAATACCCAAATATGTATAGCAATTATGAGAACTCTGCATTATATAACCACTTTCATTTGATCCTCACATTCGCCACACAGGAAAGCTAAAATGTAATCCTGGCAGTTTATACTGAAAGGCTAAATTTTCCAAACTCATTGTATTTTTCTATAACACATCCATAGCTTCCAGCATCTCTTGTTACTTTCCTTCTATTCCATTAGATCTTATTTTTTTGGAGACATACAACATTAGGTATTAAGATAAGATTATGATACTATTTTCTTTCATCACTTATACCTTCCTTCATAGAAAATAAAGAGAAGGATTCAGAGAAAAACTACACATGGTGATACTGGAAGGTCTTATTCCACCTACACGGTGGTCCACAGGCCACTTGAGTGGGCTCTGTGCCCTGTCCTTGTTTATGAGTCCTTGCTCTCCGTACTCCAGACTTCCCTTTTCTAAATTTTGAGGTGAAGATTTTTCCCACTTAAACATTCTGTTGGGAGTTAAGACTGCTAATCAGTTACTCCCATTCCTGCCTGCTTTGGAAATTAATGGAAACATGAAATAGTGGTGTTCAAAGTGAGCATGTTGTCATTAACACAGGTGCTGGAGAAAGCAGCTCAGGGTGAACTTAAATTTATCCAGCCTACAGTTTTGACATGGCCCACTTAAGGATAAATTTGAGTCTGTTTACAAGCTGTTTACATAAAAACACTATCTCTCTCTGACCCTGACTAGAGAGGGAAGGAAAGCAGATTCTTCCATTTAAGAATTGTGATTGGTGCATTCAATTCAGGAAAAGTCAGAAGAATTAAACAGAAGACAGTCATTTATTTCTAATATCCTTCCACATCAAGAATGATATTATTTTCAGAAGTGAGCAGGAATCCAAATATGTGACTAAAGCATGATAGACCTTTAAATTCTTTGTTGCTAATTCCTGTAGGTAACATAGGACTGGTAGGATAGTCCAGGATCTTGAGGAACCCGATAACTTTTACCCTGAGTCTTCATTTTCTGTGCACAAATTTCACTTTGTGATTCAAAGTGATGTTGAGACTTAACTTCCACAAGTGAAAAAATGGGAAAAGGAGGGAAAGATTATATGTCTTCCCTTCCCTTCCCTACAACTGTGCGCACCACTTTATACAATAGCACATTGGCCAAATTAAGATATGTTTGAAACTTATTTGCAAGATAAAACATTGCTATGTTCGAGCTGCCCAAGTGAACAAACCCTCCTGTCTCCAAGCAATAGCCAGTGCAGGCATGAGTCTGCAATCACAGGAATGCACTTGAAAAAGACTCCTCAGCAATCTAGTCTTGAAATGACAGCAGCCCTGGCCTAGACCTTGATCATCATTTTCTGAGACACAGAGAGCTGGAGGACTAAGCTAATCCTCAAGACTTCTGAACCCCAGACACTATGATAAAATGATTGGAGTTTTAAGCTGCTAATTGTTAAGGTCATTCAACATGTAGTTATAGAAAACTAATAGAAAAAAATTAACCCAAAATAGATTTTTTTTAAATATTCTTTGAAAAGACCACTGTTTAACTAGAATGATCACATTAATAGAAAATAATTCATTAGTGGAATTTCAATTAGATTCACACATGGTTTCTTGGGTAGCATAAACACCTTCAACAGTATGTAAAAAAAATGTGTTTAAAAGGAAAACTGAAGAGTGGGGACAACCAGCAGTTCTGCCTTTTCCATTGACTTCTAAATCTACCTGCTACCACAGTCAGAGTAATATTACGATATTCATCATTTTTCTTCATCTTGCTTTATAATTATTCACCTATCGAATATTAAACTTTTACCGTTGCCTGGTTCTGTGCTAGTGTACTCTTCGCTGCTTTACTTTTTGTTCCTTTGCCTGTTGCTTCATTGGGTAGCGAGAATAGAAATGTGATGACACTGCTTATTTTGTCATGCTTCCTTTGCCAGCTTCAGTGATTGGCTGTTGTGCTCACTCTGGATACTGTTCATCTTTCAGGTATGTGAACTCTCACCTGATAATTTTAAGAAAAGAGGTACAATATACTCTTGTTGCAGTAGCAGTAATTAAAAAAAATTATTTCCAGATTATTAATTTGTCATTTGATAGTGAATATTTTGATTTGTGACTTCTCTTACTGAATTAAAAGTTCTTACATGTGATAGATATAGTGCATGTTTTAATGCAAATGTATACATCTTTGTGACTATAGAAAATCAAGTATCTGTAGAAACAAGGAAATAAAAATAAATAATGAAAGAGAAGAGATGGGAATGAAAGTTAAAAGAGGGATAAATGAAAGGTGAAGATAACATGAGTAAATAGTCTATGCTAAATTTCATGAAAGAGAAATATTCAGTGAAGAAGTAAAACAAGCTAGACCACCATAGAAATCAACTAGATAAAAATGACACTCATTTAAAGTCTTTATCAATGTTATATATCAATTGGAGATTATTGATAATTATTGATATAACTTCAACCTTATTACATATGTAATTATAGTAAAATATAGACATGAAAACAGCATATTTTTATTAACTAACTTCCAAAAATATAATCAATTGATACAAAAAGTAATTGAATGATTTTGTCCTTGCAGTTCTATTTTTTTAAACTGATATAAATAAATCTAACTCGTATGCTTTCATAAAAGAAACAAACCAGGTACTTCTGAAGAGAATCATACATTAATATCAAAAGACAAATCTATGACCAATATTACTAGCAAAATCATCTGACAGGTATGTTTTAATTAACACTCAATGATGGATATTTTATATGATCTATATTACCAAACATTCTAAAAATAACAAAAATAATTTTATTAAAGCTGTCATGACTCCCTTGAGTCTAGTTTTCTCCATAAAACTAAGGATACTGTAGTTAATTCTTCACATAAACTCACTGATAGGTTTTTGGAAACTGTGATTTTTAAGCAACATAATATATAACTAAAACAGTTCCTTGAATACGATTTTTTTCTCAATATTATAATAAAACTACATTGAATGAAACATCTATGGACCTGCTGTATATATAAAAAAGTTCTTGTCTTTATGTGATATGTCAGGAAAGACTTCAGGAATGTTAATGATTTGTCCTAACAGCCAAAGGAAGTATTCAGTAGCATTATAGGTGTCTTTTTGAATAAGCATAGAGGATGTTAATTCCTTTGGTAAGTGATATCAAGCAAATATTTTTTACTTGAACTATTCATCTTATTCTAAACTAATGGATTTGCGTTTATCTTTCACATGAATATAATCTCCCATGGTATTGTTAGGTACCCATACTATCAGTTGTTACTATCATCTTATACTTAAATGCTACTTGATAATTTGTAGCTTAGATGCCATCCTTTATCATTAAGAAGAGTATTTGCTATTAGAAAGGAATAATTGTCTATGAAGGCATAGTAGTTAAAATCATCACTATTAAGCTATACAAAGTTATATGTGTGTGTACAGCTATACATGCATGCATACTACAAGTGTGCAGACTTCTGAGCTGAGGAAATCTAGTCTTTGTCATCATTAGTGATCATTATCCTTAAATGAAAATGTACTGGAAATAACTTTTATATCATTCTTACTGGTAATTTAAAGGAGAAAATGAGAATATTAATGTGGAAAAGTAAAGTGTAATAGCCACAAAGGCTGCTGAAGAGAATATTGAACTATAAGGTTCACCAGGAACGACATCTTTGTCTGATATTTCATGTAAGGTCTTGACTATTCCATTCCTGTTACCAGAAAAAATTCATTCCTGTCTTCCAAAGCAAAGAGAAGGACTGCCAATCAATACAACTAATACCAGAGTGGTCCTCCCAGTGATTTGAATTGCTGACATTCTCAAATTGTTCCAATAAATTATTTACTAAGTCCTTAAATCAGACCTGAATTATTTTTTCTGATATTTAATATAAATTTTACATTCAAATCTGGAACAAGCATTAATTAGTATGCAGTACCACTAACCGCTTACTGTCTCTCTTTATTTGGTAAAAATGTAATACTTAAATCACTGTACCATTCTAGTTAGACTGACCATATGTACCATTTTAAAGAGGACAGTACCATTTTTTTCTTCATATTCCCCAAACACCCCATCATTTTATATAAATGTCAATTTTGTCCCATTTTTAATAAACCAGGGTCATCTTTAATGCAGGGCAAAAGGGGAAGTTGAGTTGCCCCAGACCCAGTCTGCAGAGGAGGCCCAAAAGCAGCTGCTTGTTTTGCCCTATATTAAAGATGACTCTTGCCAGCACAGACTACTGGAGGTCATGACCCTACAGCTGTCCCCACACCCTATGAGGAAACAGAAGGTGTGGGGGAAGATTCTCTCCAGACCCATATGTGCCTGTTTCTTCAAAGGGAGCAGAACACCTCAGTGTGGTTGAACCACAAGTAAGGACTATGGGTGTTATCTCTGGCACTGGAGTGGGGAAGTTATTGGGCATTTCTGGCACTGGAATGGTTAAAGATGCATGTGTTTTAGGCAGGACATTTAGAGTGGAGCTTGTAAGGGTGCCAAATTTGGGTTTTGTCTAAGATGCCAAAATTCCTTGCACCAGCCCTGGCCATTTGTATGCAGTCCCACCAAACCACATGTCATTACTATGTTAGCTTCAATCAACATTGTATAGAACTTAATTGTTGCTGGCCTGGCTGCTCTGCTCCTGCTCAGATTGCTCTGCCTCCTCCCCTTCCACTTAGTCACCAGCATATAACCCTATCCTATTTTTGTCATCCCAATGTCCAGGTTTTTTCTCAAGGAAGATATGGTCAATCTATTTCTAGTAACTGTGATGTTAGCTGAGCAGCAGATGGGGCTCAACAAGTCTAGGTTCCAACCATGGTAGAAACAACACACTGACCAGTTCTAAATACAGGAAGCAGGGCTAATCACTCAATGTTCTTTTTAGACTGGAATTATGTAGCATCTGTTGATAATGCCATATGCCAATCCAAATTGCTCCCAAATCAGCTCAACAGCACCCTGTTTGTCATAGATGCTGACATTTCACTGAGCCATCCCTCAGACATTCATAGGTTGATTTAATTTTCTCTCATTGTTGTAACTCTTGAGATTGTATACCCTTCTACTTGCCCAATTATCTCATTTTTTTAAATCTATATATAGGTTTCCACTACTTCTACCTCTTTGTATACTCCGACCTAATTGCATCTCAAAGTTCTCTGTAATTTTTATTCTCTTTTTAGGAACATTTTATTTACTCCTTCCCTCAAACTGAAAACTGAACTAGAACTAGAAATGTCTGCATTTTTTTGCAGTCTCTACGTTGGAAGTTGTGCCTTCTGTTTCTGTATCATCTTATTTTATTGACCATGAAGTCAGGAGATAAATTCTACACTCTTAACAATAATGCTTTTCAAAGTATGTTCATTTTTCTTTCATCCTCATATAAAAATCATTCCTTTGAATTCATACTTGTTTACTTCTTTTTTATTAATATATTTGCTCACATTCATTCAGGAGTTAAATTAAATTTAAGATTCTTCCACCATTCCAGTTTCTGCTTTAAACTGAGAAATATGCATATCTATTTGGATATCAGTCAGACAATTGTGTCTTTTTGTAATGCTCTTTATTCTTTGACCTCTATTGTCATTCTATTTCAGCAGCTCATTCCCAAGAGCACACCTTAAACTTTAAAAACTTAGTAATTGTCCTAATTTCTTACAACTCTCTAACTCCTTTCATCATCTCCTTTTTAAAAATAGAGTGCTTCATATCTAGTAGACTGAAATACTTTATTTTGATGGGAAAAAAAGATGAGAGCTACCTTTTAATTGGAATAGTTGGCATATATTAAACTTAATTTGCACAGCATATTGATTTGATATATTCATATATTGTAATTGCTATAATAGAAATAGGATCTAAGACTTCACATAATTATCACTTCTATTTCGTAGTGAGAATGATTAAATTGAGTGGAATTATAATACAATATTGTCTATAGTCACTATAATGTGCATTAGATCACCATGACTTATATAGTTGTAGGTAGCAAATTTGTACCCTTAAACAACACACTGCTTTTATCCTTATTCCCCGATCTCTGTAACCACAATTTTATACTCTGATTTTACAGGTTTGGCTTTTTTTATATTCTGCATATGAGTTATCATTTTGTCTTTGTCTGACTCAGAGATAAGAAACATTTTAAACTTTGAGGAAGATACAAATGTCAGAGTAATTTCTCAAAGTTGCATATATATAACAAAAAATAAAATATTAAAGATTCAACAGAAAATGCAGAAGGCCTAATTACTTAGGTGGGGGTCAAAGGAAAAGTTCCTGCATTTCTCTGAGGTTCTTCTCATACTGCACAAATGAACAAATTAACATTAGGTGCAATTAATAAGAGAAAAGAGCAAATTTAATAACATACATATGGAGAATTTACATGGCAGTAAATCCTGAGGTTACTGGGGCAGACCCACATTTATATCTTGAGATGAAGCTTGGAAAAAGGACAAAGGATGTGAGGGAGGAGAAGAGGGAGTGACCAGGGTCTAAGAGTTTTCCTAGATAAAGAGGATAATTTACGGATAATCCGTCTTTTGTAATGAGAACTGCCCAAACTACATTTCTCTAAGAATAAGGACAATGGACTCTTTCTGAATAAGGAGAAGGGTGGGGGTCCAGGGGTGACAGGTCTTATTTGATTAAAGGAAGGACTGAAAATCTAGAAGAATTGGAGCTTCTCCTTTGCCTCTGGGGCTGTCCTCCACTGTTATTGCTTTTTTATGTCAGAGTGGGACATCCACAGAGACCAATTCTGAAAGAGTTGGGGTGTTTTCATTTAGTCCCCTCAGTGTAAAGCTGAATAAAATAGAAACACACATGAGATTAATCAAGAAATATGCAAGAAATAAAAGGAAATATAACCATATATTTTTAAAAGTAAAGGAGCAATACAGAATATGTATTAATAAATCAAAATCTTACATAATGAGTGGTTTCTTAAAGAATAGAGTTTATTAAAATGGTCAGATGATGTCAAAAGAACCTGAGAAGTCTATTAACCACTATTGAAATAGAATCGATAATGCAAAATTTTGTCCTGCACAACAACAACCAAAAAAACCCAGCATATTGGAGCAAATGATTTGTGTTCCTCTTGAAAAGTTTGAAAGTATATGATAAACAAAATGTTCTGAAAAAAAAATGTGCGACTTCAATTTCCCCCTGAATATTGTTTTGTTTTTCAATGAGAAATACTTCTAGAAAGAAGAAATTCCCATGTTTTACAAATGAAGAAAACCTGAAAGTTAGGAAGGTGGACTGAATGGTAGAGGAAATAAAATCTCTGTTCAGTTACCATGACTGCAAGGCAATCTGGACCAAAACTGACTTACTTAAAACAGCTTTAATCTGGCTCACAGTTTGCTACCTGGGAAAAATGTCAAAGAATTTTGCAGACATGTTTTAAAGGCATCACAGTAACAAAGGGCCTGTGGTTTTTTAGAGGACATGATGTTCATACGGTGTGACAGGTTCTTGTGGGCTTATGGGGAAGATTTACCCCAAGACACTCACAGCTCATCACAGGTTCACCAGGGCTCAGGAGAAGTAATACAAGTATAAGTTTTATTGGCAAAGTAGCAAAGTGAAAATAAGGGTGGAAGGTGCAAATAGCAGTGGTGGAAGATGAGTAAAGAGAGTATACCCCCACAGTTAGAAGGAAGGCTGTTCCCAGTGGCACTAACCCTGAGTTTCAGGAATTACATGAGTTCCACAAGCTTGGCTCCACCTTGGGGCATTTTATGCTGATTGCCCACAAGGGACTCAAAAATCACATTTTTTTTTAAATGAGCATGTAGTGAGCTGGGATCACCAAAAGGTGAAACTTGCTTCTTCTCTGCCTCTGTTACATACTGGTTAGAACTGGCCCACAAGTTTTGTTCTCTATTTTTAAGGACTACCTGTTGGTAGGTTCCCTGACTTTCAAGCTGATTAGTAGGTTCCACTATCTGCGTGTGTGAGAGCGTGTTTTTTTCCTTCTGTTTTCCTGTTATTCACCTTTCACCCATTCGCTGTTCATGGCTAACTACTCCCTAATAATGGCATAGAGAAATAACATACTTAGAATTGAGACTAGCTCAGAGAGTGACCCAAAGAGTTTGAGAACTGAAGAGTTCACTCTCGATGAAACAATGCATTAAAAAAGACCAACCCAGAGAGATAACATGTAAAACATGTCTAGCATGCAGGATTCTAGAGAGAAAAACAAAATATTTTTTCTCTCTTCAAGACCCACACATATTCAGCCCTCACTAGAGTTTGGAATTGATTCCTGAAGAAGTTCAGATCATATAGTAATATTGTTAACTTATGTGTTGCATGATAGTAGGAGTCGTCCCTGAATTTCAAAGAGAGTAGTAGAAAAACTGCTTATTTTATAAGAAAAATATTACAATGGCAGAGTGGCAGTTTCATATTCAAGATCCTTTCCCCCTTACTGCTTACTGGTAGAAAGCTAAAGTGTCAGAGGAGCTGATGGAACTAGAACTTAACACCAAAATTTCTCAGATATGTTTAAGTTTCTCAAAATTGCTCTCTTATAAAAGCTCCATTCTGACAGGAGCTAAGGTGTGAAGAACAGTCCAAGAAGCAAAGATGGCACTGCTATTCTTCTAAACCTTTAGAGCTTCTCTTAATTAGAGAAGCCATCTGCCACTCCCTGGGCCTCCACCTTTCTCCTAATCAAGAAAGAGTTTTTTGTCCATTTTCTCCTGCAGAATGTAATGAGGGGAGAGGTTTTATTTTTTTGTTTTTTCTTTTTTCAAATCTGTACTTTTTAGAGTAAGAGTAAGGATGTCATTCCTTATTGTCACCTGGAGACACCCTTCTCTCTCCCTTGAGATTCTCATGCCTCAGCTGAGGTATGTGTGTGCCCAAGCAACTCCAAAATTTGCCACTATATGTGTGCTATTCTGGATTTTTCTCATACTAACTGTGCCTCACGTTAATTTGTTCACTCATCTGTCCTGTGAAGAACCTCGGAAAAGTGGGGGAGTTTTTCCTTTGACCCATACATAGTACTAAACTGCAGTAAAGAGCTTTCAGTCTCTCTCAAAGACCATATGACTATTTTGGTCCCAGAACAAAGAATTGAAGCAGAACTCTGATAAAACATAAAAAGGGAACTGAATCAACTTTCCTTGCTCTCTTTCTCTCATTCTACTTGCATGGGCTGTAGATGCCATGAGTCTCATGGTCATTTTTTTGAGCATGAGAAAATGTTCACATTACTGCTTGTTTTAAAATCTTTCATTTCCTCTAAACAACATGAATTTATTGTCTTTCTTTTCTCCTAATTCTCTCATTTTCTCTGTGTACTGTAAGAGAAAAGTATCCAACAAGCTTTGCAAAAGTGACTTTTTTCAACATATGACAAGATTTCCAAAAGGAAACAGTGGTCCAAAGATATCATCAATACACCATCTACCTATGTGGTACCTACTATTTCAATTTTTTTAATTTAAAAAAGGGGAAAGAGAAAATAAAAGCAAAAGAGAAATTACAACTAAATCTGTACCATATAATCTCATGAGATTTCTGCCCAATATTGTTCCACTTGCATCATTTTAGCCAGAAATGTATCACTTAGGCTTCCCCCCTGCCCCCGCTGGATAGACAGCAGCCTTGGAAATTAAGTATTTTGCTGGGTATATTAGAAAACAAAATTGAGTATCTGTTAAATAAAAAAATAAATAATTAATTTTGACTGGTTACCCAAAACTCTAGTATATATACTCTTTCATTAAAAATCTGTTTTTTTTGGTATTATATATCAAACAGAAGTCATTGGAATATTTAATATTTAGCTCAAAGTAGACAACTGGCTATGATTTTCAAGACAGGAAAAAAATCATAAAATTTCTGTAATTATTTCAATTATTAATACGTATAGATTATTTTTCCAGTCCTTTAAAGGCATCAATTAGTGTGTGCATCAGCATTCAGAGTATATTTATTTAATATTAAATCAGCATTCTGTCCTAATTTACTTAAAAGAAAAACTAGGATAACTCTAATGTCCCAGTGAAAGCTTTTGAATATTATATTCTGAACCCAAATGTCCTTATTATATTTTCCTTAGGCATTTAGCCATTTTGCTACATCTTACAGCAGCAATAATTCTCTATTCCATAAAAAGTAGAATTTTGCTAGCAGGACAAACGGTTTCATAAATTAAACAGAATACCTGTCTAGGCTGAAAAGGCGCATTTCTTTCTTATTCACACTTTTGTGAAGTATTTGTCTTGGAATAACACTCATTTTCTTAAATTTACAACTCCTTTTTATGAGTTGAAAACCCAGTGAAAAATTGTTTTATACCTAGAATATCAAGAAGCAAGGCATTTATAAGTAAAATGCATATTTCAGATATGAATGTTTTCTCAAAACATATATCTCCACCTAAAATGTTCCTGAAAGTATTTAGTAGGTAAGATTTTTTTTTTCCCAACACGTTTTCAAAAGCAAAAATGTTTATAGCCACCAATTATCTATGTAATTAAGAACTTTGTTTT
The DNA here is from genome assembly GCA_004363575.1 of Solenodon paradoxus. Taxonomy (NCBI): domain Eukaryota; kingdom Metazoa; phylum Chordata; class Mammalia; order Eulipotyphla; family Solenodontidae; genus Solenodon; species Solenodon paradoxus. The sequence continues at coordinate 1,150,255 of RJWH01000089.1, forward strand.
TACTAGAAAAAAATTCATTGGCATATTCCTTTGTCTTTAAGAAGAAATTTACTGGCACTAATCCCAATCTGCATATGGCAATGCTAAAGGAAACTACTCTATAGAGACAATAGTATAGCAAATATAATGTACTTTATATTTCAATTAATTTATTATATGTTTGCCCACAAGTTACAGGTGAGGTAACTGGGTAAGCATTTTTCACATTTTCTCATTTAAACATGTCATTACTGTTAGTCTTGGATGGAACCCAGGTATTTTACACAATACAGGCACTTCATTAAGCCATGCAAATACTGAAAGTAACATTTGTAGAGTATGACTTCTTAGCATTTATTTCTCCACTTACATCAGTGCCTATTAAATGCCCCAGAAAAGTGTAAAACTTTCTAAATTTACTTAAAAGGTATGTGGTTTAAGAATATCAATGTTCTGAAACATTTCTCTTTTGATATTCTGAGATAAACTTCAGAAAAGATAACACTGATTTTACAGATGTGCAAAAATCTCTGCACTTTCAGAGTTTTTCTGCCAGTGGTTCAGACTTTATTCATAACTAAATAGCAAATAACTTTTGTATGTCAGACCTTAATGAAAAAAGCTTAATGACAAGAAGTTCATGTCTATAAACTTCAGTAAAAAAAAAAAAAATCAGATTTTTAGGGAGGATGTTATATTTGAAAGTACTTATGTATTTATATTTCCTGTAATTATTTAAAATGAAAATCTTAATGCTTTGTTTCTATATTAATTTCACATCAAAAACAGAGCTAAGACTGAAGAGATCTCTTAGAATGTTATTTCTGTATGGAAAATCATGACTTGTCTCCATTCAAGAAATATTTTAAATGTCTGCTAGAAACTATGCTAGATGTGTTGGTGCGTATACAGACACAAGAATGAAAAAAGACATGCTATGGCAGCCAATATTTAAAATTTAACTGTTTGTGTGTGAGCGAGAGAGAGGACAGGTGGAAAAGCAGTGAAAAGGAAAAGTAAGGAGAAGGGGAGAGAATGAATGTTCTCTTTGAGTCTTCAGCAAAGTGTTTTCTGTAATCAGTCCTCAAGAGAGACTTGCAAAGGCAGGCATTCTAATTCAAATTGTGTTATTGCGAAATGCAGAAAGAGATAAAATAGCTGCACCAATCTGTGTCTCTGACTTTTTCACACAAAGTATTATTCCTCTGTCTACCTTCTCCTCACACCACCATTACACCCTACACATATATTTTCATGGAGAGTTAACAAGAAATAGATTTTAAAAATAATTTTATTATAAGGAAGAGAGAGGAGGAAGGAGGAAATTTATCTTCTTGTTAACTTGTTTATTTTGGTCCCCCTCACACCCAGCCCCAGGTCCCAAATCTAGATCTTTGGACTTTCCAGGCTCCATTTATCAGCCATCTCAGCCATCTCAGCCACCTGTGCCTTAAGGACAAGTCTAAGAAATGAATTTTTTTTGCATTATATCACTTGGATTTGGGTCTATTTGGTACTGAAAGCTGTTTTTAGAAAAGATAAACAATTGGAAGTTCAAATAGTCACATTGAGAAATTTAAGAATGCAGAGATCAGTTTCAAAATGTAGGATCATAGGTTAGATAATTAGAAAATGCAGATAATTTGAAGAAATACCAAAGGTTATTTTGGCAAAGTAAGTAAGTTGTAAGGTTTTTCTGGGCTCCGCGAGGAGAAAAGCTCAATCGGACAAAAAATGTCGAATAGCCAGGGCTTTATTGGGGTTTGCACACCCGGGCGAAACTCCCAAGTCCGCAGAGGGCCGGGAAGTCGCGCGCCCGAACAAAGGGGTACCGGCTCTTTAAGCAGAGGAATTTCGCGGGCTTCCCATATGGCGATTGGGATTGAACCTGTGAATCCAGGTGTGGGGGTTGCATCCCTTATTCTGACGTCATCCACCTTTTTCCCGGTCTTGGCCTTTCCCGGGCATGGCCGCTGCTGCTTTTGTCCCTGGGCCAGCCTAACAATAGTTACTTTCCCTTAAATCATTACTAAGTTTATTGACACACTATAAAATACTTTCCCATAGCTTGGAGCCAATCAGTAGAAGCTAGTTATCATCTACAATGTAATATCAATTAAAAGTTGACCATTTCTCAAACTAAAGGCATACACACAAGTGGGTACTGAACCGGAGATCTAATATTACTACAGACAAAAACAGAAGATCTGGAGCCTGGAAGCAAAACAGAAAGAGATGATGTCCAATAGGTTATGGCAATTAGAAATATCAGGGCAGACAAATATGAGCCCTAACAACAGTATAAACTGTGGATAAGGGCACTTGGAAACTCATATAGAACAGAGTACATCTAGGAAGCTGGAGAACCAGTCCCCGCAGCACCACACCTTCCTGCCTCTGAGTCACTCCAGACTCTAGAATCGTGGACAGAAATGTAATCTGTGAGTTACTAAAAGCATAAAACAAAAAATCATATCCAGGCCTCTGGAAATACTGTATAATTGACATGAAGATGATCTTGGAAAAGAGGCAGTTGCAAGATTACTAACAGTAGAACCTGATAGATCATCCAGCATCCAAGTACCTTGGTCTTTTCACCACCACCCGCCACAGACCCCCAGATCATGGAGATAGTCTTTTGCAGTCTTAAAGTTCCGGATTTCCTAAATATTATACAAGGCCTCTATAATAATAAACGGTCAGTCAGAATCATTATTCAAGTAGCCTGGGTGACACATAATGTTTAGTTCATTTAATTTTGTTTGAAATTAAAAACACAAAATGTGAAATTGATTTTTTAAGCTTACTGATGTGTACCTTTTGCTAGACTCAATCATAAGAAATCTTAGGATGAAAAAATATAGATCTGTTTTTCAAAAGCAACAGATCTTCTTTTTTAATGATTATTGGAATTGCTGCAGAATTAACACCTTCATGTAACTTCATAATATAGTTAAGATACTAACATTTCCAACATTAAAGGAATACCTTTAATTTGAGCTGAATAATTTCCCCACAGGAAGCTTTTGCTCACTATTTCTTTGAAAATAAACCTATAAATACCCACTTCCGTGCTAGACTAGACTGTCTAAGCCTTAATCACTCAGCCATTGCACTATTAGCACATTGAACCTATAACTGTTTTTTAGTGCTGGAATTATATTTGGTGACATCCTTAATTAACTCAGTTTTATAGTTTAGAAACCTGGCATGGTGTGGATGGATGGATGGATTCTCTGCTACGACTTGGGCTGAGTTCTCATCTGGATTCCCTGTGTCCTCTTTCTAACTCATACCAATTATGGGAAGAATTCAGTTTCTTGTTTTGTCAGATTTAAGTCCCTATTGCTGGATGTCAGTGAGGAGCTGTTCTTTGTTCCCAAAGACTGTTTGCAGATTCTTTGCCATAAAATCCTGTATCTCAATGAAAAAGAGACTCCCTCATGTCAAATCCTGGCTATACTCCAAATCTAATTTCATCTTCTGAAATCTTCAGGAGAAATCTCTGTTTTAAATAGCTCTTATGATTATCCTTTATTGTTATCTCCCTATCTTAAAGTCATTTAACATAACCACAGGCATGGAATTTCATCATGTTAACAGCTCAGGGATGTTACAGGGTAAGTACAGTATGAAGAAGTAAGTAGCAATCTTCAGTGAGATCTTAGAATCTTTCTTACTACAAAGCAATATAACTCTGTTGTGGATGCTGTGCATGCCTGGTGAGATGTTAACAGGATCACTGACTCCTATATACTAGATGCAGATACATTCCCACCCCAGTTGTCACAATAAAAAATGTCTCCAGACCTTGTCAAATACCCCCAGGATGCAAAATTGCCCCTGATCAGTTACCACTAGTTAAAATCTTATCCATTATTACAAAGCTTGTACAAAATCAAAATATGTATCATTCTAATTTTTAAGTTCAGCAATATACATATTTTGTTAATATGATGTTATTTACATTTGGTGCTGATATATAAATACATTTCCAGTGAACATCAACACAATAACCATCTTTACTTAAATGGGACCATAGCATTGGTTTAGCTTAGTTAGTTGGACAGCAAACCATGATAAACCCTCCTTGATAAAATTAGGTAGATAGGCAAAGTGGTGGGAACTTAAAAAAAAAGAATTGGACTTTACTTAATATACTGAGATAATTCATTAATAAAAGTCAGTGTTTGTAGCCACATTGGCCCTCAAATCCTAGTTTCCCTTCAATTAGTTAGAAATTTGACACCTATATAATTTCCTCTATTCACTTCAGATATATTTATATCTTCAACATAATGCATTTTCAGTTCCACAGTTTTACAACTAACTCTGTAAAATGGAAGTGTCTTTTATTAGTTCTAAAAAAGTATCTTTTGTGAGTTTCTGGAGACAGCCTCTTCAAATATTCAGATTGCTGAACATTTTCATGTCCATCCTCTCATATTTCTGAATTTATGGATTTTATAACATCCCTTCTTGACTTTTATTTCTCCAGGTTGAAGAATTCTAATTTTTTTAAATCTCTACTTACATAAAGGCATTTTTGTCTCCATAATTCATGAGTTCTCAAGCTTTTGTGATGAAGGGATAGTTTGCTTTTTGAAGACTTAGCATCCTTGGTATAGAGAGGAGGGGTGTAAACTGATACTGTTGACACTGATGCTAATTAGCTGTGTGTCTTCAGACAATTTAAACTTGGGTCCTTATTGTCCTTACTCCAGTCTAGGACCCATATGTCTTTTAAGGCTGTTAGAAAACAAAAACTGTAATATGCACAAAGGCCTAATATATTATTTAGCTCACAGAAGTCAACAGTAAAGGTTTAATTCATTAAGAAATATGTGTTGAAAACTAGTTTATGATAATGCATAGAATTTCTGATTTGAAAACACATACACTAGGCATGGATCTGGCCCTGCTCCTCATTGATCGGGTAATTTTTATGTTTTTACAAAGATGAGGGAGAGGAGGATAAAAATGTTAATTCTAATCCTTTTTTGCCTTGGGAAAGAAAAGTGAAATTTTGAAAGTTACTGCACAGGACAAGACACTAAAGACAATTTCCAGTCATTCACTTTTCAAACTTTAACAAGAACTGTTAGTAAGAATAGACTAATAGTTATATCCTATCTAGGATCATTTTCTCTGAGTGACTTTACAAAATAAAGACATTTACTTTACATTCCAATATATTCTGATTAAGTTTCTAGCGGGGGAAATGTGTTCAAAAAGGGCCACAGATGAGTGTGCATAATTCAGTTATAAGGTCTGATCTTGTAGCAATGATTTATGATTGCATATAACATTATCTTTTGATTAATTGGGTTTTACTGCCTTAATTAGTGTATTCTTTGTTATGGGTTCTTTCCAATGTGCTGATTTCTTGCCTGAAGTGCAGTTTCCAGAAATGCATATAACATCTTGGTTATGAGTGTATCATTATCCTGTGGAAATACATGTCTGCTTTGTGTTCAATTCTCCTGAGCAAATTTTCTCAACTCCTCAGCATATTGTGATGATGTGTTCCAGGCAAAACTCAGAAATTATTTACCTTAGAATATGACTGATTAATAAATTAAAACAAAGTAGCAGGTGAATGTTTAGTACAGGTGGTTATGTGTCATTCACTGTGAATTCCATGTGCTGCCTAAATTCCATTTATATAATCTTTCCTGATTGTTTCTGGATTTTGATATTCATGTAACATTCTCCAGAAATTTAGTGACATCTATAAGTATAGCATGTTCATTAACCACTTTAGATCTCTTTTAAAAATGGTCTCATAAGCAATTTTTTAAAAAAATCCTTCTTTATAGTTTTCTATTTTTAATGTATGCTTATTGACTTTAATTCAAATTTTTATCCATAAAGCTATTGCTTCTGTTTCCCTAATCTTTAAATTTTTTTAACATTTTAACATTTTCAAGTTTTTAATGTTGTTAGTGTAATTGTTCTTATTTCTAAGTAAAAGAACAGCCAAAAATAAACCTCTAATGATTAACCAAAGCAACTTCCACTTATAAAAATGTTATTCTTTTCTTTAATATATAAGATTTCGTAAATGTTCCCTAATCCTACCTTTTATTGCATTCTACTAAGTGGAAATAAGTATGTAAATGAGATTAACCGGGTTATAATTCATAAAGTAGTCCCTGGAGCCCCTCTCAGGAATAAAATCAATTGGTCTACTTAAAAGAGCTATTTGTTAATTACATGAACTGCATTTTCATAATTTTACCCTGACATATCTTTTCTAAATTCTTGGTAATTGCCTATTTAGTAGTCTCCAGCATTTCCTTAAAACACTGGCTTTAAAGTATTTTTACCACAGCTATCAGTGAGTTGGCTGTAGGATAAATTTTTGCATGATGACCAAAAGAACATCCAGCACAATGGCTGATGAGCAGAGGCAACTGCCTACCCCAACCTACACACTTCCCTCCAATGTTCTGGGAAGAGAGTAACCTTGTTTGGTGTGCAGTTCCAATGTGTATTCAGACAAATTTATGGGCTGACTGTACTTCCTTAAAACAAAAAGGAGACATGGGGATGGCAAAAACAGGATGGGGTTATTTACAGGCCAAGGAGGCAGAGCAATCTGAGCAGGAGCAGAGCAGCCAGGCCAGCACCAACTAAGTACTATGTGATTACATGTGGTCCGGCAGAACATACAAACAGCTAGGGCCAATACAAGAAATTTTGCCACCTTAGGTAAAAACCAAATTTAATCCATTAATCCCTGCTCTGACTGTCTTGACTAAAACACATGTGATTTTAACCCTCACAGTGCCAAAAATGCCCAATAACTGGCCTAGTGCTAGAAATACCCAGTAACCTCCAGGGTGCCAGAGATAATCCCATAGAATTTAGCTTCAACTTGACCACACTAAGGTATTCAACCTGCTTTGAAAAAATAGGCACCCTGTGGGGTGGGGCAAATCCTCTTCCCATGAGACTCCTGCTTCCTCCCAGGGGACAGGAAGAGCAGTAGTTCTGTAGCCCATTGCAGTCAGCTTAGAAAAGGGTTGTTTTTAATTCAGGGCAAAATGAGCAGCTTGCTTCAGGACCCCCTTCAACAGATAGAGCCAGGGGCAGCTCAACTGCCCCTTTCACCCCCAAACAACTCTGGTTTATTAAAAACAGAACAAAATTGACATTAAAATGATGGGACAGTGAGAATATATGAAAAAAAAAAGAACTGGTTCATTTAAAATGATACACATGATCAGTCTACACATATAGCACGTAAGCTTTTTGCTGACGTTTGCAAATTAATTTCCAGAGATGGATGTGATTTGCTTGACAAAAATGAAATATCGCATATCTTCTCCTTCTAGTGTCCAGGAGCAATTCAATAAATGCCCATTACAAATGTAATTGATATTAGTGCTTTTTCTAGTATCACCATTTTACCTGATTCTGAAATTCACAATTTTCCTTAGAAACTAGAGATCAGGCTTCATCATTGAGTAGAAATTAGATGTAATTTGAGTTTTTATAGTCCTCTAGAAGAGATGCCTCTTTATAATGTATGACAGAGTCCTAGAAAGATAAGAATTCTAAGATTAGTAAACTTTGCATTTGTTTTTTGAAGAGAAGTAAGGTTTGCCTGTGACTATTTGCCAAAGGCACTAAAATCATTTATATTTTCAAAGGTTATTCAAGGCAACAATATTTGGAATTTTCACTTTCAAATATACAGTGTATCAGCTATATTTTCTAGGGTGATAATGAATCTTTTCCAAAAAATGTACTTTTGAATTAAAATGTCTCAGACTTGAAGAAAGCCTGAAGGCAAGTTAAAAATTACCAAGTTTTTTATGCTGATCTATCAATTGATATACATGCTATGTTAAATGATATAAATATTAGTAAAAGATTCTTATGTTCTCATACAGGTTTTTTCACAATTTCTAGGAATGCTACATTTATTTTTACAGTTAAAAGTCAGAACTTACAAAATTAATTTGACCAGCAGAGATTAAAATAATTTTATGAATGAGAGTCACAGGAATGATGTTGAAATATGACTGCCCAAAGATTAAATATTTGCTGAATTCTGTCATTAAGCAAAATATAAGGAAGACTTCACACATTTTAATCTACTTACTTATGCCATCTCATCACAGGATGCGGTATTTGAATAGCAGAGATAATGAAAACAGAGAAAGAACAAAGGGATCATTAAAATACAAGTACAAATGGGAACTAGGCCACAAAATCATTTAAATATCTATATTCAGAACTGCAAGGTTATCTTTTATGTAGTATTTTAGTGTATGCAGCTGTTTTCATTTGAAAAACTTTTCCAAGTAATAAATATATATCTTAGATGCAGTGTTTAAAAGTTTCAAATATTTTTTAATGCAGTGACTATTCTAGGAAATTAAAAATTTAGTGACATAGTAAGTTGATTGTTACAGATTTGAAAGAAATAGCCTTCGATTTGCAGTGGGAATGAAATAATTTTGAATTCCTGGTCTAGTAACGATAATCAGTATAAATGTGTCATGGCATTTAACATTTCTAAATATGATTACTTATCTACAAAATAAAAACTTAAGTCCCTAAATGCATACAAAGGCTCACATGAGACATAGCATTTGTAAAGACCATAATAGAGTCCCTAACACACAGTAGGCATTCAGTTAAGTGCTAAATATTATGCTCAGCAGTGAATCATTTTTCCCAAGGTGAAGTGAGTGAGAAAACATTTTTACAGTGAGGTTCTAATGTTGGCATTTAACCTCAGAGAATGACTTTCATATGTTGTCTGTCATTAATAGTATTAATCTTCTCTAAATTTGTATTAGACCCTGAACCTTTGAACACTTAGAAAAAAAAGGAAAGCAAAACAGTTACCACATAAAAAACAAATGTCATTATGTTCGTTTAAACAATTGGAATGGTTAATGGCGTTTAAACTATGATAACCAAGAATAGCAGCTTATTCAAGATACAAAGAGTAACATTGAATTAATTTCTTTCAACATAACTAAATCTTATCACCTTTGAATCACACATGCTTTCAAATAAACCAATATTGACTTGACAAATTTGCTAGAGATCACCACAAATTAAACTATGTTTTAACAGCTTCCTTAAAAGTATCCCTTGATATATCCAAGGAATTGCCAGGAAGAAGAGACCATTCAGGCTGAAAACAGGGAAGTGAAGTGACTACAGCACTGCTAAAGTGAAGACCTCTATCCTATCACACCTCAAATGATGTTGGGACCTCATTGTTTTACCCTTCTCTATAAAGGCATGTACAGAAATATTTAGAATAAGAATACTTGTTATCATTGTACAATTGCATTTTACTGATGTAACATTGCATAATAACATTACATAGGTTTAAGATGTGCATCATTGAAAATCAACATTAGATATATCACATTAGGGTCACCATAAATAGTTCAACTCTACCTTTCACCCTATAATGGACCCCCTCTCCCATAACCCCCTCCTGCCCTCTGGCAACTACCACCAATTTTGTCCTCTAAACCAAAAGTCTATTTTTGTTTAATTTTGTTCATTCCTTTGGTTTCTCTATAGACCACATATGACTAACATCATATGGCGTTTCTCTCTCTCCACATGACTTATTTTACTGCGCATAATTCCCCCTAGTTCTAACCATGCTGCCACAAATGACAGGATTTGTTTTCATAGATGAGTAGTATTCCCTTATGTAAATATATAACATCTTCAGACACACATCTTTTGATGGAAACTTAGGTTGTTTCCAGTTTTGGATTATTGTAAATAACACTGCAATAAAAATGGGGGTGCACGTATCTCCCTCCTTGAATTAGTGTTTTTGTGATTTCATGTTTTTGTGATAACTACCCCGAAGTTGGGTAATAGGATAATATGGAACTTGTATTTTCAGTTTTTTTAGGAATCATTATATTACTTGCTGTAATGACTGTGCCAATATATACTCCCACCAATAATATAGAGGAGTTTCCTATTATCTGCATTCTCAGCAACACTTGTTTCCAGTCTTTTGTATAACAGCCATTCTCACATGTGTAAGGTGATTATCTTGTTGTTTTGACTTGCATACTCCTAAAATAAGATCTTTTCACTTGTTTGTTGACCATCTGTATGTCTTCTTTGGGGAAGAGTATACTTTCTGCTACAACCAATTTTTTAAAGTATTTTTATTTGTTTGTTTATTTTGATTTTTCCCCACCAACCCAGGTGAGAACCTGGGTCCTTGTTCAGCCCATTTTTTAATTGGATTATGTTTGTGTTGTTGTTGAGTTTTATAAGTTTTCTGTATTTTGTCTATACACCCCTTGTTGTGTGTGTGATATGCAGATATCTTCTCCAGTTCCATAGGATGTTTTTTGTTGTTTTGATAATGAAACTTTTTTTTATGCTAAAAGCTTTTTAGTTTGATGTAGTCCATTTTATTCTGGCATCTGTTGTCATTGCAGTTTTTGAGGAGAGGTGGAAAATGGGTGAAAGTTTTTAAGTACTAAGATCAAGAAAGTAATATAAAAGAATAATTAGCTCCTGATTCTTAGTTTAATTTTCTATGTAAATATTCAAGCTTGCTTTGGGAATATTTTGGCATATTTACATAATTTACAAATATTTATCAGGCACTTAGTTACTGAGTGACAAGTAGGTACCTAGTACTAGACTAGGAATTACAGAGCATCCAAAAAGAAAAGGAAGGCAGGAAAGAAGGGAGGGAGAGAAGGAGGGAAGAAGAAAAAGGGGAAAAGGAGAAAGAAGGAAATAAGAAAGCATAATTTTCTCTTTTTATAAATTAATTCAGTGAGTCAAAGGAAATACATATTATGTATTGGTAAGTATATATACTAATAGATAAATGAAATAGAAAAAAAATAGAATATAAGAACACACAATGATAAGTTTAACAAAGGGATAAGTGACAAAAATAAAAATTATGAAATTAAAAAAAAAGATAAAAGAAACTGGGGAAAAAAAAAAAAAAAAACACTAGTGATTCAAGAGAAAAAGGGGATTTTACTCAAGGAAGGCTGAACTCTTTTGGGATAAAGGGAAGCCATGGAGTAATTAAGGAAATAAACAGAAAACACCATTGCTGGCAAAAATTTATCTTAGCCTAAGAGAAATACAGCTCTGATAAAAATTTGAACTAAGTAAATTTTAAAATGTACATTCTTATAGAAAAGATGGAGATAATTTTGATTGATAAAACTTGAGTCTTATCGGCCTTCAACCATATTCCTTTCAGTCACTAATCATAAAACAGTGGGTGTTAGAAGATTAAATTTGCGTCAAACATAATTTGGTCAACTGAAAGTACTGAGTGAATTTGTGCCACCATCTCACAGGCTCAAGCACACAAATAGAGTGTAAACCTTGGGCACCTGTACTTCACACAGTCACTCTGTCCCTCTAGTGAGCTTTTTGAGTGTTTTGCTGTCTTGAGAAGTGAAGGTTGTCCATAGTGGGTAGGTTAGATGGGCTAAGCAAAGATTCAAACTCAAATTGAATTAACTCCATGACATTTTCAAGGGGAGATAGGCTAATGTCAACAGAAGTCATTGCAAGACAGAAATGAGAAGGACAGATAAAGTGTTTCCTTGCCATGTGGTTGTGGTACTGTTCACTCACAGGGAAAGAACCGCTACTCACCGAGCTTCCAGGCAACTGCCACGTGCTGACACTGGGGAGAGATTGTGATGAACACACGAAGCTGACACAGAATTTAAATGATGATTCTCCTGGAATTCATATCTAGACCGAACAGATTTTCAGGTCTTAGCTCTAAAATCCATGCTTTTGGAACTCAACTTTTGTTTCTCTCCAATTAATGCCATTGAGATGAATATTAAAGTGTGTTTTGAAATTCAAAATACAAACATGTCTTTCTAGTTATCTGAACTATTCCTTTCCAGAGGCAAGATGGAAAATCAGAATTTTTCAGATAAGGGGATGATCAGGGCTGTGTGTATGTGTATATACATATATATGTTTGCACACAAATAGCAAATATTTATTACGTCATAAATATATATATATAGTATTTTCTGAAATACCTTTTCTAATTGCTGCTGCTTTGTAAATGTGTTGCATCGAATAAATCAGGGAAACATTCTTTCCTTTAGTAAGTGATAATACTTAAAACTGTATGAAATACTAGGTGGAGTCTTGAATTTATACATTATCTTAAATAGAATTTTTCACACATATTTAAGAATCAAACTCATTTCTCTAGATCAATATTTTTTCCTCTCAAGAATACCTTATGGGTATTATTGCCATATGACATAGAAATCAACATTTAAGAGTTTTGTCTTCTCTCTGCCATTGCCTATGACCGTCTAATAGCTTTGAGACCATAGAAGGCTACCTTCATCCTTGATTCTCAACATCTGATATTATATGAGTTATAGGTGGAGTCAATATTCCTTTTGTTCAAATTTTCTTTATAAGTCAGATTTTTGTCTAGTAACACATATCAAAAACATTCATTCCTTGCAAAAATCCAGTATATGTTTAAAATTGACTATTATTGTTTCCAGGGCAGCTTTCAATAGGGTGATTAAGTAAAACATTTAAAAGCCTATGATTTCTTAATTAGTAACTTTTTCATTATTTTATGGTAGGTTACACTTTTAGCTATGATATAAAATTCAGAATTGGAAAGGGACATAGATCAGATTTGGTTATATTTTGATTTAAACTTTTTTTTCATGAAAACAAGGTATCCATTAAAGTTGAAAGGCAAGTAAGAGACAAAAATTACTTTATCTGGCAATCTGACTTTTCAGAATGAATTATTAACTGCTATCTTTCAGTAATAAACATATAAACATTTTATTAGCAAACAAAATGACACGAACAAGCAACTACCAAAAGAAATACCAAAAAATATACATTATTTATAAATATCAAATAATGATCAAATAAAAAGTTTACAAATTTGATGATTTTTGTCAGTTTGATACAATTAGAAAGATTGATTACATTCAATATTAGAAAGAATTTAAGAAGATACTATTGTTCAGTCTTTAGGTTGGTATCTATCTGGAAAGCAATGTGGAAATATTTAACATACTTATGCATTCCCTTTGATCAAGTTTCAGAAGTTTATCTAGAGGGAGACAAAAAAAATACATGTCATGGCCAGCAAAGCATTGATATTTAAGTGAAAAGATATGTTTGGGAATGGTTAAATTTCTAGAATAGTCTCAATAATGCTGATCTCTAAGAATTTTCATACAATGGAGTTTATGAAAAATACCCATGAATATAAATAAGTACAGGAGTGTCTATATGAATATATACATATGAATGTATAAATGTGCATGAGTATGGTAGGAGTTAGGGTAGGGAGAAGATCTGAGAAAGTGTAGAATTATTTCTACCCATTTATTAGTAGTGAAAGTAAGATTATTATGGAAAAAATAATGTGAAAAGGATTCACTTGTTCTCAACATTATACAGTTTTTAAGATCATATTTTCCTCTAAGGAGTTTGTATAACTTTATAATTTAAGAAGCTTGTTCAACCTGTAAAGCATTTTCATTTATGAATGCCATTTTGGTGGAGAAAAAAGTATTAGAATTAAGATTAAACAGCAGTTGGAATATGATCACTAACGTGAATAGGTTACAATTCTGCTGGATCATATGCTATTAAATAATCATGTTACTAACCTGGACTTGTTAAAATGTTTGTAGCATACTTATGTGCTATGTTATCTAGGGAAAATGTTATTTCTATGTCATTGGAGGTATTTTATTAGAATTTGAATTATATAGTATATAGATTTAGAATACAAAGTGATGAATTAAGACAATGCAATCTAACAGATCAGCAGAATTGCAAGTAGCGAGTATAATTCACAGGAGTAACTTTTTAAAATATAAAATAAACAAAAATGCTATTGAAAAATAAAGACAATGAAAATGATCAAAATTGGAAAATAGTGAAATCCATGTCATTAAAATATTCATTATGCTCCTTTATTTAAGAATAAATTATATTTTAGACTTGGCAATATCTCTGTGAATCTCATAAAATATGAGTTCTTAGTAATAAAGAATATTTTAAAGAAAATTTTGCTACACTTTTTTCAAATATACATAATTTTCAAGGTTCTTTTTCCAAGACTTTAAAAAAGATTTTTAGAGAAAAATAAACCATCAATGTGCTGGGTGATTTAAACCTTATAAAAGGTTAACAGAATGCTGGGAATCTGATCAGTGCACGTATTTGTTTCACTGTAGGCAGCTGAAGTTTATTAAGTGGATAATTCTCTGTTGCAACGGAAATGCACGTGGCATATAGACCTGCTGGTTATTGTATGGCAATGTCACAAATGTCTTGAATTATGGTCTAACCCTGAAACCTCAGATTTATCAACAACAGACATCCCCATAGTAGGCGATATTAGCTCTTCAAATCATGAGTTAGAGTTTTCGACAATGTATGGTGGTATTTTAAGTTTGTTTACTGTATAGACAATTCTCTTTTATAAGTAATAAAATTAATATAAAAGGAAAAAATAACTGAAAAGCAAAAATTCAAAGGAGTACCTATGTAGTAATTTTAAAAGCCAGAGGATAATGGCCTCAAATTAAGTTAAAAACTACTGCAGGACATCATGCTTAGTGAAATGAGTCAGACAGAGAAAGACAAAACTGTATATGCTTTTGCTCCTACATATATCTTACTCATATATATATGATATATAGAGAACCTAAGCAAACCAGTGAACTAAGTAAAACAAAAATAAGACTAAATTAGAGTTTACTAAAAAAGGAAGCAAGAAGGAGATTGTGCAAATCGAGTAAAAGGGGTCAATTATATGGTTAAAGATTGAAAAAGACTTTTAGTGGTGCAATTATTGTGGTATAACAGATGTTGCTATCTGATGCTGCACACCTGATAACTATATGATATAATGTTATTTTGATTTAAAAAATGAGTAAAAAGAAAAATATTATGTTTACACTCAAAAAAGAAAGAAAATCACTAGGACTCCAATCCAATCAAAGACTGTTCAACATGTGAAGGAGGGAGAGACGAGGCCAGAGGAAAAGAGGAATAAAAGTGGAGGGAGGCAGAGGGGGTCCAGGCACGGAGCCAGTTAGTGAACAGCAGGTAAATCTGATCGTGGGGATGCTCCTCAAAGTTCCAAAGTGGGAGTTGTGGCTGGAGTTGCAGAGGGCAAGCATTGCAAGTATTGACATCCAAGACAAAGTGATGACTCTGCATCCCAGTCCAAGCCCAGGACACGTCATCTAGTAGTTGTCAACTAGGTCATCAAAGTTGTGGTCTCCGGACCATGGTGATACACAGAATCAGTGACAATACTTAACTCTTGTTTCTCTGTGAATTAAGGTCAACTTTAAACAAGGAAAAGTAATGACAAGACACTTGGACATATCAGGAAGCTAGGATTCTTCACAGGTGTCAGAGGCTGACGGGAACTGAAAGGAAGTCCAAAGCAGACATGGACTGGACAGGAATTGAGGTGACCTTGTGAATTTCTGGCATGGTTGCAGGACCCACATGTTGGTAGACTGGGCTCCCATTCTATCCAAGGCAATGTTAATGATTTAGGACTGGGCAAGTGGCCTGTCCTGAAACAGCACAGGGCTAAGTAAGAAGGGACAGATGCCTACCTTTCAAGGGAAACCCAGAGTGCTCACTGCCACTTCAGAGCCTTAAGAGGTCTTTCTATTTGTTTTTGTCATTCAGTTTTCTCCATATTCCCCCCACCCCCAATATAAGCAGTGATGTTACATAGCCTTTTGTGTAATGTATTGCAAATGCCTTAGCAACCAAAATAACAGAACAGAGACTCCCTTTCTCAAGTGACTTTGCAAGCATAGAAGCTTAACTAACCAGGAATATATTTGATAAATTACACTGGTCTTTCTTTCAGGGTTTCCTATCTGCTTAACAGTAAAGAAAGGATAACTGTCTTTATATTCAGATATGCTGAAGTTTATTTTTTTTCTGCCAAACAACAAGCTGGTATCACTCTTCACTGTAAGGGAATAAGATGTGGGATAATTAGGAAGAGAGTACAAGGAGCCATGACAGAACATGAGAGGTGACATTTTTAAGATGTTTTCTCCAAACCATATAAAATGCAAATTCTATGTGCAAAATGACCAAAAATTATGCTTTCTGAATTCATTATCTTAAAGTAGGACTAATCAGTTGACAGGAGACTGTTCAAAGTATAACCAGACACTGTATTTTATTTATGATGATCTAGATTAAGCAACTAAATTCTGGTACATAGTTCTAATTCTAATGTTTTCCAGCTGTTTGTGTGTGTGTTCAAACAGAATTGCCTTTCTGTTTTAAGTCTTTGAAAAAATCTTCTCACAATGAAGTTAAATAAATAGGGCTAAATTCTCAAGAATGAAGAGTATAGAAAAAGGTAGTAAGCAGATATAAGTTTCAGTAAATGTATAGAAAATCAAAAAACAAAGGAATCTTATGTTCAGATGAAGTAAGGAAAAACTTTGCTGACTGGTGTGTAAGAGAACACAGAAATCCCAGTTTTACCATTACAGATTCATTCCTTAATGGGTACTCTTGAACAGTTTGGTTATACCTCCCAGGCCTGAATACTGAATTCTGGCATCTTCCATGCTGGGCCTCAGTCATCTTCACTATATAGAAAATTAAGGCAAATCAAAACTGTCTACTACGCTCAGAAAAGTCTGAGGAGAATATTTGCATTCAGGAAATAAGAACAGGATATGGTGAAAAGGGATCTAAAAAGAAACATTGGAATTTAAAACATAATTGATTTGAGATGGTTAGAAAGTGATAGTTAAAAAGGGCAAATAAGGAAAGCTCTCCCCCAGTAAAAATGACATTTAATTAGAGAAAGGATAATAGTATTAGAAAATTTCTGTTTTTCAACATCTAATTACTGATTGGGGGATTCTGGATTAGGTCATCAATGGAAGTCAGAATATTCAAAGAGAGACAATGTATCATCCCAAAGATCATTTTCTAATTGAAAGGAGGAAAAATCCTCTACAGTGGAGAGGATTATGGTTACTTCCTATGTAAAATGACTGTACCTCAGTCATAAAGGTGAAACAATCTGAAATTGAGTCTTCTGGTACAATTGAAAATAAAGAACACAAACTCTCTTATAAAATATTATTATCCAGAATACTCAGCTTTAGTCTAATTATGACTCTAGACCTGTGCTTTACAGTGTCGTAGTCACTGGACATGTGTGGTTATTGAGAATATGAACTGGGATTAGTTCAAATGATGTGTTTTGAATGTATTAGGTTGAATAATACATCTTAATTTTTTTGTACTTTTTTGTACTTTTAAAATTATATTAGAATACTTAAAATAATGCATGTGGCCCAAACTATATTTTTATTGGAAAACTGTTTTAGAACTTCAGTTTATAAAAATGAAAAAAAGTGAACCAAATTTAGATTGTGGAGAGCCAGTTATCCTAAATTTATCCAAATAAAATTTTAGGAAAAATGTTGAAGGAATTCTTCAAATTGAGAGGCTGAAGAACTATAGCTGTAAAGGCAGCATGAACATAAATTGGGTTGGATTTAGAAAAAAGAAAAACAACAAATGGCCATAAACTGCTTTCTGGGAATAAGTAGAAAAATTTCATTATAGTATTTTGAAGGAGATTGTCATCATTCTTGGGGGATGCATTCTGAATGATTTTTAGTGTACAGTTTGTAGTGTACTGTCAAATGGTTGAGCAAATATAAGTAAAATAAATCATTTGACAAAGATCTGAAAAGATTTCTGAATGTAGAGGACTGCTAATTTTCTATATATGAAAGTCTACTTTGAAAATTATTTTAATGAAATAATATTGCATTGTAACACAGGTTTAAAATGTGCTCATTATAAACCAACATAAGGAAAGAGTACATGAATTCACCACTGGAAATCTGATTTTATCCTTCACTATGCAATTTCCCCCTTTTACCTGATTTACCCATCCCACTGACCCCTTCCTTCCCTTCTGAAAAAACTATTAATTTGGTCTTACAGTCTAAAGGTTGATTTATTGTTTCATTTATTTGTTTCTTTCTTTAAGTGCCATACTAGAGTGAAATCATATAGCAAATATCCAAAGTTTCAAGTAAAAAGAGATGTTCAAAATTTGTATATATTTTGTTTCCCTTTAGTGTAGTATCTCCTTCCACATGCATTTCTTATGCTGATAAAAATATATAAATATACAATAATGAGTAAGTTAAAAATAACCAGAGGTTCCCACTGGCAAAGAAATAATTGTCCTTATGTAGATGACGCTGATTCAGTCCTTCCTTTCTCTTCAGTCATCATTTATAATGGAAATACCAGATGCAAAATCCGATCTGCATTCCACCACTCTCATTATCTGTGATTTTTCACTCATATAAGTTAAAATATTCTAATAAAATTGCATTAGTCTTTATCATGGATAGTTATTATAATTAAAGCATCAAATCATGAAAAGAAAAAATATACTACCTTTTCATAGATTTCTCTTTTGACCTCACATCTCTACAGCTTTCTAGCAGTTTTGCAGGATTATATTTTAATGCTGACTTACTCTCTAGTTGGAGTTGATTTGATATTTACATTCTCCTTTCTCTTCTTAACACAAGAATTAAATTAATAATCTCTAACATTAAACTGCAGACCTACCATAAAGAAAATACTGCAAAAGAATTCTAGTCATCATAAAAAAAATACAAATGCATTTAACATTGGTTATAAATGATACAAACTAGACTTTCAAAAATTTCATTATTAATCAACCTGGAATTCATAGAACATGTAAAAATAAATTTTAGTAAATAATAACTATAATTTTTAGCTAAAAGTATATATTTAATACTTAACTTTAAAATGAATGTAATTCACTGATTTTGACACTGGAAACATATGTTGAGGTGCTGGTATTTCTCTTTAAATAGGAAATACAACAAAGTGTGTCTCTTTTCATACCTTTTAAGGTCCTGAATTCCCTGAGGAGTCACAGTCACTATTGTTTAATGAATAACCCCATAAAAGGCGAACCTTACAATTCAATACTTTGTATGTGTTACTGAAACAGATTTTTTTTTTAAATGCTCACTTTTAAACTAATATAGAAAAGGAATGAAAGGACAAAATAAGAAAAGAACAAACAATTGTGCCACTTTTCTGAAAGAAACATTTGTTGAAAAGTTTATACATTATATATTGACATCATTGTATTGTTGATTTTTCTTGCTATTGATTTTAATATATCTTTTGCAAGAATCTATTTTTATCATAATTTACTTATATAGCATATTAAATTCCAAGATGAAATTCATACCTTAAACAAGTGAGTAAAGTTTAAAGATATTATAGTTATATAGCTTATTTCAAATAATACTTTGACAGTGTATTAATATTTATATTTGAAATAATAGCAAAAACTACTTAGAAGATTAATAATATTCATTAATTCATTTCATTAAATGCATAAAATGTCATATTTATAAAATATATAACATAAAATAGCATAAATCCATATATTTTACACTTTGGGGCTTTTTCGTTTGAAAGCCATTACATAAAAAATCCTCTAGATGGCAGCGTTTACCACAGTTAGAATTATTTTAGCCCTGTTAACTTTAAAAGGTTTCTCAAATGAATCAAATTGTATATAGTTAAAATTTCATTTTTCTAGTACTCTATATATCCTTAGTGTTTCTGTTTTGATCTGAATAAATTTTTAACCTGATTCAGCAAGATTTTGTTCATTTATTAGTTTATTATTACAATATCATTTGCAAATTTCAGGAATAATTATGTTGACCCACAAAATTTCAAATAAAACTATATCATCTATATCTTTTGGAGGAATTAAAGTAAGTTATTGAGACTATGGCAACCAGCATGAAAGAACTCTTACAACTAAGCAAATTAATTATATCACTTTTTCCTAACTTGTATGTAAAGATTTGAACTGAGTTATAGATGCTTTAATTTGCACTTTAGTCTAAAGAGGCTTTCACCTATTGGAAGTAATTTGCGATTTTAATTTTTGACCTAATTTTTGAACAATCCAAGTGAGCTAAAGCTGTATAACAAAAGGTAGGTCATTATATATTATTAAAGAGCGTGTGGTTGGGCTAAGCTTTTTAACTTTATGAAATGATAGAAATCATTATAAAGGTATGATATAAAATTAACTTTTATAATGAATATATTACACATCCATATAAAGTTAATATAATTAAAGCGTGAATACATTGAAGAATCTTACACATTCTGGCATCAATGACAGACACAAATGGCTACCTTTAGACCTAATTTCTCACTAAATATTGAAAAACATTTACTTCTTCAGATTTGCACTACTGTTTTGCAGACATAATTGATAATTGATAATATGTTTATTTCATTTCCTATAATTCATTAAATAAATTATAGTGATCTTTTAACTTCATCTGTTTAGAGACTTAATTAGATATACATTTATTAGATATACTTGTATTAAAAAAATCATAATATTCATCTAAAGCAAGTTTCCTCAACTTTGGCACTACTTTCAGTATCAATAAAATGGTTTGGGAGGAGCAGAGAGATTTTCTGTGCATTATAGAATATTTAGCTTCTTCCCTAGCCTCTACCCTCCATATGTAGTTGAAACACACCCCTACACACATGCATGTACACACACACACACACACACACACACACAAACACACTTTTTTCCATTTTCCAGTTGTGATTACCAGAATGTCTCCAGACATCATCAAATGTTCCTAAAGGGCAAAATCATGATGAGTTAAAAAACACTAATGCAAATATTTTATTTTTTTCTCTTTTCTTTTTTCTTGTAAAATGTCATTCATGATCTCACAATGAGTTTTTAGTCCTTCAGTGAACAAACTAGTCAGGAGTAGGGTCAAACAAAATAACCAAGTTATGCAATTAGTTTTTTGGATTAATAGAACTCACTGTTGCTGGTGATATCTGTTCTAGAGGTAACCAACGCAGCTCTTAAACTATCAGGGGTCTGAACACCAGCAATAATCTGGGACCAGGCAATTCACTACCATAAGAGGAGGGGGGGCGGGGACCCTCCTCTGCTTCCCTCTGAGCATTATCGTTTGTCTTATCTTCTCTCCTTCTACCTTTCTTTGATTTTCTGGTCTATGCCATGAAAAAAAACTACTGCTGCTAATTTCTCCTGACTATGCATAACTTCCTGTTCATAGCGAAATAGATTGATCTTGGTGCTCTCTCTTATAGGTCCAGGTTATTTTCTTTTGTTCATCTTGAATTAATCAAGTATTGGCTGAATGGGAAGGATATGCCAATTTTTAACATGGTAGGAAGAGTCTTTGTCATATGAAGACAACAGTTTTGCTTACCTGTATGGAGGGAATATAGAGAGGACCCTTCTAAAAGAGAGAGGAATTCTTGTGAACTTTGGAGAACCCATAGCTATGCAGACAGATATTCACTATTGGTTATGTTTAGGTTTAGGCAATTTCTTTCTTTTCCAGGAAACCGTGTCTTCCCTTAATGAAAATCAAATATTAAAAACAAACCAACAAATGCTTCGTGCTCTGCTTCCTAACTCCCTTCCTTCTCTGAAAAAAAAAAAAAAAAAGAGTAACAAGCAAAAATTTTTAAATTAAAGGAGAGAGATTTTGGTCAGTATTAACAAAGCAGAAAAAAATGCACAGATTAGTATGTGTCACAGACAAGTCAAACACATATCACAGTAAGAGGCCTCAGTGAATTAATCTTGATATACATGTAGATATTTCAATATCTGTGATGAGCATATAGGATGTATTTAAAAATATAGTAGTATTCTTTATGAAGGTTTTCAAATAATTATTGAGTGGGCTAATGAAAAGAGTTTTCAATTTGTTCCTTATGTATTTTATGATTATTTCATGTAATTCTCCCTTTTCACTTTTTCCTTCCAATTGTGATATTTACCTGAGGTGTCACCTATCTCTTAGAATGACTATCTCTGTAGTATTATACCAAAAAAGTTAACCTTGTTCTATAGTAAGGGGCAAATATTACTAAAAATAATCTCAATTCTCTCTTTCAGCCTAGCTCATGAAAGCACCGCCATTGTTGTAGTTGTTACTTCTAGAAGCTAAATAAAATAACTTGGCAATTGGTCCATGGGTACACTGATATTGCACTAGAACACCAATGCTTATTTACTATCCAAAATCAACACATTGCTTGTATATTTTTGCAACATAAACATCATATTTTTTAAAATTATTGTAAGAAGTATCCCTTTCTTCTTTTTGATACATTATAGTTGATATTTTTCCAAGGAATATGTTCCTAATTAGGTTTTCTTATAAACTCTACATATAAACTTCCTACACTATTTTTAAAAATAAATTTCTCCTGATGTGTCCTGGCTTACTTTAAAGCAGGTCGATCCCATTCCATAGGACCAGAAAATTTCTTTGTGTCTTTTAATCCTTTCTGAAAATTTCACCACTTTGTTTGTAGCTGTAAATTCACAGGCATAGTACCGAAAAGAAAACATGCACTTTTGGAATTTAAAATTATTATATTAATGCACTGCAGAATCAGATTTTTGTTTTTAAAAAAAGAAAAACACTTAAAGAATTATATAAAATTTTGTGCATATTTGCACACAATTTTTGTAAGCAGAGTGGTATTGACTTCAATCCCAGACAAAGCATACCAGTATTTTTTAAAAGCTGAGCAATCCCTATCTCCATTACTTGGGTGTTATCAGTGATATGGAATTAAGCCAGGGTCCCAGAGTCAATGTAATATGCATAGTCTCCCTGAATCAACCTAATTCAATTACTGGGTGACTGTGTGTGAATTTGGTTCCAGAGTGGAGACTATAAGAGAAAAATGAGGCTTACCCATCTGCTCTATATTAATAAGTCTATTTATGTGTACGTTATATAACAAATTGGGCTCCTATAAGAACATCATGTGAGTTTATAAAAAAAATAAATTATAGGCATGAATATGGGGTTGGGGAGTGGACTAGGGAATGAAAATTCCTAAACTGATGTTATTTCAAATCATATAAAATTTTGTAGTCAACAATATACTCATATTTATAAGAATATACTGGAAAAAAGAGCAAAGAAAAACATTTATCTTAACTGAGAACAAAAGTCTTAATATCTAAGAAAATCATTTTTCCTATTTTCTTTGGGCAAATGTTGCTGTGTTAGAAACATGTTCTTGTCTCAATTCTATTCTGTCTCTGTTTTTAAGTGTAAATAGAGGTACTTCCAAAAATGTGCACGATGTTTCCACATCTTTGGAATTTATCATTTATATAATTAGGAAATGAATAGATGATAGTTGATAGGCTAATAGTTCTTTACTGATATAGACAGATAGATACAGACATATACATATGTATATATGTATATATAAATGCAAGAATAGAAAGTTTTATATATTTCCATTGAAATTACATGACTTAAAATGGATCAAAATATGTATGGTTAAACATATATTCTCTCTACTACCTTAAAATCATCTTTTCATGTTTCCCTGAATGATTACTCTAACCCTACCTGTGATGGGGTAAACATCCCTTATCAAATCTTTGTTTATATATAACCTGAAGTTGTAAATATCCTATCAAGAAATTTGAAAATTCTGTATTTTATTTATGTATTAATCACGATAAAATAGTGGCACTGAAAAATGTCAGTTTATACTCTTATCATTGTTAGAACTACAAACCTGACAACTATAATCGTTAGTCATAAAAATACAGCAAATTGAGATAAATTTAGTTCAGTCATTCAAAGAGAATAAAGCTTGCGTGTCACCTGCTTCCTTTTATGATTTGATTTTCTTACATTGGATTTTCCTTAAAAAAAAAGCAAAGCAAAGAAAAAAATGAAGACTATTAAAAATGAAGACTATTAGGCAAGAGCTAATAAATAGGAAAATAAAAGAATATATTCATGGAGCTTACTACACTTTACCAGTTTGCACAGTCTTAAAAGGTGTTAATATTCTTTTTGTGGTGTTAAAATCCTGCATTGTCATTTTCTAAACAGTGATAATACAAATAACCCTAAGTATTTTTAGCACAGTTTTTCCCCCCAGAAGTACAGTACAATAGTCTAGCCTCTTTTGTGAAATGGGGACAATAATGCCTGCTGTGACAGAAGAGTCCCTGTGATTGATTGATTAATGTCTGTTAGACACAATAAGACATTGGATTAAAGGAACTTCAGAAGTATAGGCACAAAAGTTTTATTTTATTTTTAACTTTGATTGGAATATAGAGCTAGCATATTAGAGTTGAAAATATTAGTCTTGAAATCCTTGAAGAGATCCTTTGATCATTCTAAATACCACAGTCTATGTCTCTTTTATATAAAATGTAACTTCAGGAAAAAGGACTTTACATCTCTGTGGGAAATGTAACTTTAAAATGTTGAGTAGCAACTAGAAAGTCATAGATGAAAATCTAATTAACAAGCTAACCTGTTTAATAATTTAGCTCATTAAATGCATTACATGAAATTATTGTTTAAATATATACATAAAATGACATTAAAATTTGGGATTATAAAGTAATTTTAACTTGACATAGGTTCCTGTATAAAGCTCTTACAGTATTTGTCTTCTTAGGTGATCACAGGTGATTTCACTCATTACCTATATAACCAGCAGAGAATGCTAAGGTGATTTTACTATGACCCAGATGACACACATTTCTAAAATTACTGATCAGATACAACATAGGTGAAAACATAACTTCTTACAGTAGAAAACATGTATTGACAAAGATGAATAAGGGTTAATTAAAGAGGTATAATTGGAATTCTGTGTATATATTGGATGATCTGCATTGGAATTCATATAATTGGAAATCTATTTTATTAAATTTGCAAAGAAAGATGATTAAAATGAGTATAAAAATCAATAAATTTTCCGTTACAGAAGCTAAAATTAATAATATAATATCCCTAATTCCTAAACATGCAGATATAACTTTCAAAAAATAGTATAGCTTTGATTATGAACAGTCCTCATTATGTAAATGCTTTAAACAATGTTTGAGACAAAGCCTTCAAGTTAGGACAGGAAAGGGTTAGAAATATGCCCTTTTATATTTAATTTTCTTCCAGGAATATTAATAAAATCTCTAATGATAGTTCTCATTTCAGTGCTTAGCAGTTGGAAAAGTGCAAATAATAAGATTCTACTTTCTAGCTTTAAGAGTTAAAACTAGAATGGATTAAAGAATCCTAAGAATTTAGATATGCCAAATAAAGACCTATAAAATACATGCACTGAAGCCAGTAGGTCTATTTCTAAATTACACTCATACTTCATTTTGGGACTTTGACCTATGACTCGTTTAATTTAAGTCTCATAGTCAAAAATGTAATCGTGGGTTTTTTTTTTTTCTCTTCTTTAACATTCATCCTATGTTCATACCAAGATTCATTTATTAGTGTAGGTTAATGATAGGTTCTGATCATAAGTAAAGCTATTCCTTAACAAATAGAAATAATTCCACTTAGCAGTAAAGTTAATTATTGCCAAGCTATGTGTTGCCACTACAGAATGACTTTGAAATGATTAACTATGATTAGAATAAGAATGTGAGATAACTGTGATGCCTATGAAATGAACTGCAAAGTGTGCTGCTGATATTTATTGTCAATGTATCAGTATGATGTTTCACTTATTTTAAACAAGCTCAGAGCATAAAATAAGTGACAACTGGAACAATGCACTAGCTTTAATTTTAGATTTTGTGAACGGCAAAATGATCTGTGGTAGAATAAAAGAATTTGCTTTAATTCACATGCATTATTGTAAAAAAAAAAAAACTTACATTTTTCTTCTGAGTTTTAGACACTCAAGTGGTCATTTATATTCTTAAGCATTCCATATTCGAATTATACAGAATATTACATTCTAAGAGTTATTTGTCTATTTAAAAACAGTATCAACCAATTGTCTGCAAGAAATCTGTGTTAGATTTCACATCTAAGATATGAATGTATTTAACAGTGTGCTTTCAGGAACTATACTTTTATTCTGAATATTCACCTGAGGAAACGCCTGAATAAAAAAGAACTTACATTTCCATAGCTGTGGGAAAATTACAATGTCAAATTAGTTGATTCAATTATGGAATTATACACTATCTAGTTTGTTAGGTTTGCTTAGTGTTTTTTGTAATTTTAAGTTACATATTTAAAAACAAATGTTCACAATGGGACAGAAAACATTGTATTAAAAAACGAGAGATCCCTGAACCTTTCTGCCATCATTGTGCATAACCACATGAAAACCCTTTAATGCACATACAGCCCAATACAGAATAGAGAATGTACAAGTCTATCAATGCCATTTGTCCTCCCCATAAGTGAAAAAAAAAAAAAAAAAAGTTATTCAATCCATCATGAAGACCTCTTAGAAAAACAACTTTAGGTCATTTAAAATAAATTTATGTTGCAAGTGAACAGTAATTAATGCCTCTAACTTTACTCGGATATCTGGTGTTGTAGGCACAATCCATTAGGCAAACCTTGGTATTTTACTGATTTTAAATAAAAAGATCAATCGAATTAAATAAGACTTTGGGGGTCATTATTTAAGGAACAGGGCTAATCCTTTCTAGCGGGGATCATCCCATTGGGCTCCTGTAATAAAGATGAGGAACTTGTGAGGATTCACTACAGAACTGGAGTCAGAGAAATGAACTGCTTGGGGAAAGATGAGTGTAAAGTTGCAATCAGCCGACAGTGCAGGGAAGGGAGTGTTCATTGCTCGCGGATCATCTGGACAGGGCTCCTTCTGCTTCTGGTTGCAAAGTTTGTAGCTGCGTAAGCGGGCGGCGGGCTTTGCTGCAGCCGTGGTAGGGCAAGCTCAGGTCTCAGTGTGGCGTGCGGCAGGGGTCGAAGTGAAGGGACGGCCACCACCGACCTCGACGGGCGGACGTGCTTCTGCGGGTGACCGGCCCCTCAGCACACCCATTGGCCAGGGTCCATTAAATGGCCCTGAGGCTGCTACGCTCTCTCCCCGGCAGCCCCGCAACCCGGCAGAGAGGGAGCGCTCAAAAGCACGTCCTCTCGGTTCTCAAAGGAGATTCAAAAATCCTTCGCATCCCTCGCAGACTGCCCTTGGGCTATCGCCCCGGTCCCCAAAGCCTCCAGCTGCAGCACCGGGAGCGCAGTCTTTTGAACGTGCTCAGGGACCTACAGTCCCTTGCGTTCTTCCGAAAGGTGACAATGCGTCCCCTGATTGGGGTCACGGGTAAACGCTCGTAGTTTCTTCTTGGACCCTCCATTGAGTCAAGAAGTGCTAAACGTGCGCCCGGACAGGCGCCCCCGCGGCGTCCCCTTCCACCCGTCACGGTGCCCGCGGTTTTCAGGGTTGTGTCCGCAGCCCCGCGGGGCTCCAAGGTCGTCCAGCTCCCCTGACAGCCGGGCTCCAGGCAAGCAGCCCCTGCTGCCGCGAGCTGCAGCCAGCCTAGAGTCTCGGGCCTTGAGCGCCTCGCTCCCTCGGCGCCAGACCCTGCTGGGCATGCTCAGTGCGCCCTTGGACGTGGCTCTCCGGGGCAGGATCGTTTCTCCGGGTTTTCGTGGCCGCCGGGGGCGCGGAGGAGGGGCGGGGAGACAGTCGGTGCCTTGTATTTCGCCCCCCCGCCCGGCTCCTCGGCCGGCTGCTCGGCCGCGCCGCAAGATGCCAGCCAATCAGGAGCGGGGGCGGGGCCTCGGCCGCCACGCCCTCCCTCTGGGCTTATTGAGAGTTATATCAAGAAATTCAGTTCAGAGAGAGGAGAGGAGAAGAGAGGGAGAAGGAGAGGGACCGAGGAAGAGGGAGAAGCGCGAGCTTGCCAGACGGGAAGGGGCGACCTGAGAGTCTCTGGAACGCGAGAGAACCGATTGGAAATTTTTCTACCACTGTCACCCGGGAAAGCATCACCACCACTGCAACTCTGACGTTTTCTGCAAGAAGTTAAGAGACTTGAGCAGTATTGACATCTGAGGGAAATGGTATGCTTGGCGCTGTGGAAAATACCCCTGAGCTGAAGAATGCAACTGGATGTTGTGTGTGTGTGTTAAATGCCAGAAGAGCCCAGACCCCATGGGTAATAAAGACGAAATGTGGAGAGAATGACTAACGACAAATCTGTGAATTTGTTTTCTGGAGTTGCTAATTTGCCAGCCCGAAGCAACACATTTAACAAGGAGGAAACGATTTGCTGCTACAGATTCTCCCCAAACTGGTGCTACCAGATGCATGGCTTTCTGTGTGTTGAAACCAATCATTCCTAACTGCAGCATACCGGGAAAGGGGAAAGGTTGAGACAACTAACGTAAGTGTAAAGTTTTGCATGCACAATTGCAAATTCTGTGTTAGATATATCCTCAGCGTAGAGGAGGGATGTTTGTAATTGGGTGGACGGTTGGGGCAGAGCTCACCTACTCGGCTGTATCTGCATCCCTACCTGCATCACTCTGCCGGAACTAATCGCGGGCATCGGCTCCTGTGCAGGCTAATGCAGATAAGATTAGAGCCTGGGAAATGACCAGTCCTACTCAAGAAGATAGCTGCCTGGAGCCTTGCACCCTTTAAATTGCAGTTAGAGGACTAGCTAAGCTGAAACCTTTTTACCTGAATTATTGGATTGCAATAATTATGTGTAGCAGATGTTACTAATATTAAAACGAGAGAGCAGGATTAAGAAACTGCATTTTTTTTTTCTCTTTGATGCTAAGTAGAAAATACTGTGCAGATACGTGGAAATGTGAGCTGCGTTTCACTTACATCTCGACACTTTTCCACCTCTAGGATAAGGAATCCTGTTTTTGTACATTTTTAAAAGTTTTAATGTGTTTATTAATTCCAATGGGGATAAAGTGTCAGTATGGAGAAAGGAGAGCACAATCTAGGTAAGAAATCTGAAGTCTTGGTATTGTGCTTTTAGGCAAAGCTATGTAGTGGCCAGTGACTAAAGCTTCTGATGCTGCAGCAGCATGTCCGGGTGCTGTTTCCCAGGAAGATTTCATGAGAAAGCAGTTGAAGAACTAGGAAGAAAGGAAAAGAGTCTTTTTAAAAGAAAGAAAGGACTCAGTGTGGCAGAGACGAAAACACATTACATTTGACATGTGACAAAGCAATTAGCAGGAAACGTAGCCAAACACTGTTTTTTACTTGCATCTAAAAAAAACTAAGAGAGGTGGGTTAGAAGCCAAGAGATGGGTAAGACAGGGGGAGGGGAAGAGGAGAGCCAGAATGCTTGTTTTGAATTAAACAGTGTCCTGAAAAACACTGTAGGTGAATACAGGTAAAAATAGCACTGCTCTTAATTCCAAAGTAAATAATTTCATTTTCTTTGGGCAAATGCAACAAGCAGGGGTTATTGGTATTTTTTTATCCACAGAGTTAACTTGTGAATTGTGGCAAAGCAAACTGCCACGTTTACTAATATGCTGTGGGAAGCGTGTTGTGATATTTTGTGACTGTGTGTTTTTGTTTACTGAAGAATAATATTTTCTATGCGATTGTGTTGACAGTGGCTGTCTCCAAATAAGCGGTGAGATATAATGCGTCCTCCAGCCCCTGTACGCTTCCTCTTGCAGTCCGCCTACCATTCCTCGGTGGAGACCTTTAAACCCTAAAATCCAGGAAAAGAAAATAAATACATTATCATGGACCTGAGGGATTTTTACCTGTTGGCTGCTCTGATTGCCTGTTTAAGGCTGGATTCCGCAATAGCTCAAGAACTTATTTACACTATTAGAGAGGAATTGCCTGAAAATGTGCCCATAGGAAATATACCAAAGGATCTGAACATTTCTCACATCAACGCTGCCACAGGGACCAGCGCCAGCCTTGTCTACAGACTGGTTTCTAAAGCTGGGGATGCCCCTTTGGTGAAAGTGTCCAGCAGCACTGGGGAAATTTTCACAACCTCCAACAGAATAGACAGAGAAAAACTCTGTGCTGGAGCCTCTTATGCTGAGGAGAATGAGTGTTTCTTTGAACTCGAGGTGGTGATCCTCCCCAATGATTTTTTCAGGCTGATCAAAATAAAAATAATTGTCAAGGATACCAATGATAATGCCCCCATGTTTCCATCTCCTGTCATCAATATTTCCATTCCAGAAAACACTTTGATCAACAGCCGCTTTCCAATTCCATCAGCCACAGACCCTGACACAGGCTTCAATGGTGTACAGCATTATGAATTGTTAAATGGGCAGAGTGTTTTTGGACTGGATATCGTGGAAACTCCGGAGGGAGAGAAGTGGCCACAATTGATTGTTCAGCAAAACTTGGACAGAGAACAGAAAGATACCTATGTGATGAAAATCAAAGTAGAAGATGGAGGCACGCCACAGAAATCCAGCACAGCCATTCTGCAGGTCACAGTAAGTGATGTAAATGACAACAGGCCAGTGTTTAAAGAGGGTCAAGTGGAGGTGCATATTCCTGAGAATGCTCCTATAGGCACCTCTGTAATTCAGCTCCATGCCACTGATGCAGATATAGGTAGCAATGCTGACATCCGATACATATTTGGTGCCCAGGTCGCCCCTGCAACCAAAAGACTCTTTGCTTTAAATAATACTACTGGGCTGATTACAGTTCAGAGGTCCTTAGATCGAGAGGAGACAGCCATTCATAAAGTGACAGTGCTGGCTAGTGATGGCAGCTCCACCCCAGCTCGTGCAACGGTTACCATCAATGTCACAGATGTAAATGATAACCCTCCTAACATAGACCTCAGGTACATTATAAGTCCCATCAATGGCACAGTGTATTTATCTGAGAAAGATCCTGTCAATACAAAGATTGCCCTCATTACAGTTTCAGATAAGGACACAGATGTGAATGGCAAAGTGATCTGTTTTATTGAAAGAGAGGTCCCCTTTCATTTGAAGGCAGTGTATGACAACCAATATTTGTTAGAGACCTCCTCTTTGTTGGACTATGAGGGCACCAAAGAATTCAGCTTTAAAATTGTTGCCTCTGATTCTGGGAAGCCCAGTTTAAATCAGACTGCCCTAGTAAGGGTTAAGCTTGAGGACGAAAATGACAACCCACCAATTTTCAACCAGCCTGTAATTGAGCTGTCAGTTTCGGAAAACAACCGACGTGGGTTATACTTAACAACTATTAGTGCCACAGATGAAGACAGTGGGAAAAATGCAGACATTGTTTATCAGCTTGGACCGAATGCCTCCTTCTTTGATCTGGACCGGAAGACAGGAGTTTTGACAGCCTCCAGAGTCTTTGACAGAGAGGAACAAGAACGGTTCATTTTTACAGTAACTGCCAGGGACAATGGGACCCCTCCCCTCCAAAGCCAGGCGGCTGTGATAGTTACTGTTCTGGATGAGAATGACAATAGCCCCAAGTTTACTCATAATCATTTTCAATTTTTTGTGTCTGAGAACTTGCCAAAGTATAGTACTGTGGGGGTTATCACCGTAACAGATGCAGATGCTGGAGAGA
Source organism: Solenodon paradoxus (assembly GCA_004363575.1). Taxonomy (NCBI): domain Eukaryota; kingdom Metazoa; phylum Chordata; class Mammalia; order Eulipotyphla; family Solenodontidae; genus Solenodon; species Solenodon paradoxus. The sequence continues at coordinate 1,181,728 of RJWH01000089.1, forward strand.
ATAAAGCTGTGACTCTTTCCATTCTAAATGACAATGATAATTTTGTGTTGGATCCCTATTCTGGAGTCATAAAGTCAAATGTTTCATTTGATAGAGAACAGCAGAGTTCCTACACTTTTGATGTCAAGGCCACTGATGGAGGACAGCCAGCCCGTTCCTCTACTGCAAAAGTCACGATCAATGTCATGGATGTCAATGACAACAGCCCAGTGGTCATTTCTCCACCTTCTAATACTTCTTTTAAGTTGGTGCCCCTCTCAGCCATCCCTGGTTCTGTGGTAGCCGAAGTTTTTGCAGTGGATATTGACACTGGGATGAATGCTGAACTTAAGTATACGATCGTGAGTGGGAACAGCAAAGGCTTGTTTCGGATTGACCCAGTAACAGGTAACATCACTCTGGAAGAAAAGCCAGCACCTACTGATGTGGGCTTGCACCGTCTGGTGGTCAACATAAGTGACCTCGGGTACCCTAAGTCTTTGCACACACTCGTTCTTGTTTTCCTGTATGTGAACGACACTGCTGGAAATACTTCCTATATCTATGACTTGATCCGCAGGACTATGGAGACCCCATTGGACAGGAACATTGGGGACAGCAGCCAACCCTATCAAAATGAGGACTATCTCACCATCATGATTGCCATTGTCGCAGGTGCCATGGTGGTCGTTGTTGCCATCTTCATCACTGTTCTGGTGCGCTGTCGCCATGCGTCCAGGTTCAAAGCAGCTCAGAGGAGCAAGCAAGGTGCTGAATGGATGTCCCCAAATCAGGAGAACAAACAAAACAAGAAAAAGAAAAGGAAGAAAAGAAAGTCCCCCAAGAGTTCTCTCTTGAACTTTGTTACTATTGAAGAGTCCAAACCGGATGAGGCGGTTCACGAACCCATCAATGGGACCATCAGCCTGCCAGCTGAGCTGGAGGAGCAGAGCATAGGGAGATTTGACTGGGGCCCAGCACCTCCAACGACCTTCAAACCTAACAGCCCCGACCTGGCCAAACACTACAAGTCTGCGTCTCCACAGCCTGCTTTTCATCTAAAACCGGACACTCCAGTTTCTGTGAAAAAGCACCACGTGATTCAGGAACTCCCTTTGGACAACACCTTTGTCGGGGGCTGTGACACCCTTTCCAAGCGCTCTTCCACTAGCTCAGATCACTTCAGTGCCTCAGAGTGCAGCTCCCAAGGAGGCTTCAAGACAAAGGGCCCCTTACACTCCAGACAGGTAAACGAGCACTTTTACTGGTCTATAAGTACTGCATACAAGTGCCCAGTCAACCAGTATTAATGTGCCGGTGTGTCTATCGTTGAGTCTAACTTTAGCTTAGTTTTAAAGAGGGAAGAAAAAAAAAAAAAAAACTTGACCCCTTTTCTACTCCTCTGGGGCCCAGTCAAGAATTTTTAGAACAGCTTTGAAATTTCGGAGTTCTGAGAATTATTTAAGCTCCCAGTTTCCTTCCAATGGCAAAAGATGAAAAAGAGGAAATGATTCCAAAATGTCCCAAGATCATGTTTGCTGAAGAGGAAAGTCTGTCCCTGATATGCCAAATTCTGCTCCTTAGGGTTTCCAAATTGACTGCTTCAAGATTTTCACATTACCTTTGATCTAAAAAGTCACCTTCAAATCTCAAGTTTTAAATGACGTTTGAAGGTCTGACTAATGATTTGGAGCTGTGGTTGCTAAAGGGGTTAATTTTTTTTTTTTTTTAGTCTCTGAACAAGATAGTAGAATATTAAATGTACATCAGCTGTGAAGCACAGGATTGTTGACAGATTGCAACTAAGCCATACAGGAAGTCTTCTTGATTTTAGATGATTTTATTGTAAAATAGTAAAGTGGATATTTAACAGAAAGGCTTGCAGATTGTCCGCAATGGCCAAAGTACTCTTTCAAAAAAGAAAAAAAAAAAGGGAATGCTTTCTTCCTAAATATAACTGATTTATACAGAAAAGAATGAATCCATTGTAAATATTCTCTCATCTTAGTAGTGCATAAGTGATCTGTCATAACTCATTTTAAACTGTGAAATATGCCATATGAAGAGGGATTAAGAGGCTGAGAAACTCATATTTCAACCAAATCCAGAATTAGTTTTTCTTAGGTCTAATAATTCCTTGTTAATAAAGATTTAAATGCAGCGCTGTCTAATTTATTTCACTGGTGCTTGTCTGTTGCCACGGAATTTGAGTGTCACTAGCAGCCTGTAGATGGCACTAGGGTATCATGTCGCTTTTGCTGGCCAGGTGCCAGCCCGAAGTAGCAAAGGAAGGGGGAAGGGAAAGATCAAGCTGGTACTACTGCCAAAGATACCTTTTATTTAATGATAGTTGCTCTGGAGCAACTAGCATTTAAGTTCATTTGCTTGCTCATTTGTGATTAGCTCTCACCATACCAACTTTCTAGGATTTTGTAATCCAAGTTCTGTCTTTGTTGGTACCGAGTCCACCTATGGTGATGGCCCATTCGAATTTGTTAAAATAAGGAACATATAGATTTCAGAAGATCAAGTAAGGCAAAACAGATTTGCAGGGCAGTCTTTGACAGTCTTTGATTAATGTTTGGCAACCCAAGAATACTTTTTCTTCTTCTGGCCAGGGGTTGGGGTGGGGGTAAGTTAGGTTGTCTAATAGAAACTCTACCATGCATCGTTTACTACTTTGGAGTAGCTTTAAGACTTGGTGGTAATAAGACAGTTACTAAAATAGTTTGACAATGAATCTCCTAAGTATTCCTGAATATTAATTATAATGCCTGAAAATTGAATTTTTTAAGGTAAAAGATTAAATAGAGCATTTAAAAAGTACATATGCTTAGAATTTGAATGCGCAAGATGAAAGAATTAAAATACGACAGTATGGGAGGTCTAGAAGAGAATAAGAAATCATTAGATATAAGTTGAGTTGGAATGACTTATTTTCATGTCAACTCCATCAGCTTTGTAAAGGAGGTTGATATTTTTAGAATTTAGAAAAATCCAAGCTTACTAAAGTTTTATGAAAATCGATAAACAGCGAATTGTGGTAAGAAAAGTAATTTACAAAACTAAACAGATCTAAGTATGAAGCTGCTATTTCAATGAAATGAATGAAAATGACTTATTTTTCCTTTTATAATGTGAATGAAGGTCACTCACATATACTTAAGGTATTTTGTGATTTGCATAATAGCTTGAAAAATTAAAATGATTGAGAATTTTTTGTATAAAATCTGAAAAGTTTTCCAAATGAACACGATGATTATATTATTTCCACATCATCTTTCTTTTCATAGAATGTGGTGCATATTAGCATTGATACACAGACCCACTTTTTCTGAGTTTTCTCCCAAAGTTGAAACTATATAGTACAGTAACTGCTCATTGCATTTCAGAGAAATATGGGAAAGATCTATTGTTGAGGCTCAGTCAGACATAAGAATATTGTTTTTCATGATGTAATCTTTGAACTAGAATGCTGAGTAATTGTCTAACCGGAACGAAAGTGCATTTTAGCCATTCCTTGAGATTATGTGCCACTGTACAATTCTCCTTGTAGACATTGTGTTATTCAAATGTAGTTATAATTCACTATTATGATAAAGAACTGTTGGAATGGCTTTGCTTATGCTTTTAGAAGTTTTCATGCTAAGAAAGAAAAATTGCAATTTTGAAGAACAAGGGTTATTGGAAGAAAGAGGAGAGGTAATGGTAATAGCAATATGTACATTTTATTATGAAAGAGGGATTGTTTTCATGAATGAAGAATGTAAATTACATATTACTCTTTCTTTCCAGTGAATTGCCTTATTATTATCTAAAGATGTTCTAGTTAAGTTAAAAAATGAAAATTCTTTTTTCACTCCTTCACTTCAACTAGTGGCTCTTGTGCTCCTGAAGTTATACACAATTTTGAAAAGTAGACTTTATTACAACAAATGTTTTCAAAGGAAGTTGTAAGCTAATATGTCAACTGTGAGGATTTTTCATTGAATCAGCATGGGTAATTATTAATAGTAATACCTTTTCACTTTGTGTGGGTAAAAGTGTAAGATTCTTGAGTTACCAAATTGAAATATCATTCATTTGTATGGTCTATACAATGAAAACATAATGACTTAATTTTATACCATCGGCTGGCTTATGTCCTATGGATTCTGATTTTACCTGACTTTTTTCCCCCTGCTGCTTTCCCTTTCCTTGCAAAGAATGTGCGAAGTTATGGTAAATCATATTTCTCCTCCACTCTATTTACTGAGATTGCCTTTTTCCTGCCTATGACAAATCTGTCTCTGAATTTTCAACAAATTCTTCTTTATAAATTTTGCAAGCCCCCTCAGCATTTGCAGATTGAGTGTAATTTCACATCATTTTTAAAAAGCAAGATCATGTCTTGATATTTATTCATAAACAAAGCTCACTGTGATAAGATTAAGAAGATGAAAACATAATCAATTCCAGGAGGGCTTGAAATGATAGTTACTCGTTGGCACATTCTCTCTGAAAGGAAAATGTACTCTTCATGGATAACATTTTTAAGATATGACACTAAGTTCTCAAACTTTAGAACATCTCAGAGTTACCTGCAGGGCTTTTTAACATACAGGTTGTTGGACGCCCTGCCAGTAATACTGGGGTCACTCCTGAAAACTGAACGTTAACAAAGTCTTGATACTGCTAGTCCAGGGACCACACTTTGAGAACCACTTCCTCAGCATACTGGAACAAGAAATGTCAGCTCCTTTCCCTTTCAGATGGTCATTTCCACAGTACCTGTTTTTGCACAGAGCAACTCTCAGCTCACTTACCAACAGCCGTTTTATTATAGCTGGAAGCTTTACAGTAAGCTATTTATTATTGTTTTCTAACCCCGGTTGACAGCATTGGGGGAATTAATTTTCTTGGTCCCAGTATGCTTTTTTTGTGGGGGTATAAATGAAAATGTTAAAGAAAAAAAGTGACCTATTTACATTTGACAGCTTCTTTCAGTAATAAAACAATCTGTGAGAGTTGCACCGGAGTTTGGTTCTGGGTAAAGAGTCATGTTTAATTTTTAAAATGAAAAGTTCATTTTAGAGTTTAAAGACTTTAATTTTCCATGACGTAGAGTAAGTGTTTATATATGCACTTGTGTATATATTGAAGAAATTTTACATTGAAAATGTGTATGCATGCTGTACTCCAGTGTACATGTACTTTTACAGTATAAAGGGAATTGCTCTATTCCCAATCATTTAAAGATACTCTACTACATTTATGATTACTTTTCATTTTTGAGTAATTCCACTACAACCACTACTGAAATTCTGTTCTGTCATGTAAAATGCACAAGACAGTCATAGAATTGCTATTTAGAACAGCGAGAAAGAAAAATACAATTGAAAGAAAAGGAGCAAGTGTTAGTTAATGTGAAGCTAGCAAAATCTTTAAGATTATTTTAAATTACTACATCTTTGTCTGTATAGTGACAGCTGACTATGAATGGCGTATGGAAAAAAATTACTCCCCAAAATACACATTATATTTAAAATACTATCAATTGTCATTTTTATTTCCTCTCTTTCCCTTTGAATAAGTGTTCTATAGTCATGAAGTAACATTTTAAACTCACAAAATAGAAGACACTCAGACACCTGGTTATTGATTTAGGAATTGAAAATGAGAAGGGACATTGATTCAAACTGACTACCTTTCCTCTTGGGTTTGTGAGACAAGCATTTGATGATTTTTTTTTTTTTTTTCAGCTTGATACACCTACACAATAAAATTCTAGGTTCATTCGAGGATTTGTTGTTAATAATTTTGAGAGTAAAAATAAAAGTAAACACTCAATTAAGCAGAGATATGTATGCTGATTCCTGAACATTCGTTAACAAAAAAAATAATATAGGTAGTTAAAAATTCTATTATCTAATTTTCTAAACTTTGTTACAATTCATTCTATACAAACACTGTAAATTGATGTTCCCTTAGTTTCAGAGGATTCATGCTCAAGTCATAGAACACTTGGCATCATTAAAATTAACTTGCAAATATTGAACTTAAAATAAAATATTAGTTAAATATTTCAAGCTATGATTTCCCTTCTCATATTAGCACAAATTAAATTAACAACTAGCGAAAGAGAATCTATATTTAATGCAAAGTCTCAGCTTATACCCAAAATATTAGAAATTATATTTTAATGCATTATTTTTCACATTGCATTATATTATGTGATAGTAGTGAGGCATGAAAGAGACACTTTTAAGGCACATGTTTATATAAGCTCTGATTCTACATTTACTATTAATTTCTTATTTAGTTTTTTTTTTTTATTTCTAACCTTTTAATTTTCATTGAAGAATGCAGAGATTCATTAAATGCTAAAAGCTACAATTGCGTGGGATGGTCTAGCCAGACCAGATTAGTTTCCCAAGTATTCAGTATCATACATGCATTATGCTTTTTGAGAATTCTTAGTTTACTTTGTCACAGTTAAACTTTTAATTGTGCTGTGTTAAAAAAAAAAAAGATGAAAAACAGAGCAGTGAGTCGGGTTGGTTGTTTACGGCTTCCACTTAAAATTCTTGGGATAAACGTTCCCCACGTTTACTTTGCTCTTTTCTTCAAGGGGATCCTTTATGAAGATTTTAAATTAGTCTCTTACTAATGTTAATATGTTAACTGATTTATGAATTCATATGTTAAAAATTATTAGAAACTAAAAACGATTTAATGTGGACTTCTAAATTTGAGCTTTTTTGAGAGCTGATTTTATACTTAATACTTTGCCTAGCATGTCTTACATAGCAGGGCCCTAACATTTATATCAGGTTTGTTGAAATATGCCTCTAATCACAGAACCACACATTAGTGAAAAGTGGAATATACAAGCCAGTAAGGGGCTGACTCCAAAGTTTTCAATATCTGGATGCATAGAAATCATGTTTAGTGGGTAGTAATGCGAACATACCATGTCCCTTTTAATAGCAAGCACCTGCAATGTCCATACCAGATCACAGAAGCAAATCCAAATGTAGAAATAGTATCTCTTGTGTACACAGGAGATATACACCACTGTTTAAGCTTTCATCAGTTATTTCAGAAAACTGTTAAATCTGTCAAACATTTCATTTGGAAAGGAACACTTGCTTTTTGCCTTTGCTTGATACAAACCTATTGGGCTGTCAGTTATCAGAAACATAGAACAAGAAGGATATATTACCATGATTGACATTTTAGTTTTGATTTATATCTCTTTTTTCCTAAGCCAATATTCATTGAGATTTGAAATTCCTAAGTTAAATAGCTACACTTCCTCAACAGTAAAGAGTTACGGCAGGAATGAACTGGGAAAACAACCTATATTTAATCTCTCACATATTTTTGTCCTATAGACAGTTTGTCTCCTATAGTCAAAAATAGAGAATCAGTAGCATTTTCTGAGCCATAATATATAACTTCGAGGCATTCAGAAGTCAGTCATTCATGAGGAATGTGTTTTACATATGTATTCTTTAGTGGCATGTAAAAATGTTTTCTCTTGATCTTTACCAATTTGATTGATTACAATTCTGTAGCACATATGCCCTGAAATGGGGGAATGGCAACTCCCATACATCTGCGGATGGTAAATACACAGGAACAGGTGAGATATTTCAGGTATATTTAATTAGTCCTCTCTAGTCATTTTACAATGAATGTTCTAGAATTCTTTGAATAGGTGGGCTGTAGGAAATAATACAAATATGGTCAATTTTATCACATTTGTGTAGTAGCTTATATTTTAGCAAACTTCCACAGTTTGTCATTCTATCTCTACACTTTGGTATTACGTAACTTTAATATCCTGGCTTGGCCTTTTTCAGTCTGTTAGCAGTTGATTAAGAAATACTCTAATCCCTTTCAGGATATTGAGAAACTAATGGATTGCAGAGTATTTGGGTATTTAAGCTTCAATTGTAAATGGTATGAAGAATTGTCATTGAGCCGATATTTGCATATATCTCTCCCAGTGCTAGTTACTTTGCTTCTTTTTCTTTTTTTTCTTTGGTCTTCCTAATCTTCAGCTTTCGTTCTAAGAATATTTTATTTAAGTCGGAAATAAGCATGCCAGTGATAGAAATTTGGTATTCACCTCCAAATGAATGCCATCGCAGACAGGGAATTTCTGGCACATTTTGCATAGATCTGTATGAACACAGTGAACCCTTCATAAGCTCTTAGATTGCAGGAAATCAGTGCTGAAAATTAAGTGGGGTTTTAAAGATTTGTAAAGTAGAGAGCTTTGTATAATGCTGATATTGCAGGTGCCTATTAAATATGAAGTAAAGGTTTTGTAATACATCTAGCTAACACATTTCCCTACACATTAGACTGATTTATAGCCCAGGGAATTAGTTTTGCCTATTTTTTCCCCCAAATCCAAAAATCTTGCATGTGTCTGAAAGAATCAAAATTTCAAGCACACACATTACAATGAACAGATTTGTTCTTTGATGATTCTAGCTATTCAAGGTAGCTGAAACAAGCCTGCTTGCACTTACCTGTGATACCCATAATTTTTCCTTCAGCTCTCATGAGATGAAACTTATTTGGGTGTGAAGGCTCTTCTCTAAATGTAAATCGATTAAAACCCTGAGTATCTGTAAAACATACTATTACCGTAATAAAAAAGATTGGCCTTCAAGTGAGTATTTTGATCCTCACAGGAATTATTCTTGAATCTTATCTCAAACTATTTTTAGGAATTCATCTTGGATCCATTCGTAAATAACATATGTTTGTAGTAAAGTATTTAATTCTAGATATATATGGGTTTCAATATATTTACCTTTGTGACAGAGTTCATATAATACCTCTTAGTTTTTTAATGTTTCAAATTTTTGTCTGACTTTGTTAGATATAAATTGGTGAAAATAACCATGCATGTTTTAAATGATTTTACAAGTCCTGTATTTTGCTTGCTAGAAAAAGTATGTAATCCATGTGTAGTCCACAGTAGGTGCAGTGGACTTGCTGAGAATCATCATACTTGATTGATTTTGAAAACAAAATAGTTTTGGAGCAAGACAATAGTAACTACCCTTCAGTGAATGAGGTTTTCTTTTTTGTTTCTTAAACAAACCTCAGTAAGAAGAATGGAAACAAAGAAAGATGAAGCTGTATCTTTTACAGGAAGAAGATATCTTATGTTGACAGTAGTTCCTAAGTAGATCTTCAGAGAAAAAAAAAATACTGGTGCTTTTTTGGATTCAGAGGATGCAACTAATCTGGGCCTCTGTGTGATAGCATTGCATGCTGAGGACTTTCAAATAAACAGCTACATAGGGTTCTGCAGGGAACTTTTTGTAGAAGGCGCAAGTGACAAATGGAGATAAAATGGAGTGAGTTCTGAGTTGTGAGTTGATGTCCTCCTGTGTCATATATAAATGTCATTGAACCGAACTTCAAATTGGAAATCCAGAATCACAATAGCCTTCTCTCTGTTTGTCAGCTGTGAACACACCTGGATTGGCAACTTTCCTTTGCTCCATTTCTTGTCATTCACTAGGTGAACTATATTCATTTATGTTACTCAGTATACATCTGCTTTCCTTTTTTTTTTGATAGATTTTTAAATGACATAAAATTATTTTTATATATCTTCCCACCAAATAAAATACTTTGCTTCCTAGAAATAGCAAATCTCTCTATTTTTCCTTGCATTTTTTTAAAATGGAGGTGTTTTTACTGATAGCATTTTCAAAGTTAAGAAATTGCATTACATTTTAGCTATATAGATCAATAATCTTTCAAGTTAGTCCCTATCCATTCTCAACATAAAATGATAGACTTTGTGCAAATAGTCTTTTGCTGCAAAATTAAAATTAATATCAAAATCACCTGAAACCCTAGTAATGTCAGACACAATCGTCAGGATATTTTAGTTTGACATAAACTCATTCTTGATCTTGATAGCAAAATCTTCTGCCAAGCTAAGGGCAAGATATGTTGAATTCGTTGATAGATTTTTTAAACATGGTAATAATTAAGCAAAATCATTTTGACACCTAAAATCTCTTAGACAATTAAATTCTGCTTTAGCTAAGGGTTACTGACTTCTGGATGATACTTGGAGCAACATTCCTCAGGGTTTGGACTATTCCGGTAGGACCATCTGTTATTGGCAGGGTCTATGCCTCCTCTCCAGCTGATGCTCTGTCAACCCCAGGTGGATATTAAGGATTGTTCAAAACATGACCCTGGTTTCTCATGATCTTTCAGTATCAAATGACAACTTAGTCCAATCAAATTCTGATATACAATTAAATCATAATAATGAAAGAGAATAGGAGAAAGTTCCTCAAAGTAGGTGACTATGTTTACTTACCCTTGTATTTCCAAACTAGACTTAGAGCAGTGTCTAGAAGAGTAAGCTTCATAGGCATTCAATTAATGTTGACTTAACCTGAGAGATCAGCTGATAATGTAATCATGCTTTATCGATGTATAAAATTTCCAGTGAATGAGTCTCTATAAGTTATATAAAAACACATTACCATTTATATTTGATTCATGTAATCAGAAATCTGTGTGTATGTGCGTGTGTGTGTGTGTCTGTGAGGTGTGTGTGTGTGTGTGTGTGTGTGTGTGTGTGTGTGTGGTGTGTTTGATGAAAAGACTAAAGCCAGAGGTTTTTATTTCTAGTCTAGAACCCTGTCTCTTCACTGGTATTTTCTGTCCATATAGGCCCACTTTTATTTGTAAAATATAATTTTTAAGTCAGCTAGAAGTTTTAAACATTGTCTTCATTAGAGACATTAATTTTGTTGGAAATAATTTCCTCCAACTTATTTAAAAAAGAAACCTCATTACAAGGTAGCTCGTCAAATCCAAAATTATTCTTCACAGTCATCTCCCAGTAAACAACTCTAGGCAGTAAGACTACATTAAAGTATGGTAAAAATATGACACCTAAAAGCTCACTCGGGCCTGTTGATGTGTCAGAAGCCAAAATAAATATATATGATAGAGTACCCAAAGTCTGATTTTGACTACTGTTTGTGTTTTCTTCTACAATGGCTAGGGCCTGATGACAGAAAAAGTTCTAATTAGGTTTGATCATTTCTTTTGTGCGTCTGAGGAGTCTCCATGCTCCCCAGTCTAAGAAATTGTCATCTCTCTGTCACTCCTCCATGTTGTTTTTTGGAGGTCCAGTGAAGACCTGTCTAATTTAAGCTAATCTTATAAATGAGCACATGTAGGCATTCTAGAATTTATATGTTGCCATCTTTATTTTTTAAGTGAAATTTAATTAATGTGAGTTTATCATTCACCAGTCTTGA